>OZ025259.1:29683593-29858278 GCA_964019135.1 Arenicola marina
GGTTTTCCGAGCATATGGTTGGCTAATTGTGGTGAGTGTTATACATGAGCTTATTATTATATGGGTGACCCACATTATTATATGGGTGACCCACATTATTACATGTCTCCCATACTATTATATGTGTGATCCACATTATTATATGCGTGACCCACATTATTATATGTGTGACCCACATTATTATATGTGTGACCCACATTATTATATGTGGGACCCTCACTATTATATGTGGGACCCACATTATTATATATGTGACGCACACTAGTATATGTGTGACCCATATTATTATATATGTGACCCACATTATAGTATATGTGACCCATACTATCATATGTGCGACACACATTATTATATGTAACCTGTAACCTTTATGTAACCTTTGCAACTATTATGAATTTGAGCAACTGTTTTATACAGACCGTTAATTTAAGGTACCATTTTTACATTGATGTGATGTTAATGCCACCCTAATATTGATCCAGGGATGGTCATTCATGATATATGACACTTTGATGGACTACATACAAGAAGTGAACATCTCCCATTATTATCATTTTCCTGCATGCTTTGCTATCCATGCCATTGCTGTTTTGTCCGCAGGAGTGGACGGATCTGAGGCTGGCATGGCCATCGGAGCAATTCGACAACATGACACAGTTTGTGGTGGACTCCCAGACGATATGGACACCAGAACTGGCTCTCATCAACGCGTGAGTGACAGTCGTTTGGTGATATGTAACCCGCAGCTGGCTGCTAGAACTTGCTGGAAAATACGACCGATCTAGTAACACTCGATGCCCAGTACCCGCTTTGACCCAAGAGCATTAACATCCATTCAGAAATGTGAAGTGACGATATCTACTTGATAACTCAAGCCTGAAAATTCAGCATAATTCATGATAATTCCGCTAAAAGAGTTCCGAACATGGGAGACATATTTTATTAATTACATTAAAACGATACAATTTTAAATATTGTTTTGTATTGATGAAAATCTATGAGAACAGACTGATCCCAATGTGTCTGTATATCAAAGAAATAACATTAAAAATGAAATCTTACTTGCATAGGAGCGCTCCTGGACATATCCACGTTTTATGCTTTTCCTTACTAGCATTCGTAATGAATGATTCGGTCATTTCATTTCCTCTCTGGACATCTGTGGTATATTACACGCAACCCCATTGGCACAGAAGTTATATCTGACCCAGTTAAGCCTTAACCTGAAGAAACAAGTACACGACCATTTCCTTTTGCTCCCGGGGCAGCGTCGAGTACCAGTTCCCGGACTTCGCCCACTACAAGGCCATCGTTAGCAGCAATGGCAACGTCCGCTGGGAGCCCGCGGGCACCTTCCAAACCAGCTGTAAGATCGACATTACCTTCTATCCGTACGACGTGCAGGAGTGCTCGCTGGTGTTCGGCACTTGGGCCTACACCAGCCTGCAGGTCAACCTCAGCAACTCCTCCTCCAAGATCATCCTGGACGACTACAACGAGTCCGGGGAGTGGGACATCACGGATACCGTCGTGGAGAGGCAGGAGTTCATCTACGGGTGTTGTCCGGATATGCGCTTTTCCAAAGTATCGGCCAAAGTCTTCCTCACTCGCCGGCATCGCTTCTACACGATGAACCTGGTGATGCCCTGCGGCATGCTGTCCTCGCTCACCCTCGTCACCTTCCTGTCCCCGCCCGACCAAGGGGAGAAGATATCGCTCGGCATATCCATACTGTTATCCTTTTCGGTGTTTATGCTGACGCTGTCGGAAAATATGCCAAAGACGTCGGAGAGCTTGCCGCTCTTTGGTACGTATCCTGTCCCTATGTTATCTCCCCCACAGGCTGTGTGTCCGAGAATGATTCCAATATTAAATGACTGCGACGTCATTTAACGCTTTTAATGTTTTCCAATGACGTATGTCGTGAAATTGGTGTAATTGTTTAGCTCCAGTGTGCCTCCAGATAAGTCATCATTCCCACATGCGCCTATTCTTTTTGCAACCCCCCGTGCAAAAGACAGGCTGCAACCATGATCCAACGGAGCGGGTCTCCCAAGGCTATATAATTCAATTGAATGACTAGGGGTCCTTATATTGTTCAAACTGTACTTTTATCGAAAAAGGAAAAAAATCGAGAAAATACACATATAGTTTTTTATTTAGATGATTTAAAATGTCGCTGGTATATTGGCCCGTATTGAGTTCCGTATTTGTCTAAACAAAATCATGATATTGGAAGTATCGTTAGTTAGTAGTGCAGCTTAATTCGCATGAAATGTAATGTGACTCAATGAGTGGGCCGCGAAATACAAGAGAAGCTTATTCTACAGAACGTGTTTATTGATATTGGGCCACGTACTTTTTATTGCGTTTTATTAGCATATAATTGTTATCGATTATCATTTAATCTGTCCATACTCATGACGTCATATCCGGCGGAGACCAAATAACAATGAAAAGCTATATATCTATATAATTATATCTATTTGATGCCCTTCAGGTATTTACACGACCTTCGTGATGCTGATGAACACGTCTTCAGTGATGCTGACTGTCCTCGTTCTGAACCTCCACCACCGGAACCAGAACAGCCACAAGTCGCCGCCTCGCTGGGTCCGGAAGTTTGTCTTCGGCTTCCTGGCGCGCGTCCTGTGCATGCACTCTAAGACGGACATCCTACGGAGTCGGCGCGAGGGGCCCTTTTCCCGGCGTTTTAAATGCCAGGACGACCTCAGGCGGAATAGCAGCAAGTGTGGCAAATACGACCGGGACTCCGGTAAATATCTCATGGTCAACTCGGGGAAGAAGGGCAAACTAAAAGACGGATTCTCCTTGCAAGCCGCCGCCGCGCAGTTCTCGGGTAAAGTCGGCAATTCCCCTTTGCTCTTCCCCAACTCGTTGTCCAACAGCCACGGACTGCGTGTCCCGGGATTGAACCTCCCCCCGGGGTCGAAGAACCTCCCGGGTGGAGGGGGGTCGCCCGGCGGCGGGGGTGCTAACGGTGGGGGTAGTGGCGGGGGCAGCGGCGGGAATCAACACGGGAATAGCCAGCACGGGAATAATTACACGACGTCCTACAGCCAGGAGGAGAGCCAGAAGCTGGACTACGAGAGCTTGTTGGTCGAGCACCACGAGTACCAGTTGACCAGGGAGTACTTGCAAGAGTGGCGCCGCCTGGCGAGGGTCGTGGACAGACTCTTCTTCTGGCTCACCTTGTTGTCGCTCATCAGTGTCAGCGTCGGGATGTTCTGTTTACTCTGGATCCGCGGTCCGTCGCTGTAGCTCCTGGATACACCAGCGGGAGTGTCAGCGTCGGGATTTCCTGTTTTTATGGATCAGCGGTCCGTGGCTGTAGCTCCGGGATCAAACGGTAGAGTGTCAGAGCGTCAGCCTTCTTTTTCTGGATCCGTTGCTGTAGCTCCGGGATACAAGAGGATATCGTCCGCGTCAGGATTTCCTGTTTGTCCGGATCCGCGGTCCGTCGCTGTAGTTCCGGGATACATCAGCAGAAGAAGGACTGTAATCGCTACGGTTATCCTTGTGGATTCTGAGACAGTTGCGTACAAAATACATACAAAATACATACAATCATACGTAAATAAAGTTGTAGGCTACATACACATATGAATACCTGTATTTTATAACACGGTACATTTACGAGTACTGGTATAGTGTACGGATAACGAAGCGCTGTGGCCACGACGAGATAACGACTGATGTTTGAGCAGCCTGAAGCAAACACTCATATACTGATGCTTTATTTGGGTCTTTTGCTCGTCTCGGATTATAGGAACATGTGAACATGAGACTGCCCTTGCCACTCCTGTGTCACGGACAAATGTGATTATTTATTATGCCAATAGCGGTGGAAATACGAAACTGTCACTCGCAGTATATGGGGCTGAACCCTGCATTGTAGTAATCCCGAAGTGTGTGTATAGCTTAAAAGTTCGGAATGAACGTTTCAATAAATCAAACATGCACCGGAAAAACCAATAGCGAGAAGATTCTGAAAGACGTTAATTAAAATTAACCTGAAGTGTAAACATGATGCCTCTGAGAGCAACAGTCCTTCTTAATCTCGTGTCTGTATCTCAAATACGCGTCAGAGACGCTAGCTTCTTCTAAGCGTCTGTCGTCATTACGCTGCTATAGAAACCAACTGGCTATGCAAATTGCCAGCATCATTACGCATGTCTTCAATTAAAAAACGTAGCATCTTTGGCTGCACACTATCCCTCGAACACGAATTCAGCTTGAAGTTGAATATGAATATTCATGAATATGAATATGCGAAATGTCATTAAAGACGCTCGCATTTGTAAATCGTTCAAGTGGAGTTGGTATCCTGCTATCCTTCTTGTTGCACTTTGCACGTTATTTGGGACGTACAGTCAATTGACGTCGTTCAAAGAGGAAGTAATATATGATTAACTTAGCAATACACAATATCATGATATTGTCCCGTAAGTTTGAGACAAACATTCAAATTATTTAGTGAAGTGATGCACTTCTACAACCCCCCCCCCCCCGCAACGCTTCTATAACGAGTCTTTCTCATCCGACTGGAATTGTGCATTTTGTACGGCACTTTAGGTATATTTAGGCATGTAAAAGACCCAAATGAGAAAACACACATACGGGGACTGATGCTAACATGGCATGCAGCCCTGTTCTATCTATGATATAGTCATTAGTTGGAGGCATTACCATGAAAGACGAGTTTCGTGCAAGGACAATGCATTCAGCTGTTTCTGTTTAAGTCGTTATGCCGAGAGTATTCAAGAGATAGGCCTACAGCCGGACTACTATAAAAATAATTTATTGTTTGCATGAAGAACAACTCGCAGATTAAAACATGTAACAACACAAATAGTAGTTTTTGTTCTTTAGACCATAATTTTTTGCTATTGGTCGTGGTTGCCCTGACAAAGAGATAACAAAACATTTGTTGTTGTGTATCGTATCGTTGAGGCGAAGTTGTCGCTATCAGACATATATATATATATTCTTTATATTTTTTCACTTCGAGGTCAGATGTATTAGTAGCTCGAACTTCCAGCGTTGTAAGTGACTACGTCGATTTGAAAACACGAAGAAGACATATCAGGGATGAGAATATAGCCGGTCTTTAATTATACCAGGGCCTATAAGTTAGAAGCGACGGGGGCTGAATACTTCACCCCGCTCCATGCTAACGTCGAAATATTCATTCCCGGCTTCTTCAGGTCCATATTTCTGGAGCGGGTGTTCGTTGACGCAATATGACCGAAAGTGGTTAAAACCGTCCTGAATATACAACCAACCAACCATCTGGAGCGGGTGTTGTCTTCGCGATCACGCGGAAGTGACCCATTGTGATGAGACCAGGAGTCGTATTCATAATCGCCACAGGCTACGCCACTAGACTTACAAAATACATAAGTAGTCACCCAGGAAGTGAATTTTCCTAATTAAGGAAGGGCTAAAGTTATATTGAAAATAATTTCTTAATCATGAGCACCACCACAACGAGCTGCATGGTGAGCCTAAGACAAAAATGCATTTTTCGTGCGTAACTTACGAGGGGATTGTGAAAACGGCCCCAGTTCTCGTAACTGGCAACATCTAAATATTGACCATTTTATAACCTTCACAATCAGTGCGGCATTTACTAACATTCCTGGGGCAGAATGTGCGTGGCATATCTTCTCGTGCCAGTACGCATCTTCCACACCCTGCTACTGCCTCAAGGCAAAGACTCGGACCAAGGCCATATATGTTTGTCATCTGCGTACAGTATGTAGAGATAAGGTGGCGCGGTGCGTGCATAGAGTCATGATTCACGCTACACTTTAATGTGGTACTTTCTGGGTTTCAGTCAAGATGCTCGTGATGATTAATTAAAACCAATAATTAAATGTACCAGTAGTAATCGTGTATGTTGTAGGCTTGTTGACGTCCTGCCCGCAGGAAGGATCCATGTTCCACCCCTGTTTTTGCCCCTTGGGGTTTTATAGCATAAGACATGAGACTATCAACATCCAGCTTCGGTAATAGGGTTAGTAGTATAACGGAAAGGAAGGACGGGATAGAGATAACGACACAGTGCTTTCCTGTACATTTATTAGACGCTTAATTTTGTCAAGTGCGAATAATCAGCATTGACATTTTACGACGAATGTTCAGGTTTTTTAATGATGAAAAAACAAACCTCCTTGGGCTACACAAAAGACCAAATTTCATATAAATTATGTAAAATAGAACCAAAAAGTTACCTCATTCATGTAGCACACATGCAAGTGGCTCTGTCCAAAAAATAAAACCTTATCGATAATGTATGATAAGGGTGATAGTATTCCAAGAAACAGACTGTCTATATGTTCCGTGTCTGCCAAAGTGGTATGCGAAAGTCAGATACGATGACATTAGAAGAGGAAGAAGGACATAATATTGCTTTTCTCCCTTAAAGATCGAATAATCTAATCTCGCAGGATAAAGATAATACATTTGGTCCAGAATGTACCTTAATTGGTTCTCGTTTATGAGTTTGTGTGTGGGTGTGTGTGTGGGGGGGGGGGGGGTGGCGGCAACCAGGGATAGCGAGGGTGAATTCAGGATTTGGAAAGAGGTGCAGGTTCCGAAGAACTAACGACAGGGGTCCCCGCCACAGAGAAGCGGTGGTCTGCATAAAAACAAATAGAGCAATTTACATAATTTGCATAATGCGGGGCTCAACTTTAGATAAAGAGACGGGAGGAGTGAAGGGGGGCGGGATGCTCCAGGTCATTGGGGTGATGTTTTGTATTATTTATTATTATTAGTATATTTATATTACCAAGCTTTCCTGACAGTATAACTCGGCTGGCAAAGCTCCCAGATATTCCCTGCCGGTTCTCCCCTATCCCTATAACCCGTGGTAAGTCTGCAAAGACTCCCATAGTCCCTCTGCAGTTTGTCAGTCAGCACTAAAAGCCGCTTTAAATCTCCATATACTCTCAGAAAGTATCCCATAAATCCTCTGCCGATTGTCTCATATCCCTATAACCCAGCTCCAAATCTGCCAAGACTCCCAAAAAAAAACCTGCAGATTGTCACTCAGCACTACAATCCTTTTTTAAGTCTCCAATATGCTCACAAACCCTCTCTCGATTGTCCCATATCCGTATAAACCCGTTTCAAATCTGCCCAAAGTCACAGAACCCCTCTGCAGATTGTCACCCAGCCCTCTAACCCCGCCTTAAGTCTGCCAAGGCTCCCAGAAGCCCTTTGCGGAGAGTCCCCCTTGCCCATTGTGGCCCTCCTGATTGCAGGCTGGTTCCAGGGTCCCCGCATAGTATCGTGCCATCTTCTTCAGCATATCCTGGACGACTCCTGGGTTGTGATGGGACCGGTCGTGCTTCTCCTCGGGGTCCTCAGCGATGTCAAACAGCCACAGGTTCTTGGTCGGCTTGTCGCTATCGCTTTGCAGAGTGGCGTTCAGGTGGGGTTGGTCTTGAGGAGGAAGCCATTGCTGCATGTCTGTCAAGAAAAGGGGGCACCAACATATTACTGGCTGGTTGGTTTGGTCAGATCGTGTCAATGACAGAATGGAGGGAAGAGCGGAGCCATGTCCCCGGGGGTAACCCCCTACTCTTTGCGAAGAAGGACGTGGGATCTTTATCCTGCGACCACACAGACATGACCTCATCGGGACTCGAACCACTGACCCACGTGCCGTTAGGCTCTAAGGTGGCATATTAATGGGGTTGGGTGCTTAATACCGGGGTAGCAAGCAGCGATAAAAAGGATCGTTCTTCCGTGTTATGGTGAACCGTTATTTCATTTATTTCGTGGGCGCTGACAAGGAAGATAGACCCGGGAAAGCATTGGCAAAATGTATCACATGATAACCCCATAATATGACCACACCATCTTGAGTTATGATAGCATTGATTGAACCATTCACTTTAGTTGGAAAAATTAATCGGTTTGCAAATTTAACTCGGGTATAAAGACAACCAGTATGAACATAAGGTTGTATGACATCAAGTTTTTTGCGCTGCAATACCATTATAAAACAAGCCAATGTCTCATGGATCCGGCTTGCAATATTGCAACGGGGCTACAAGGAATTTGCGCCCTGCAGCTATGTAAACAACATAGAGCAGTTAAGATGGCGGACTCACCCGGAGCCCCAGTGATCAGCTTCCAATCTCCCACACGCAGCGCCGCCTTGATCCTGTTGTCGAAGGGGCTGTCTGGCAACTTATCGCCCACGAGGTCATTGGCAGCATCGATGTTATGTAGGATTTCTGTTCTTGCCGTCGGGTGGCCCTTGCTGAATGGGGATATACATGATACTCTGTGAAGGATCTAGGTAAAGGATTTTTCGGTTTAACGGAGGCCGGATTAACGATGGATTGACTATACGTGACACGCTATGGGGGATATAGAATAGATTTTATGTAAACACAGATACTGGAGAGTGAAATTATTCTTTTATTAACTTTTATTATCTTAGATTTATTTACTGAGTAGAAATATTGGGCCAATGACGAAAGTCAATTTCAAATATACAAATTAAAAAATAGAAAATAAATATATAGACCTAAGGTAGATACATGATATGATTTGACGCATCTATGGACCTAATGTGGTGCTGTGAGGGATGTAGAGACCTAACAGGGCCATAATGAGATGCTGTGAGGGATCTAGAGACCTAATGGGGCTATAATGAGATGCCTAGAGGGATGTAGAGACCTAACAGGGCTATAATGAGATGCTGTGAGGGATGTAGAGACCTAATGGGGCTATAAGGAGATGCTGTGAGGGATCTAGAGACCTAATTTGGATATAATGAGATGCTGTGAGGGATGTAGAGACCTAATGGGGCTATAATGAGATGCTGTGAGTGATCTAGAGACCTAATGGGGCTATAATGAGATGCTGTGAGGGATCTAGAGACCTAATTTGGATATAATGAGATGCTGTGAGGGATCTAGAGACCTAATGGGGCTATAATGAGATGCTGTGAGGGATCTAGAAACCTAATTTGGATATAATGAGATGCTGTGAGGGATCTAGAGACCTAATGGGGCTATAATGAGATGCTGTGAGGGATGTAGAGACCTAATGGGGCTATAATGAGATGCTGTGAGGGATCTAGCTGTGACATGGCAACAAATTCAACCCAAGCAACAACCGATCCTAACTAAGACTATCAGTGGCGGATTTCACGAACGCAGTTCAGCCGGCTACGGGGTTTGTGGGCTAAAGTTAAAATGTAAAGATGGGCGATTTTAGCAGACTAAGCCCTGATTTTGGATAAAAACTGTTCGTGAAAACGGCCACTGGTTTACCGTTATCTGAAGATGTCCGTGAGATAGGGAACATCGATCTCACCTGAGGGTCTTCCAGATGTCATACCCATCGAGCCCCATGCCCGACGTATCCCCTCCGGCCAGATTGACGAGGGTGGGGAACCAGTCAGTCACGTGCGTCAGTGCGTGACTGGTGGCGCCCTCTCTGCGGAGAAAAGGGCCACTGACGAAGGCGGGCACGTGGACGCCCCCTTCGAAGTATGTCCCCTTCTCGCCTCTCAATGGCCAGTTGTTGCCGCCATATTTGATTCGTCCGCCGTTGTCTGGCATTAAGCAGCGCATGTTTTTATTAAAGTAGTTGCGCGTGTATGGTTGGAATCGCTTCGAGAAGGTCACTTTAACCTGTGGAAGTCATATGACGTCAGATGGGAGGAACAAGGGTGAGCGGTGCCATGGGTCGGGGGTTATCCCTGGGATAACCCCCGACTCTTTTTAAAGATGGGGATGGGATGCACCCTGTTAGTAAATGCTTGGCTATTCACGGTTCCGCCATCGACAACAAATCGTCTCGGTAATGAAGTCTCGGTTCTTACAGCAAGAGAAAATTGATACTAGATACTTGATACGAGAATTTAGCGTAATTAAGCCTTTTGCACAATCCAGTTCTTATATATCAATCCTGTTGACGCCAATTGGTACCCGGGTGGGTATCTCCAGAAAATTAACTGCTGGGGACGTGCCGCTGGAAAGGGTGCCTTTTTGATTCATTTTGGTACGCAAATGTGCCTTTGATTCCAGAAACTGATCACTGATTTTTGAATTTACAATCGACCGTACATATATCTAATTATCAAGAACGTCATGTCAACGTCAACGTCATAGCCATTCTCCTGTTCTTCACACCTACACATTGTGCACATTCTGACTTTTACACATTACTTTACACATTTCTTGGTACTTGGATGGGTACGTATTTGGGGCCCCCAGAGCCACACCCTTACAAAATTGTTGTATCTAGTCACCCCCCTCCCCCCCCCCCCCCCCCACCCACCCCCGGCAATAAGTTCGTAACATTTCCCAAACTGTGATGAAGATGGGTAGAGGGTGCATGGCGAGTAGTGGATGCGCTGTCAGTATTGTATGCACTGTGAGTTGTGGGTGCCCAGTGAGCAGTGGTTACACAACAGGTAGGGTACATGACTAGTTCAAGTCCAGTTTTACCTGGTGAGAAGACGATGAGCGTATTGTCCCACAAGCCGTTGTCCTTCAGAGCTTTCGTGATCTCTCCAACGGCGTCATCCAGGGCAGAGACCATGCCTGTCATAGAGCCACAGACATGCACATCACTCCACCACATTACATCGCCGCTCGGTTCATGGGATGGAAGTCATACGGCCTGTATATACGCTATACAGGACTTCCATCCCAGGAACTGAGCGCCCGTGTCCACATATAGGTTATAATACAACATAGACGACTAATCCATCCAGATGTCTGTCACGTCGAAAAAGGTATGGTATCAGAAATCTGTATATCAAGCACACACGTGAGCATCGAGGTTGTATCAAACCAAATGTCGTTAACACGAATCATTCTAAATGAATTCAGTTTTTTCAGGCCGCTGTAAGGTCATGAACAAAATGGTGTGCTGGTGCTGGTGCTAATACTACGTGTGGTCTATCTAAAACCATAAGAGATAGTTATCGCCGTAAACGCGTACTGTATTATTTAGGCCTACTATTCGTGTCAAACTACTCACATTCCCTTCTCATCATAGAGGCACGCGAGTTATACAAGGGCGCTCAAGACCCTCGTGTTTAGTAGGGGTAGTTGGCTACATATGTAGCTACCCCCCCCCCCCCCCATATCCACCACCACACATCTCAGCCCCCCCTCCTCCACCCCCCGGTGTCTCACCAGCAAATGTTCGCCGCGTCTCGTCGCGAATATGATGATTGCGGTCAATATCCTTCTGGGGTGCTTCCATGGGGGCGTGGGCAGCTTGGAACGGCAGGTACAGGAACAGCGGCTGAATGTCAATGGCAGACAAGTATGCTTTCCTTAATATGTATGTAATGCTGTCCTGGATTGCAACCTCGCTCAGAATACACGGTAGGCAAATATGTATAATAATTCAATAGATTCGCCAGAATACGTTAGCACAGTACATCATTGAGAAAGAATGTACGAGGAGCAAGCCGCCTACATATCTTTTCAAGAATGAACTGTTACACGGGCATTTTCTGACTTATAGTACGGTGAGCCTCACTTGTTCTCCGTAGCGTGATGATGAGTCCTTCTAAAATGTACCTTACATCTCTCGCTCCCAAAAGCAATAAAATATCTGACAGAAGCAGGTCGACCTTCCATCTTAGAGCCCACGAAACAACCCACCAAAACAATGTAACAATGATATTAAACTTGCATGCACTGGGCCGCATCATTGCGATGAGTTCGGTTGCATGGTTGGTTGTATATTCAGGAGGCCTTAACCACTATTGGCCATATCGCGTCAATGGGAGAAGGAAGGGAGAGTGGAGCCATGTCCCCGGGGGTAACCCCCTACTCTTTTGCGAAGAAGGACAGGCGATCTGTATCCTGCGACCACACAGACATGGCCACAGCGGGGCTCAACCCACCGATCCACGTGCCGTTAGGCTCTCAGGTGATCAGAGCACTCAAGGCGAGCGCTCTAGCCCACTGAGCTATCGAGGCGGCCCCGAGTTGAATATCGGGTTACATACCTTGTTCTGGGGGTGATGCTTGATAATCCGCACTGCTCGGTCTCGGTACAGGTGTGTGGAGTAACGGTTATCGATCACGTTCTCCAAGTCGTCGTGGAAGTCGACCCCTTGGCCTCGTACGTGCGTATAGTAGTCTTCATAGGATGTGTAGTATCCTACAGGAGAGGAGAATAAAGGCGAGCTTCAATTGAAGCTGCTCATACGAAAACTGTCCCTCTATATCAATTTTGAATTAACGTCAATTTATGGAAATAGATATTAGCTTTTCTAGACTCATTCAATAACTAATAACATTTTATCTATTTGAATAAATATAAAATTCGAAGCTTCATAAGTTAGAAACGGAATATATTGTCTCCCATTTTAAGCGTTAACTTTATTAAAAACATGTATTGTTGTAAAACAGTTCTTTACTAATACGCAAAAGACCTTTCGATAACGTTGTGCACAAAATATACTATTTCGCACGGAAGGCATATGCATGGCAGAAAAAAACACCACGTGCCAGTTTATGTATTAGTCTCGTATTGTTTAAGCCCTTATTGTCGTCCCTTTCTGCTGATCAAGGATTTGTTTTGTACGTCTACTAGGGGTCTGGAAGGGTAAATGGCCACACATGCATATTTGAAAAATCGTCCTTCGACATCAGACAGATTTTTGAAAAACACGACACTGAACTCAGCTAAAAAGCGACCCGGAACGTCGTGAAAAATTCGGATAACTTGTGAAAAACGACACTGGACACTGGAGCCCCCTTTCTAGACCCACTCTACCGCCCAGACTGCATATCAGGATAACACGGATTTATAATACCGCAATTACGGGCCATAGCTAACAATGCGGTGTGGATAGAGCTACTGTCAATTTACTTTCAGAACGTCTTTATCTCTCGATGATATCAACATGCCTCCCGCAAAATGAAGATCTTATAAGCCAGCTTAAAGCTATTTCAACCGCAGCGTCATGCGCACAGTGCTTCAATGTGCGGGCGATTTTCACACCGAAGGAGCGACTTATACACCGGTGCGACTTATATATGGATAAAGTCTAAATATTTCTCAACATCGGCGGGTGCGAATTGTACAAAAGTACGACTTATACTTAGGAAATTGCACTACAACTTGGTTGGGCGCACCATCGAACTGCGGCCATGTAATATTTTTATCGAAGTAATTTGAAAACATTGGAAAGACCGCTCCGCTGACAGCCACCTGTCTTGCCGAAAGAAAATAGCACACCTTATTTGCCGGCCTACAGTGTCGACAAAAAAAGTAACAAGCTCGGAATATATTCGAGTATTCAGCTGCACTAAACACAATAGCACACATATGAAAATAATGTTATTTAATATGACTCAATACATAATGTGGTTAACAAAATGAGAATTTTGATAATTGCGTAGCTTAATTATCTGGCACAGCCATTGATAGAGTGGTGGGTTAAACCGCACGGTGCGAAAACAAATATTGCCTCAAGAACGCAAATCTCTTGCGGTATTATTTCTTTATGGGAATATGATAGTGCACACTTACCATAGTGTGTGTCGAAGCCCCTACTAGTGGGTAGATACTTCTTCTTGTAGAAGCCCAGGTGCCACTTGCCGACTATATGAGTCTTGTACCCACGGTCTCTCAGCTTGTCGGCCAGTGTAGGGTACTTGGTTGGTAATCCACAGGGATCGTTCTCTCCCAGATGGACCGAACTCATCCCTGTGTGGATCTACACCAACAAAGGGAAAATCATACTCCACTCATTTGCCAGCCACTAATATGTGATAGGTGCTACTTAACTGATGTGCGTCGTGCTCATTCATAACTAAATGTAGCATACCTATTTACATGGCTAAGAGTGCAGTTTTATTGTTGTCGTAAATATTTCTTTGGGAATAAAAATATATTAGTGACGTTGATCTAAACTTGGCAAATAAGATATCTATTGCTTTTTTAGATCTTTTTGTTACAAACAAGTGCTATGATAGTAAGCGAAGCGAACTTAAAACGTAAACACATATATGAATAAAAACAATTATGGAAATATGTCATGTATTCATGCGATTTCAGGATCATCGACCCTGAGCGATAATACCCCTTTCTCACGCCTGAGCGATAATAACAAGCTTCCCGCACGGTGGCGCTACGCAAGCCAGCTTTTACCGCTGCTGTCGGCCGGGGGGGAAATTTCAAGATTCTTGAAAAACGGTCAAATCAGCTGTAATTGTTTGCGACATTATAGTTTTCAAGAATAAAACATAGAAATAACGCGCTTTGTGTATTTAATACAGCAAAAAACATCTTGTACCCCTTCGAAGAAGTTATAATTGTGACAGAACTCTTTCTTTTCATCACCTGATATCCTGTGTTGTTATGCTTAGGCTGGGTCCCCGGCACTAATTTGTAGAAATGCGCGACGAATTTTTTACCTATCAATATGCGCAGCGCCGCCCTGGCGAGTGAGTATGAAAAGGCATTGAGGCCGTAGGCGACAACAGAGATATAATGGAGCCCTAGCGGAGTGATTCGAAGGCAGAGAGTGCGATAATACCCCTTTCTCACGCCTGAGCGAAGTTCTGGTGAAGTTACATGATTTTAGCCACCTTCGATCGAACGCTAATGTAACACGACCATCAGTTCGTAATAGCAATTGATTCCCCACTAAATTTATCACGTACGGACACACGTAATGCAATTAAACGGTTTCTACATCCAGCATGGTGCCCAGCTATGGTGTTACACCGTGTGCCGATGATTCCTGGGCGGCTGTATTTATGTTACCATCCACAGCAAACCGCCATAATTTGTCACTTTAATTAGACCTAGATATTATATGTCAGCGCCATTTGAATTTCGTTGAAATTCATTTGCCACCTCCATTTAAATTTCTTTGAAATTCATTTGGTACCTAACTGCAGTAAAGTTGTTCATCATATATCTATTGTAAGTTAGACAGATCCACCAGACTGTCGCTAAAAGTTCGTAAAAATCGTTAAAAAAAAGCCGCTGCTGCGCGAAATTTATTCGTGGATTTAATATGATTTATCCGGCCAATATGAGTGAATATTGAAATAATTTGGGTGGCTATGTTTTTAAAAAGTTTGACAACGGTACGTCGTCCATGTGTTGAATTAATAGTATCTAACATAACATTTTACCCAAGATGCTTTGTAACTATGCTTCTACCAAAGGAAATGGTGTTACTGCTCGCCGCAAGCGTGTATTGTACCAGTTCTTTAACCCGGAACCTAGTTAAGCCACGTAATGTCGTATAATGCCATTGACTATTTCTTGATTTTGTTCACGCATCATAAAGGATACTAGAACAGATTTCTAATATTGCCTCAAAATAAAATAAAACAGTATTCTATTTTGGCGACGACATTGCTGTCATTGCCTTGCTGAGGTACATTTAATTTCGCTTCGTTGTTAATTTCGAATATTCATACTCAGCATTAGTCTATCAAAACAATTTGGACTGACAATTGTGGGTGGATTTTATGAACTCGCTCAATGCTGTTTGTGACTTGTAAACTAGAGGGAAATAGCCACTTAAGGTGTCATAGAGGTACCGGTATATTTCGAAAACCCTTTTGAACGCAACTTATCAAAATGCACGCTAAGTACATTAGAGACAGTTTCAAGATCTCAGCGCCTATAATTTAAACGTCGCTGGCCGTCCATAGACACCGTAAGTAACTATTAAACTTCCCCAAACTTCCTCTCTAATGTCTGCACTCCTCACCTGATACCGACCAGTCAACAGCTGCCCTCTAGTCGGAGAACAGCGATATTGTACATAATAATTCTCCAGCTTCACCCCGGACTCGGCCAGGGCGTCCAGGTTGGGCGTCCTCACATCGGATCCGTGGTACCCCAGGTCGTTCCATCCCATGTCATCGCTCAAGATGAAGACGATATTTGGCTTTTGCTTGCTTGAGGACGCTGCAGATGCCGCAAAATAGAGAAGGACGCAGCATAGGCTCGCCACGGGGTGGTTGAAGGACGACATCGTGATGGCGAACTGAGGGAACGCAGCCTATGCTCGTGTGGGTAGTTATTACCGAAAGCTTTCGTCAAAGGCTTAACATTTGCTTTATAAACATGGCCATGACCACTCAAGATCAAATCACGGCTACTGGCAAACTGGGCACCAGATGCAGGTGGCATAATTATGCCAAAGACAACAGGGGAATGGCGTCACAGGAAATCAATGGAGCTCTATCAATCGTGGGGTGCGTAGGTTGGCGCACAACCAATGATGACAGGAAAACCAACAACGATCGACCCGAGCTAATCTCACGGAATGTAAGGGATGATTACAGTTGATGTGATATTAATAATTGATCTAAGATGGGGTCGGTGTCATTTGGATCAGCCAGTTATAATGATGTTTTTTATTTATTAGATACATTGTCTAACCTCTTGGTTGTGTTAGTAGTACATAATAAATAAAATTAGCGCGCTATCATCACTATCTGTATGTCAAAATCGGCAGCACAGCTGCCCCTACACGAATTAGATCAACCTGGCAAGGAAAAAAAACTATCCCCCACCCCCCACTATCAACTGGAACAGTCTAACGAGGGAGGATATTTTAGAACAAGCTCAGCAATAGATCAAAAAAATATATATAAAGTGTGAACTAGAATTACCCGGTCGCCCAGCATCAAATCACAATATATACCGGCCATATTGAGATATTTGTATACACTGTATATATATATATTTTAATAAACCAATAAACGTGTGAATGACAAAGCCTTCATGAAATCTAAAAAAAGAAATTGCATTGATTATTTCATGCGGTGATTACGTCGTTTTCACAAACTACGTTCCTTTGATGACAGCGGGGCTACCAGTCGCCGTGGTGCTGGTAATGGAACACTTAATCGATAATTAACCTTTTGATAAACAAGCTAAAGCTGAATAAATATTGGTGAAGTCCTGAAATACTCCATCAAATACAACTCATTTGCGCATGTTTGCTGACCTTTGTAAACCGCCCAAGCGGTGTTTGCTTGACACATGATCAACATGACGATTGACAATCGTGATGACAATATATTGCGGTTAAACACGAGTATTCTTATTGACTGCTACATCATTGGAAGGATAAAAAAGACAATTTTGTCATGGCAAAACCGTTTTCCTGATGACAAAAAAAAAATAAGAAAATGAGCGTATTAGGACTGGAGGCGTGAAGTGGGGCAACACACTCATGGGGGCCAAATCGGGGAAAAATGGGGAATAGTTCGAATAGTTCCTAATTCACCCTCTTGGTTACTGCAGTAACTTTGAATCCTGTATGCGGAAGGAGACGGGGCGTTCTATGGCGTAGGGAATGTAATAGGCACCCGAAAGTTAGATTTATTAAGATATATTTAGGGGAAAAACGTGAACATTTCAGCTGGTTTCTGTTATTGTGGGCCTGGTTGAGTTTTCCGTGTCTCGTAGGATATTTCAGGTTTTTCTTAATTATTCAAACAACTTGCAACGCGTTTGCCTCTTTTCTGTGTTTTTGTCTTTCCGGAAAACTGAGATCTATACACATGGCGTCGATTAATGTGGCATGTGAATATGAGACTTGCTTCCGCGTATCCAACTTGGAATATGTGGTTTCCGGGCTGGTTAACGTAACTGCATGAACCCCTGTGTGGCAGGGTGGAAGGGTGAGTGGGTACTATGGGTTCAGTGACAACTGGTGACAATCAGCGACACCTTATCGTATCCTTGATGGAGAAGCACGTACACCAAGGACCTGGGATCCATCTACTGAAGCCATATCGCCCGCCCACCCTCAGCGTCATCATGGAGAGCGTAGCACAATTGCGTGAACGACACTGCGCGCCAATCTATATAGAGGAGGGAATACCTTTTCCTAGCTCCGCTGTTAGCATTCAGGAATTCTTGGAGATTCTTGTTTATTTGTTGGTAGTTATCGAGAGTCGTTATCCGTACGAGTCCTTGTTCACGGCGATGACCTTTGCCCTATTTACCGCGATACGTTATTATCTGTGATATCCTTGATATTAGCGTAATCCTTTTGAAGGTATTTCTTTCGCGTCCATCTTGGAGATTCGGTATTAATCTCCATAATTATTGGGGATTCGCCATTCAGAGGGGGTATTTCTCTCGCCCCCCCCCCCGCACCCCTTCTATATATCACTGGATTTAAAATCCTGTGCGTGATGGTGGGAGTCGAGATAGTGGCGGTGTATATCCCGATATCATGCGTCTCTTTTATTGCATTTTCGGGCCCCGGGCCCATTAAAAATATACAAACACGCGTTATTATGCCGTTCAAATATAGCGAACTACATATTGGTCTAACCTAAAATTAGGGTATCATGCTAAAAGTTCATTTCAGTCTACAATATAATATCACCGGGGGAAATGACGTCTAGCTATAAGCACGACATAAAATGTGGTTAAAAAATTACGAATGCAACACTAAGTTATTTCCTTTTGCTTTTTATCAGCTCCAGTGTCAGTTCCAACATGAAGTGATCATAACAATGCGACTACAACAAAGGGACCACATAGATTATAACACAACTGCCCATATGTAAGTCATAACATAATACTTAACAAACCAATGTCCTTTAAAACTTAAAATAAATCTGTCCCCAGTTAACATTAGTATAATCACAAGGACCGTTTGGCCGGCCTGCTTCATCAACCCAGCTCTATACCACCACCACCTCGTTTCTTCACCCGTGCACAATATATAGTATCACCACCCATCCATATGAGCTCTATATAACCCATCCACGCTTCATCTCTCTAGCTCTGCATCACCCATCCACGCTTCACCCCTCTAGCTCTATATCACCCATCCACGCTTCACCCCTCTAGCTTTATATCACCCATCCACGCTTCACCCCTCTAGCTCTATATCACCCATCCACGCTTCACCCCTCTAGGTCTATATCACCCATCCACGCTTCACCCCTCTAGCTCTATATCACCCATCCACGCTTCACCCCTCTAGCTCTATATCACGCATCCACGCTTCATCTCCCTGGCTCTAAATCCACCATCTACGCGTCTTCTTTCGAGATCTCCCAAGCTTTATATCACCCGCCCATGCTTTACCTCCCTATATATCTGTCATCGACGCTTTATCTCTCCAGCTGCATGTCACCCATCCACAATTCAACTCTCTAGCTCTATATCACAAATCCGCGCTTCACCTCCCTAGCCCTATATCACCCATCCACGCTTCATATCTCCAGCTCTATATCACCATCTATGATTCACCTCATTAGCGTTATATCATTCATCCATGCTTCACCTCCCTAGCTCTATATCACCCATCCGCGCTTCTTATATCTAGCTCTATATCACAAATCCACGCTTCATCCCCCTAGTCCTATATCACCCATCCACGCTTCACCTCCTTAGCTCTATATCACCCATCCACGCTTCATCTTTCTAGCCGGTTCGGATGACTGCGAATAGTTGACCAGATTGAGAGCCTCCAGCTCGCCTCGCACCCTGCTGGCGAGACGGTCGGCGAACGGCAGCATGATGTCATCGGGAACCAGCTTCTGGCTGCCTTCTAACCATTGTGGCTTCTTCATCGATGACCGGAAGTGGCAGTCGGCAGCCATGGTACGGTTCACCACCAGTGTCATCGTCGCTGTCGCGCCGTGTAACTGGTTCGAACACCCATGGTTGCGGCAAGTGGCGCACAGCATGGGGTTGACGATGGACTTGACGTGGTAGCTGCCTTCGAAATACTCAGTTCTAAGCCGGAAGCGGAGGTACGCGGAGTATTCTGGGTAGGTTGGGTCGGGTCGGGCGCCATACTGCGTCTCCATGATGTAGTCAGAGTGCAGGAATTTGAAGCTGGAGGGGGTCCGTGCATTGTCCCCTTCAAGGTCACGTATGAGTTCCGGGAGCGTGTGATGCATTCTGGGAACGATGATCTCATCGGCGTCTAAGATCATAATGCGGTTGAAGTTGTACATGTTCCTGTACATACAATGAGTGACGGACATCGAGCTGCGGACTCGAACGTCATACCAATTGTCTTTGAGGTGTATGAAATGAGAGTTTTGCACCTTCATAAAACCTTGCCGAACATAGTGATCGATCACTTTGGTCGTTTCCTGATCTAATCCGTCGCTGGTGACAAACATGTGTCCCACGCCGAGGATCTTCTGCAGTTCTATCCATTCGACGAGGAAGAATGGGTTGAGGTGGCCGTACACGATGGGTACACATGTAGCCAGTTCGACCACAGGCTCATTCCGTTTCCGGACCAACTCCACGGGTGACGTCATTCCGGCTTCCCAGTGATTCTCCGCCTCGCTTTTATCGGGCGAATTTCCCAAAGATACCCGCATGTTGTTCGATGCGCATGCGCACGGCTTGCACGTAATGACCAATGAGTTAACGACTTCGTTCATAACCTTTTCTCGCTCTGGATTGTTATATAAGACAGTTTCGGGGCGCGAGATTTCAATGCGGACGTGAGCATCATTCGTGAGGCAAAATAGTTGGCAGAAAATATCTCTTTGAATCTCTTTTACGTTCACGATACTGTTGGACCCAAGCAAGGCTATCAGTCTTACTACGGGGCTCTCTACCTGGACCCGGTCATCCCAGAAGGCACTGAACATGTAGAATCTGTACCTATCACCCGGGACGACTATAAACTTACCGTCGTCAAGACGACGCTCCTTGGTTACCGAGCCAGACCTGGTCGACTTTATTAGAAACGATTCGCCATGCGAACAAGAGGCGACATCCTGTAGCACGGGGTCGTTATGAAGATTATTTGGACCCCCATAGTAGTTAGTAGCTAGGCTGCGATTTGGCTTACTCGACGTGTCAAGGGCATGGACCTGGTTTATGTCCCGGAAGTGATAATCACGACCGGTACCGACGTCATCGTTTGGATTCGGCCGTCGAGAATCCTTCCGGATGTCAGATTGTGTGATCCGTCCCGTGTGGCTCTCCCGATTCCACATCTGGATCATGGAGTTGGTGTACAGCGAGGCTTGGTAACGCATAAAGATGAGGAGTGCGATTGACGCGAGGAACAGCCCTCCTAGCAGAATGGGTTGCAGCTGGAAATAGTTAAGCAATCAGGTCACAAGTATGGCAAGCCTGTGCAACGTCAACTGCGTTATGATGTTATATTATACTCAAGTCACAAGTATGGCACGCCTCTGCAACATCAACTACGTTATAATGTTACTTTACTTATATCAAAGAAAAAACGACACTTCTGACAGTGAGCGGACCGCGAACTGTATTCATCAACCATTCCATTCCCAGGAGTCACAGCTGCTGACGGTAGATACGGTAGATACAATCATCACGGCGTTAGCAACAGCTGCTGACGGTAGATACGGTAGATACAATCATCACGGCGTTAGCAACAGCTGCTGACGGTAGATACGGTAGATACAATCATCACGGCGTTAGCAACAGCTGCTGACGGTAGATACGGTAGATACAATCATCACGGCGTTAGCAACAGCTGCTGACGGTAGATACGGTAGATACAATCATCACGGCGTTAGCAACAGCTGCTGACGGTACATACGGTAGATACGGTAGATACAATCGTCACGGCTTGAGCAACCGTATGACCAGCCTGCTAAATCCAATGCGTAAGTTACGGATTTATCCTGAATACGGCCTCATGAGCGCAGGGAATTATATACCAGAATGAACAACTCTTAATGCTCCCGGTAGAACAAATGTTTCGGGTAGGCGGTTTTCGGTAATCCTTACCTTTATTTTTCACCAGTTTGGTAGCCCGCATTTCCAGGATCGGTATAATTTTGTATAATTTTTTTTTAGGATAGTACAACAATAATAGCAACAGTTAACTTCACCCATGAGCAAAAGCTACGCAATAAACCAAAAGTTGATAATATATGGATGAAGTATATGATTAATATGTACATAAGTACATAAGTACTTTCTACCCGTTAAGATTATCTGTTGAATTTCTTCATACCATTTACAATTAGCTTACAAACGAAGGTGTATTTTCGTCATGGCCTCACCAGCTCGTTGTGGTGGTGCTCATGATCACGAAATTCTATTCACTACAATATTAACCCTTTCTTAATGCAGAAATTCCACCACTTGGGTGATTACCTCCAGTTTTAATTCGATAATCGGTCGACAAGTATCCCACACTAAGTAAGTGTGGTTGACGAATACGGCCTAGGAGGGCAGGGAATATTACTCTTATAAGGTTGGTCGTTCTATCATGTTCGGGCGAAAAATTGTTTCGGCATAGCTCATGTATTACTCTAATCAGTCGAAACAGAACTTCTTTGCAGTTCTACTAGAACTTCATAAAATATATGATATTCATATTGTAAATGGTCGAACCACTAGTGACCCAGAGGGAGATTAAATATTCGTATGCAGTACAGGTGGTTGCTTGATTGACTACTTTATTGTATCTAGTAATATGTTTAACTCTGCTAATGACCTCGCGTCATTACTCTTTACGATAATGTATCTGATCATTGTCCAACTGTGATGTTTATGAAGTGCGAGCATGCTGCAAGCAGAACAACTGAAGTATTATCTCGTCACAAATCTTGCAGGAAACCACAGTTAGCTCAAAATATGTATAATAAAATGGGTGATTTAAAAATCGCTGAATTGATAGATTTAAGGATAATGTAAGTAAAAATAATTTAAATGCTGCTGTAGATGTATTGGTTTGCATGTGTGAGTATGTGGCACGAGAAATAGAACACAATGGCATTCGATCCGGTAAACATCACCCTTGGTGGACGTCTAAATGCACAAGTGTAAATCAAATTAAGCAGAAGGCGTTGTCTTTAAAAAAAGAAGAGGTGGTTGGAAAGAACACGTTGAAAACCTTCGACAAATGCAACAAAACCGCGTGGTAACTTAGATGATGCAGCCACAATGTTTCTAGAAAATCACGAGTTTAAAATTTTAAATTAATACAATTAAGCTGGCTTTAGAAAGGGAGAAAGGGTAGATCAACCGTTGATAACATATTTATAATCCAAATTCTGGCACAAACGTACCTCAAGAAAGGAGAGAGATTTACTTCATCAATGAAGCCGAGCTGAGCTGGGGCGAGCTAGCAGATGTTGTCAGAACATGCCGCTGTCAAGACAGACAATGGAATGCATAAGTCACTAATAAGCTCCAAGTGGGGTGGGGATTAGATCAGAAAGCTCAAAATATATGGAAATTTGACAGTTATCGATTGCCTATTGCATAGAGACTTCACATTGACGAACCGTTGCTTCCCCAAGAAAGAAGCTTTATTTCGCACTAATCAGACCATAGGCCCATAGTAAAGAATACATGTACATGTACATACTATGGACAAATGATGGAATTTCGCTAGATAAATTCAAACAATGCTTACAAAATCTTTAATCCCTGGGCAACATTTCCCGTTGACTTTCTAGGAGCTAATCTATGCAAAAGAACAGCGGAAGCGGGATAGGGCTAATCTATGCTTAGGGATTTCAACTGAAGTTAACATTTTAATGCAACAGTAAGTATCCATCTTGGAGAAAGCGATCTGACGATTACTCCTGCTGTGCAATATAAGAAAGACACTGTTGAGATTCTATTAGGAACATATATGCATCGTCAACTATCTACGTTAATCATGCATGACCAAAACCTACCACTGAGAGAAACAAAATTAATTTTGCTGGGTTAGGTGACCTTTCCTACATTACTCAAGTTGTAATCGCAGGTCATAACATTCCTTTGGACACATTGAACTTTCCGACATGACCAGCTGTAACCAAAATTTAACACATCTAGAGTGATATAAAACACACAGAGGCTTTCGACCACATTCTCCCATAACCACACAATCCGGAGTGCGTGGTGCGAGTTTTAACAACAATATACAGAGGCGGGTCTGACATTTTTCAATAGATTTGAATAGATTGCCGGTATTCAAACTCCCATATTTACGATGCGTATCAAAGTATTGGTAGAATCATCTTGCTGAATATTTCCAAACAAACAGATATAGGAGGGTCCCCACAATTCTTTATTAAGCGTCTTGTAAAAACGAGGCCTCCCTCTGATTGTCTGGACAAATTGTTTAGTGCTGGGAACCAGCTTAGCGAGGATGAAAACGGTATTCCCAGGTATTTATAGCGAGCGCAAGCGAGCTTTTAATGTAACATGCATTCAAATTCAAAGTCCATTTCAAGCAAAGGCTTAGACTTTCATTTCGCGTAACAACCCCCCATGAGACGTTTTCGGATTCGGAGTAAATATCAGCTGTACATAAATATATTCAAGCAAAGAAAGGTCGAAGCCTATTATGTCATGTCTTTAATAATTCAATCAGCTGCCCCACAATATTAACAAATAAATTATTCAATGATAACAATGGATGTATACTTCAAATTAAAGTTAATTTATAAGCGAAGAGCTAAATGTCTGTTGCCAAATAGAGGGGTCTTGGTGACCGCCCATCGGCTGTTGTCATAGTGAGTAGTTGTGACGTCAAAAGGTTATAAACATGACGTCACAATGGGAGTTCCTATGCAACCGAAATGATACGCCACAAGCACGTGCATGGTATACGTCATCCCGCCAAAGATATTCTTTATGACAAGCCGAAGTGAGATTAATTTTGAATATTAATCTAGACGTATCCCCTCGGAATATCTGAGTTAATAAACATACGCTCGCATTTTTAGGTAGCACCTATCCATAATAATTAATGACTGTTTCTAACCCGCTGTCCATCAGAGTACCATTTCTCGTTTTTTGAAGACACCCACATCTCCGAAACACAATCATTTTAGTCAAATCTCGTTTATTCAAAACTCATTTAGTGCATCAAGTGCTTTCTTCAACTTTCCCGCAGTGTCGTTTATCAAAGCGATATCATACACGTATATACATGCATTTCCCAAATGAACCTCCAGCTCGTTCTTTAACTACCACATAAGAAACTTCCAGTAGTATATACACGTTATCCCACTTCCGAAAAGGCTATTTGGCAGTAAAAACTAAAACATTATGAAGTTCAACTTAAGAGGGTCATTTCTAGGATCGCTCTAGCTGAAGTTTGCATATAAACATGTCTGTTATTACCTGAATATTGTATCGCAAATTGTATATATGTAACATGGGCGTTGTGCCAAAAGTACTAAACATTTACTGCACCCTGTATTACTCAACTTGTACTATTTAGTATCATAAGCCATGTCCTGGGTTCTAACATGGAAGATGGCTTAAAATGTTCAGTGCAGCGAATGTTTTGGGTAAGCGCAGACAAGCGTTAACTAAAGTCTTAGTAACCAGAATTACCATTTGTTAATCTCTTACCTTCATTCTGTCACGCTGGGCGGCCCCGTTCTCCACGATCAGTATACTGACTTTGTGGCTTAACGGAATGGCCTGTGATAGCGCCATGAAGGTTGTCAATATTGATTCAATCGTGGTCCCTTTACACCAAAGATAAAGTAGTTTAAATACCTTCGGGATTTCCCAGAAAGTAATGATAATTGTGTGATACCAATCTAACGTAAACGAGTAATAAGAATCCATTAGTTAATATACTCGATTTGGGTCAATTATGGGGGAAGCTGTTTGAAACAAGCTCGTGTGGTGTTGATCATTATCTTAATCATGCGAAATGTCCCAACAATCGATTTGAAACTGTGCGACCTTTTACCAGCTCATTAGGTATTTATCTCAAGTTTCATATACTGTGGCTCGGCTTGTGTCTCTGTCCTGGTGTTTCATAACATGGAGAGACGGTAAATTGCTAACTCAAGATTTTGAAAACAAGGAGGGGACGGGGGAATGTAAGGTCACTTTGATTAGTACTATCTAACCTAGCAAGCGGTTGAAAAGATCAAGTTTCAATATTTTTTAGCATACAGACGACAGCTGTGGATTAGACCCAATAGGTGAGAATGGGGCCTCTTCTCATCAACCAGATGTAGCCACGTGGGTTACGTGGTTTGCTTCATCAACCGAGCTCTAAAGCACCTTCTGTTTCTTTAACCGAGCACTATAGCACCCCCTCTCCCGCCTGTTTCCTTAACCGATCTCTATAGCACCCCCTCTCCCGCCTGTTTCCTTAACCGATCTCTATAGCACCCCCTCTCCCGCCTGTTTCCTTAACCGAGCACTATAGCACCCCCTCTCCCGCCTGTTTCCTTAACCGATCTCTATAGCACACCCTCTCCCGCCTGTTTCCTTAACCGATCCCTATAGCACCCCCTCTCCCGCCTGTTTCCTTAACCGATCTCTATAGCACCCCCTCTCCCGCATGTTTCCTTAACCGATCCCTATAGCACCCCCTCTCCCGCCTGTTTCCTTAACCGATCTCTATAGCATCCCCTCTCCCGCCTGTTTCCTTAACCGAGCTCTATAACACCCCCTCTCCATCTCGCCTGGTCCCTTAACCGGGCTCTTTACACCCCCCCCCCTCTCCCCGCCCCACCGCCCCGCTTGCCGCAAATCCGTAGTTTTAGATTATTCATCGACGCTTCATCTTTCTAGCTTGATATCACCGGTCCACGTTTCATCTCTTTAGCTCCATATCAATCATCCACGCTTCGCCCCCTCAGCTCTATATCACCCATCCACGCTTCATCTCTCGAGCCGGTTCGGATGACTGCGAATAGTTGACCAGATTGAGGGTTTCCAGCTTGCCTCGTACCCTGCTGGCGAGACGGTCGGCGAACGGCAGCATGATGTCATCGGGAACCAGCTTCTCGCGGCCTTCTAGCCATTGCGGCTTCTTCATCGATGACCGGAAGTGGCAGTCGGCAGCTATGGTACGGTTCACCACCAGTGTCATCGTCGCCGTCGGACCGTGTAACTGGTTCGAACACCCGTGGTTGCGGCAAGTGGCGCATAACATGGGGTTGATGATGGACTTGACGTGATAACCGCCTTCGAAATACTCAGTTCTGAGCCGGAAGCGGAGGTACGCGGAGTATTCTGGGTAGGTGGGGTCGGGCTGGGCGCCGTACTGCGTCTCCATGATGTACTCAGAGTGCAGGAATTTTAATCCGGAGAGGGTCCGTGCGCTGTCGCCTTCAAGGTCGCGTATGAGTTCAAGGAGCGTGTGATGCATTCTGGGAACGATAATCTCATCGGCGTCTAAGATCATGATGCGGTTGAAGTTGTACATGTTCCTGTACATACAATGAGTGACGGACAGCGAACTACGGACGCGAACGTCATACCAATTGTCTTCGAGGTGTATGAAATGAGAGTTCTGCACCTTCATAAAACCTTGCCGCACATAGTGATCGATCACTTTGGTCGTTTCCTGATCTAATCCGTCGCTGGTGACAAACATTTGTCCCACGCCGAGGATCTTCTGCAGTTCTATCCATTCGACGAGGAAGAATGGGTTGAGGTGGCCGTACACGATGGGTACACATGTACCCAGCTCGACCACAGGCTCATTCCGTTTCTGGACCAACTCCACCGGTGACGTCATTCCGGCTTCCCAGTGATTCTCCGCCTCGGATTTGTCGGGCGAATTTGCCAAAGATATCCCTATGTTGTTCGATGCGCATGTGCACGGTTTGCAGGTGATGACCAATGAGCTAACTACCTCTTTCCTCAACCTCCCTCGCCCTGGATTGTTATATAACACAGCCTCGGGGCGCGAGATTTCAACGCGGACGTGAGTGTCATTCTTAGGGCAAAATAGTTGGCAGAAAATGTCTCTTTGAATCTCTTTTACGCTCACGACGCTGTTGGACCCGATCAAGGCTATCAGTCTTACTACGGGGCTCTCCACCTCGTCCCGGTCATCCCAGAAGGCACTGAACATGTAGAATCTGTGCCTTTCACCCGGGACGACTATAAAATTACCGTCGTCAAGACGACGCTCCTTGGTTACCGAGCCAAACCTTGTCGATTTCATTAGAAACGATTCGCTATGCGAACAAGAGGCGACATCCTGTAGCACGGGGTCGTTATGGAGATTATTATCATAATAGTTAGTAGTTAGGCTGCGATTTGGCTTACTCGACGTGTCAAGGGCATGGACCTGGTTTATGTCCCGGAAGTGATAATCACGACCGGTACCGACGTTATCGTTTGGATTTGGCCGCCGAGAATTTTCCTGGAGGTCAGATTGCGTGACCGGTCTCGTGTGGCTTTTCCGATTCCACATCTGGTCGGGCGACGAGGTCGAGTCGGCGCCCATGGAGTTGGTGTACAGCGAGGCTTGGTAACCCATAAAGATGAGGAGTGCGATGGACGTGAGGAACAGCCCTCCCAGCAGAATGGGTTGCAGCTGGAAATAGTTAAGCAATCAGGTCACAAGTATGGCAAGCCTGTGCAACGTCAACTGCGTTATGATGTTATATTTTACTCAAGTCACAAGTATGGCAACCCGTGCAACATCATCTATGTTATACTGTTATATCCCACTCAGGTCACAAGTATGGCAAGCCAGCGCAACATCAACACAAACGACACTTCTGACAACTCTTCATGCTCCCGGCAGCAAACATGTCTCAGGTAAGCGCCATTTGGTAATCCTTACTTTATTTTTTACCGGTTTGCTAGTCCGTTTTTTGAGGATCGATATACTTCTGTGTCATTTATTTCCAGAATAGTGCAACAATAATAGCAACAGTTAACTTCACCCATAAACAAAAGCTATGCAATAAACCGGAATTGATAATATATGGAAGAAGTATATGATTAATACATGCATAATATATACATACATACATAATTACTGTCTACCAGATAAGTTATCTGATGAACTTCCAACCATTTACACGTGGTAAGCGCTGAGCCATTTGAAAATCATAATTATACTATTATACATTTTCAGTCATATAGCCACAAATACTCCGATTCTAACGCTGTGCCGACCAGTGAGGCGGCGTCCATAAACCACAAGTAGCTTACACACGACAGCCTTTCAAGTCGTAGCCTCACCAGCTGGTTGTGTTGGTGCTCTTCATCAGGAAATCCTATTCACTAAAATTTTACCATTTTCTTAATGCAGAAAATCCACCACTTGGGTGAGTACTTCTCTATTTTGAACCCGATAATCGCTCGACAAATATTTCACGCTAAGTAGATCTGCGTAGTCTAAGTGTGGTTGATGAATAGGGCCCCAGGAGGGCCAGGGTCGCTCTTCCATGCTAGGGCGAAAACTTTCTTCTGAATTGCTCATGTATTACTCTAATCAGTCGACACAGAAATGCTCTGCAGTTCTACTGGAACTTTGTAAAATATTTGATATTCATATTGTAAATGATCTTACCACTAGTGTCCCAGAGGGAGATTAGACATTCGTATGCAGTACAAGTGGTAGCTTGATTGACTACTTTATTGTATCTAGTGACATGTTTAATACTGCTAATGACCTCTCGTCAGTACTTTACAATAACGCATCTTATCACTGTCCAGCTGTGAGTCCTATTAAGTGCGAACGTGCTGCAAGCCGTGCAACTAAAGTATTATCTCGTCATCAATTTCGATGGAAACTACATTTAACGTAAAATATGTATAATAAAATGGGTGATTCAAAAACTGCTGAATTGGTGGAGAGGTTGAAGGATAATGTAAGTAAAAATTAATTTAAATTTAAACATGTAAGAGGCCGAGATGTGCATATTTGAACAACGAAGGAGATAAAAAAAAGTCAGTTATCAGGTGCTAATATCAAGTTTTAAAAAGCTTTCGTCCTACAGAAACTATATCAGCTGTCTCCCTGAGCGACTGGAAATAATACTTTGAAAACCTGTTCAACAATGCAACAGAACCGCATAGTAACTTAGATGATACAGCCACATTGTTTCAAGAAACTCATGATTTGGGCTTACGCTACATGAATGACCCACACTATTTAAATAGAAGAATTGCTGATGAATAAAAAAAAGTGCCACCATGGTGATGTCCAATGATAAAGATCCAGTGGTCGATTAAATTTAATGAAATCGAGTTTTTATAGAATACTGTTAATTGAATAAGGGAATGCCCTTATTCCCTACCCTGTTTAATCAGATATTGGTCTCTGGTACTTGTCCAGACAGTTGATCAGGGGTACGCATTGTTACGTTACATAAAAAAGGGCCTCAAACCTCAATATGTTTGGAGAAGAACAAGCTGGTTTTGGAAAGCGTAGATCAACCGTTTTGGTGGACTTTAGCAAAGCCTTTGACTCTGCCCCGCAGAAGCTTTTTTTGGCATGGGCTTATAAACTCTGGAGTGCATGGTAACATGGTAATAGCGACAATGAAGGAATTTCAGAGTACTTGGCTATGTTGGTTGGTACACGACAGTACCGTCACATCAGCCCATTATATTTATTGTTTACGTTAATACAGCTCTTGACAATTGCGCCAAAACCGGATGCAATGGTACTTTTGTGGATGAGTATTTTGATGTCTCTTCGGCACATCGCATAGAAATGGAAAAGGTGTGCATCTTAGGATAGAGCCACAAGATAGGTGTTGTAAATCGTGTTTTAAACATGGGGAATATCTTGTCGAAGACAAATATCATTTTTAGTAGGACTAGTAGCTGGTACAATCTCAATAGATTTCTGCGTAACATTTGCAGAGAGAGGGCAAACCTTTAAAAAGTTAAACTCGTCTTCAACAATTTCGCTAAATAAATTCAAACAATGCTTACAAAATCTTTCACCTCTGGCCAAAACTCCCCGTTGACTTTCTACAGCTAATCTATGCGAAGAACAGCGGAAACTGGATAGGACTATTCAATGCTTAGGGATTTCAACTGAAGTTACTGTTTTAAAGCAACAGTAAGTATCCAGCTTCGAGAAAGCAATCTGATGACCACTCCTGCTGTGCAATATCACAAAGACGCTGTTGAAATTCTATCAGACACATATTTGCATCGCTAACTCCCCGCGTCCCCAAAACCATACATTGAGAGTAAGCCCCGGTGACCTTTCCTATAATACTCAAGTTGTATAGCAGGTCATAACTTTTCTTTGGACACATTGAACTTTTCGATATGACCAGCTTTAAGCAAACTTTAACATATCAAGTTTAATATAAAACACACAGATACTTTCGACCGCATTCTCCCATAACCACACAGTCTGGAGTCTGTTTGAGATGGGAGTTTTAACAACAATTCACGGAAGCGGATCTGACACTTTTCAATAGACTGCCGGTATTGAAACCTCCATATTTAGGATGCGTATCAAAGTATTGTTAGAATCATATTGTCGAAAATTTCAAAACAAACAGATATAGAAGAGTGCCAATAATTCTTTATTGGGTATCTCATAAAAACGAGGCCCAACTTGTCGGGATAAATTGTCCAGTATTGGGGACCAGCTTAGCGAGGATGAAAACAGTGTTCCAAGATATTTACAATAAGTGACCGTTTCTAGCTTCTGCCCATCAAAGTACCATTTCTGGTTTTTTAGCTACCCACCTCTCCGAAACACAATTATTTTAGTATTGGCTAAAGTTTCATATTATACTTCTCACTACTTAGTGCATCAAGTTCCTTCTACAACCTTCCCACTGTGTCGTTTATCAAAGCGATATCATCCACGTATATACATGCATTTCCCAAATAAGCCTCCATGCACTCCAGCTCGTTCCTTAACTACTACTTAAAGAATTGTGTGACGCCACGCCTTTGTCTTAAGTGTTCATTATCTAGAAGAATGCACCGGCAAACAGACCTAGCAGTGCTTTGTTAACGCAAATGTGCGTTACTTAAATAAAGAGCGACAAAAATGTGCATTATCTTGAAAATGAGCAGTTACTGATAATATTGATTCAAGTGTCGCGGTTTAATCAGCCGAGCCGAGCTGAGCTGACGCGAGGTTGCAAATGACAGACAATGGAATTCATGACAGACAGTGGAATGCATAAGTCAATGTGAAGACCTACGGTGGGTGGGGGTGTATTAGGTCCGAACGTTCAAATGCATAAATATTCGACAGTTATCGACAGGTATGCTTTATTTTAGCGAATGCAGTCCAGCTCATTCTTTAACTAGTATATGAGAAACTTCCAGAAGTATATACACGTTATTCCAATTGCGAAAAACCTATTTGGCAGTAAAAACGAAAATATTACTATGAAATTCAACCTAAGAGAGTCATTTCTAGGATCTCTCTAGCTGACGTTTGTATATAAACATGTCTGTTATGTACCTGAATATTGTATCGCAAATTGTATATATGTAACATGGGCGTTGTGCCCAAAGCACAGAATAAACATATACCGCACAGTGTATTACCCAACTTGTACCATTATAAACCATGTCCTGGGTTCTAACATGGAAGATGGCCTTCAATGTTCAGTACAGCGAATGTCTCGGGTAAGCGCAGAAAAGCATTTACTAACGTCTTAGTATCCAGAGTTACCATTTGTTAATATCTTACCTTCATTCTGTCACGCTGGCCGGCCCCCTTCTCAACGATCAGTATACTGCCTTTGCCGCTTAACGGAATGGCCTGTGATACCAGAATGCAATGACAATTGACGGATATCAAACTAACGAAATCGAGTAATATTAATCCAATAATTAACATGATCGATTCTGGTCAATAATGAGGGTAGCGGCTTGAAAAATGCTCTTGGAATATGGTCATCACCATTAATTATGAGAATCTTGTAAGATCATACCCAGCGGTTTAGTGATGTGCGACCTTTGGCCAGCTCATTACGTATTCATCTCGACTTTCATATTCTGGTCCTGGGGGTAATTTCACTAAGATCTCGTAACGTTTGCTCGTAAAATTAAAAATATATAGATATATGACAAACATGTTTTTGAATAATATTGGCGGAAAATAAATTGCGCGAAGCTGGCTGCACCCCAGTAATCGCAGTATAACGCTTACTTCAGTTGATCGTAAAATTACGATCTGTCGTTAAATTACCATGTAAAAAATACGGTTACGAGCTCGTAACTTTTAGTGAAACGATCCCCAGGTGTATTAGGTCAACGGTCAACTACTTAGTAGTCATGTCACTTTGAGTATGCCTAACTAACCGATTCAGCCGTTGGGGAGATTCGGTTTCAATATTTAACATGACGACAGCTGTGAATTAGACCCAAGGGGTGATAATTAGGCCACCGGCCATCAATCAGGTGTAGCCACGTGTGTTAATTAATTTGGAACTTGTCCGCCCGCTGCAGAACGTCCGCCCAAAACGACTTTCGTCGTTGCAAAATGTCGGCCCAAAATTCAGTTCTTCGTTGCAAAATGCATTTGGTGAATCTGCCGACACTGCAAGACAGGTCTAACTGCTGCACTTCTCTTATTTAGTTCTCAACGTAGTGATACCTATTCGGTCGCGTCGCCGCCTGAAATATGCGACGTAGGGACAACAATGCAAACCCAATGGTTGCCACGCACGACGCAACTGCACGCCGATATGGTAGCATATGTGTGCCACTCACATTCTTGAAATTCTTGCCTGACACAAAAAAGGTCGAGAATGCGAGAACGCGAGAAAGCGCGCACTTGAGAACGCGAGATCGCGAGATCGTGTTAACATGCATTCTCGCACTTGCGTTCTCGCGATCTCACGATCTTGCCCTCGTGTTCTCGCGCCCGCGACCTCGCACTCACGACTTCGCCTTCGCTTGCAAGCCCTCGGTTACCGCTTCCCAACGTCTATACAACGTTGGCGCTAGACTATGGCTCTGATCTATGGCTCTGCGCGCCGGGCTATAGTTCGGGACATGGGACTACGGCTCCGAGCGCGGGCTATATTTTCGAGTTATAGCTCTGGGAACCAGGCTATGGCTCCATGCGATGCGCTAATATGAAGACGTCGGAACAAGATCGTGAAATCGCGAGAACGCGATAGCGAGATCACGAGAAAACGAGAGCCAGGGCGCGAGAACGCAAGGGAAACATCGCGAGTGCAAGATCGCAAGATCGGGAGAATGCGAGAAAGTGAGAACGCCAGGGTGAGATCGCGAGGGCGATATCGCAAGAACACGGGGAAGAGATCGCAAGGGCGAGAACGCGATGGCGAGATCGCGAGATCGCAATGGCCAGATCGCGAGAACGTAATCTCGCTATCGCGTTCTCGCGATCTCGCCCTCGCGTTCTCGCTTTCCAACGCTGGACAATAGCTCCGATCTCCGGGCTATGTCTCCCGGCTGCGGGCTGTTGCTCAAGGCGCCGGGCTCCGGACTATAGTTCCGGATTTTGGATCTGGGTGCCGGGCTATGGCTTCGTGCGCTGGGCTAAACCGATAACGTTAGGGCGTGACAGCGAGAACGCCATGGCGATAATGCTAGATCGCGAGAACGCTAAGGCGAGATCGCGATAACGCGAGGACGAGATCGCGAGGGCGAGAGCGAGAGAACGCATTCTCACCCTGGCCTTCTCGCCTAGTCGCTTTCTCGCGATCTCGCAATCTCGGGATCCCGCTCTCGCTAGCGTTCTCCCAATCTAGCGGTCTCAGCCTCGCGTTCTGGCGTTCACATTCGAGCGTTCGCATTCACGCGTTCGCGCGTTCTCACCCATTTTGTGCCAGGCAAGAATGCGCTATAGCGATTGGCGCAAATAAATATGCCATCATAACCGACGTGCTGAGGTAGCATTTTGGCGAAGCATTTTGAGCATTTTGTTCCTGCTGGGAATTAATTTGTACCCGGTTTAAATTCGTAGAACAAATTTGCTCTGATAATACAAAAAATTAAATTATTTCCAAAACTGCATGGCCTCTATGGTCTTCCCTACCGTCTGTTGGTCTTACACAATTGAGAGAATCTACTTTCACAGTCGATCAAACCTACCTTTCATATATAACACACTTCCGCCCATATACAGCCATAGTGTTAATTTATTTCTCCTTACCAGTCTGCCGAAACAAAGTGTTAGCACTCGCCAATTTAACTTTACGATGTTAACTTTCGGTGCAGATCGCAATTAGATTAGGTTGGACACCCGCTTGAAGGAAAGCAAGTTTAGAATAGATGAAAATGCACCCCATATAGGCTTATGTCGTTTCCAGTTCGAGAATCACTTGGCACGTTATGACGGCACGTCATGACTACAAACTACGTCAAAGATGATCTCGGTTACCTCAACTGTTTAACATAGGTTTAATACGAATTTTATTGTTTCTTTCGATAGGCTATACCCCCTCCCCCCCGGCCCCAATACACACACAGTACACAACTTCAATCTTAAGTTGAGGCCCCGTGCAGACGGTAGGTTTGTCTCATAAGTTTTTCCTGTGGGTTTTCTTATCTATTGGTTTGACCTAGCGAATAGGAAGAGCATGTTGTATTCGAACCGACGATACACATTTCATCGCAAGGTGCGTAAAACCTGCGACAGATTCTACCTAACCGCAAGTGTAGCGATTAGAGGAAGACTGGATATTAACATTGTCCACATTGTGCCGTGTTTATTTTTTCTTCCCCGAAGGACCTAAAGAGGAAAGAGAATCGGCGTTCACAAAACGAGACAACATGACACAGCATATCTCGCCACTTGACATTTGGTACGTTCCGAAAACGACGTCGTTATTTACGCCATTATGACAATAGCGCGAGTTTGCGGGGTGTTAGGCAATTTTATTGGCCCGACATCAAGCTGTAGCAGCCCGCCAATTTTGATTATCGGCCCGAGGCCGCAACGCAGAGGGCGGATAATGAAAATAAAGGGCTGCTACAGCTTGATGAAGGGCCAATAAAATGCCTAACGCCAAGCAAAACTCGCGCTATTACTATTATTACGAGTTGAATTTAAATTTAAGGCGTTGACTTGTCTCTGCTTCTTTGGTTTAATTTCCACATGCAACGACAAAATTAAAGCATTTTGGGACTGACTGTCCGCAAATCGCAAGCCTTTCCACATATAGTTTTCCAGTCGCCTTTTTATACCATGTATATGTTGCCAAGAAACATAGCATGTGCAACTAGGCAACTAGTCATGGAAGCGAGCCATTTAAAGCTATAACTAGAATTCTTTTGTGCGTGACGTCATGTTTCATTGTTCTATGCAGCGTCGCCATGGCAACGATTGTCGATTGCATGGGCAGCAGGGCGGTTTGGGTCAAAATACAGCATCTTGGCCGCCTTCAGATGTAACCCTCATGTACTAGTTATTATTATTATTATTATTATTATTGGGGGTATATAGCGCCAAATCCGTGAATCCGTTCAAAGACGCTGTACATTGAAGTAAACCGGGTAATTTACAAAAATATACCCGCTTATCCATAAACATGTTATAGGTAGCTCACTGAAATAAGAAATACATGCATACCACTAATAACCTTCATCAATAAATTTAGTGAACAAGTAAGTTTTCAAGCCCTGTTTAAACTGTCTTAAAGTCCATCTCTTGGGGGGGTATTTGTTTCTAAACCACTGTCAAATATACATTTCTCAGTGGTTACTAAAGCCATTTATCAGATGCAATTATTTTACAATGTCTCTTATGCCATAAATATTAATATCTAAAGTCACCAAAATAAACTCAAGCAGCGAACGATCCATTTCCAAACCCCCGCCTAGAGTAGAGATTTGTGACGTCACAAGATGATCCGGTTTGAGTGCGCCTCGCTCGCTTCGACTGCCCGCGGTGTTTGAATGTAGCTTACGTGCGGCAGGGAAGCTCTAACTCAGATGTTTATTTCGATTAACATTAACTCATGATGAATATTTGCCACATGTAGATGTAGATAGACCTAGATCAATTACATTATAGGTGTGTGATTGTTGGTTAGCGCAACATTCGTGACACTGACACTGACAGAAAGCAAACAGCTGCAGTGGCCGGGTGCCACTGCCAGAGTTTGCCAGCCTACGTGTCTTCCCAAATATGAAAAGGGTGGGCTAGGCTACAGTAGTGGACGGGCCGTCGCGGGGATGTCCGTCGAATCGTAGACATAGAATCTAGATCCAGGGTTAAATGATATGTATGTACTAAAAGAAGTTGTTCATGCACATCAGAACTTGACAGAAGGGAGGGAGGGCGACATTTATCGGCCTAGCATAAGAAACAAGCAGCGCACATCTGGCATTACTCTTCATCGCGTACTCCTTATAGTAATACTTGTGGACACCCGAACGTTATGGTGTCTGGTTGGGACAAACAACTAAGTAGCTTTTCACCAATGTGTCTGCTGGTCGCCGAATTAATACTTTATATGATTACAAGGCATATTTGCAGGGTTTTGATCTAGATCTCATGATATAATAAGCCTCACTTTTTATGAATGAAGCGTTCGCACTTCTTCCGAAAATACTGTTTTGCGTAGGGCGTTTCGAGGTTTTCAACGTTTACAGTCCCTTAGGCTTAGCAATTTGTCTTCATTCGAGGTGGCTCGAAGCGATACGTACGGCGGCAGAATGCTCCGGTTGCCTGAATCCTCAACTTCTTCTTTCTCACCCTCACTATCATTAATTCCAAATAATCGTGCGCGTATCGCTGCATCCCGATCGATGCGTAAGGACGCTGTCCATCCTAAGAGACGCCATGCTCAAAGACGCGTTTACCATATTGCGCAACAAAACCGGTTCATCTTGTGACGTCACGAATCAATGAAAAAATTGCCCTTGTCTATCTTTTACTTTTTTGGGTAGGTATGTGATAAAATGGCTAATATTGTTAACATTCATGGCGAATAAATTCAGTGCGTATGGAATTTCGTTAATATAGTGCAAATGGATCAAATTTATGCAAAGTAACATAGGACATAAGAGATGGACTTTAAGGTATCAAGCGAACGAAGGTCGCTTGGTAGGGCGTTCCACAACATTGGAGCATTGACAGCAAAAGCACGTCTGCCAAGTACGTGTCTTACAATTGGCCTTGGGAACCTTCAATTTAATGTCTTCGTTGGACCTCAAGTTATAGCGAGCACAATTCGTTCTAATTATCATTTCACTGATGTATTCAGGTGCTATATCGTGCAATGCCTTGAAAACCATCATTAATACTTTAAAATCAATTCGAAACCGCACTGGAAGCCAGTGAAGCTGTCTCAGAGCTGGCGTTATATGGTCAAACTTTTTAAGATTTAGTACCACCCTGGCTGCCGCGTTTTGAACACACTGTAATTTCTTAATGAGACATGCAGGTAGGCCACTCATTAAACTATTGCAATAGTCAATTTTGCTAGTGATGAAGGCATGTACGACTGTATTCGCTGCCTCATTTGTGAGATATCTCCGTATGCTCTTAATATTATAAAGCTGGAAGTAAGCTGTACAACACAGCTTAGATATGTGGTTTTCCATGTTTAAATTGTTGTCAAATATTACGCCTAAATTACGCACTGACGTTACTGGTAATATTTGTTTTTCACCAACTTGTACCCCCTGGATGGTAACCTTCTCTAGCAGCTGCTTACTACCGAGTATAAGAAACTCTGTCTTGCTATCATTTATTTTAAGTTTGTTTGACAACATCCACTGTCTCACATCGCTGATACACTCTTGGATGGTTATCAGTGCAGAGTCCTGATTAACTGAACCGTCGGGTCGGAATGCTAAGTACAGCTGATGGTCGTCGGCATAGCCATGAGCTGCTGGTAAATGTTGCCTGATAACTTGGAACATTGTTGCTGCATAGATCGTGAACAACACTGGTCCAGGTACCCCTGGGGGACGCCGTACTTCAGTAGAAACTTATCTGAAGTTGTTCCAGATACTTGAATTTGCTGCCTGCGGTTATCTAAATATGAGGCGAACCATCTAAGAGCCGCATCCGTAACCCCGGCCTCGAACTCCATTGTTTCCATCATGATGGTATGATCAATGGTGTCAAACGCTGCGCAGCATTACCAGCAGTGTAACGCACTGGTGATCCATATTTAGCAGCAGATCAGACTGAACTTTGACGAGTGCTGTCTCTGTGCTGTGGAAGGTTCTGTAGGCTGACTGGTGTGCAGGTAGTGGATGATTCTGGTCCAAGTGGTCTGTCAGTTGTTTTACGGATGCCCGTTCAACCAGCTTGGATACAAAAGGCAAGTTGCTTACTGGCCGAAAATTAGAGAAAACTGGATCTAATCCTGGTTTTTTTAAGAGTGGTGTCACTATCGCATTTTCACACTCGCTAGGGAAGTAGCCAACCTTCAGTGATTCGTTAACCAGCAGAGTCAATACAGGTAAGAGGCACTCACTACATTCTTTGAGTAACCATGTTGGTATCGGATCACTCGCACACTCCTTGTTTGGAGACCTTCTAATGAGTTTAGAAACATCGTCTTCCGTTAACATTTGAAACAATGTCAGTTTTTGATAATCAGTCTTGGCAGATTTCGGCAGCCTTATTGGTGGAACATTAAGGTCATCCAGTTCTCTCCTGATCTTGTCTATTTTCATAACAAAAAAGTCTCCAAAGTCACCTGCGAGCTTCGATAGAGATTGGTGATCTAGGTAAGATACCAGTTGTGTTGGCTTAGTAAGAGAGCTAATCAACCTAAATAGTTTACGATGCTCACCAACTCCTAATAATGGTTGTTATGACATAACCAAAATGACCTCATTTCTGGAGCGCGTTATGATAAATAAAGATTATTACGAGTTGATGGCCGTGTTAAATTACATTATCATTAAATCTGAAGGCCGGTAAAATCATGCAATCTGACCCAAACCGCCCTCGGCCCTTTTAATAGACAATAGCCAATTGTCATTATCCGCCCGAGGCCGCAAGGCCGAGAGCGGATAATGAAAATGAAGGGCTGCTATAGCTTGATGAAGGGCCAATAAAATGTCAAAGCCCATGCAAATCTCGCGCTATTACTATTATTACGAGTTGAATTGAAGTTCGAGTTTACCTCACGTATGTGCTGGGCGTGAACGTGTCTCCTTGCTTCTTTGGTTTAATTCGCATACAACGTCGCCCTTGAGAGCCGCACAACAACCACGTCTTGCTCGCACGGCGTCCATATTCAAAGTGAACATCGACTTCCGGCCGGCTGCATATATGACCTGATTTTTGCACACGGCACGCAACGTTGCGATCCTCCTTGGACAATAGCCATAGTTACGTTGCGTAGAACAATGAAACATGACGTCACACACAAAAGAATTCCGGTTATTGATTTAAATGGCCCGCCTAGCCGCCTAGTTGCCTAGCTACGCGTATCATTTCTTGGTCACGATATACTGATATATAATTACATGATGTAAAGAAGGCGACTGGCTCACAAGATCTGGGAAGGCTTGTAAGCGCTTAACATTTTACTTCGAACGTTGTATGCGAATTAAACCAAAGAAGCAAGGAGACACGTTCACGCCCAGCACATACGTGAGGTAAACTCGAACTTCAATTCAACTCGTAATAATAGTAATAGCGCGAGATTTGCATGGGCTTTGACATTTTATTGGCCCTTCATCAAGCTGTAGCAGCCCTTCATTTTCAGTATCCGCTCTCGGCCTTGCGGCCTCGGGCGGATAATGACAATTGGCGGGCTGCTACAGCTTGATGTCGGGCCAATAAAATTGCCTAACGCCCCGCGAACTCGCGCTATTATATTATTTCTTAGATATCTCGTCGTAATATCAATAACAACGTCATTTTTGGACCGTAATGAGTGGCGAGATCCTGTGCAAGAGGAAGTAGATAAATGGTAAATGCGCGTGCAAGATCTCCGATCAACGACTTGTAACCGTCGCATCGTATGGAATGTTTGCGATGCTGTTGCGTCTTGCTTTGATTAACTGTCGCATCGGGGTGGCACGGGGCATGCGGAGAGGTCTGCTTTTAATTTTACCGTGACATAGAAATAAAGAAATTAATTCTTCGAGATATGGGAACTCGACCCCCCATGCCCCCCCCCCCCCCTCCCCACGCAACCGACACGTGCATCGCAAGCCCATTACGCCACGTTCCACCCCCACTCTCGCCAACTCTACCACCCTCGCATGCAAATGTTAGCGGCTCGGTAACACAATTACAGCAATATCCTACATCGCTTCTGTCAGTTCAAATAAAGTTTACTCAACCACAAATATCGCATCTAAACATCGAGAGAGAATTCCGTTATCCATGACTTGAACGCAATGTAAGTATGTAGGGACCAAAAGGGCGGATCCAGGATAGGGATGGATGGATGGATGGATTCGTTTATTCAACAAAGTGTTACATAATAAGACTAACCGAACGATGTTTGTATAAGTATCACACTTAGTCGAGGAGACTCTAGTTAAGGCCGTGATAGGCCGCTGGCACTAGAGCCACCTAATAAATTAAATTTGGTAAATGATGACCCTATTTAAGAGAGAAAAAAGAAAAAAAAAAAAAAAAAAAAAAAAAAAAAAACGTCAGGAATAGGCTAGGAAAAAAAAAAAAATAACAACTTGCGCTATTTGATGGTCAAACATACAAAGCAAAACGTACAAAAGCATTTGGTACATAATTGAAAAATTTAATTGAATTGAAAAATAAAAAATAAAATAAAATAAAACCCCCTATGCTTGACACACAAAACAGTTTTGTATATCACACTCTATTGGGTAGTCATTTATCATAATTTGTTTAATAAATTGAGAGAATCCCTGTAGACTATGTGTGTAGATTTTATCTAAGATGGATTTAGGTTCATGATTTATTACATATACTAAACTATGTCTTATACATTTAGTAGCATATTGATGGTGTGCACGGGTTGTTTGAACCAAATATTTACCCCTGGTGTTGTATGAGTGTACACTTGAAAGCTGGGCCAGTGGTATTTGCTCAAAGTATATTGGAAGTTTTTTATTTACTAGTTTATAGTAAAATTTTAGAGTTTGCAATCGGTGAATATCTTTAGCTTTTAGTAATTTAAGATCTTGGAACAAAGGATTCGTGTGTGCGTTATATTTACTGCCGGTTATGATCCGCACAGCTTTCTTTTGTAGCTTTTCCAATCGTTGTGTTTGGTAACCCCAGGCTAAGATACAATAGTTTAAGTGTGGTAACAGAAGCGTTTTATAAATTGATAACAGCGTATGTTGCGGAAGGATATACTTAGATCTGCTCATGATTGCAATTACTTTACATACTTTAATTGCTATTTTATTTATATGGCTATTCCATTTTAAGGTTTTCTCTATAGTTAACCCGAGCATATTAAATTCGCCCACACATTCGATAGACGTTGTACCAATCACAAGTTTGGGAATATCAATTTTTTTTCCCGGCATGTAAAAGGGCATAAATTTACATTTATTCGGGTTCAGAGCCAATTTATTTATTGCCAGCCATTGGCCAATTTTGCTCAATTCTCCATTTAGCATTTCCGCACTGGTCTCATGAGATGATATTGGTAAATTTGCGTTTAATGTGCTCAGAAGGGTTGTGTCATCCGCGTATATAATAAATTTAAAAATGTCACTGGCGGATGTTATGTCATTTATGTATATTATAAATAAAAGAGGACCTAGAATAGAGCCTTGTGGAACGCCAGTGTGAATATTTAAATTATTAGACCTGGTATCTTCAAGTTGCACGTATTGTTTTCTGTCGCAGAGATAACTTTTAATGAGCTTTAAAGAGGTTGAATTCAGGCCATAATGCTTTAGTTTATGTAGAAGTATATCATGATTTATTGTATCGAATGCCTTAGACAAATCCAGATATATATTTATCGGAATTTCCCCGTTATCCATTTTTTGTAGAGTCTGATCAATTAGTTCAAGGCAGGCAAGTTCCGTGGAATGTTTTGGTCTAAAACCGTATTGGCTGTTATTAAATAATTTGTTATCATCAAAATGTGAATAAAGTTGATTAGCGATAACTTTCTCAAAAATCTTAGAAAAGGCTGGTAGTATTGATATAGGTCTATAGTTATTAAATACATCATTTTTCCCACTTTTAAAAATTGGAACCACCTTTGCTATTTTTAGCGAATCAGGGAAAATACCGGTTGACAACGCTTGATTAATTATTAGTGTAAGGGAGGCACTAACTTCCTGGTTGATAGCTTTGAGCAGCTTCACCGATATATCATCATGACCACAACTTGTTTTAGGCTTTAAAGCATCAACTATTTTATTCGTTTCAGATATATCGATTGGTTTTAAATGCAGTTGATTCAAGCAGGGGTTCCTCAAATAAGTTTTAAACGAGCCACTGGTCTGCTTACTTAATGTCTTGGTTAAACTAGGGCCGATATTGGTAAAGAAATTATTAAAGCCACTAGCTATTTTTGATTTATCTCTTGTTTGCTGACCATCAATTAAAAAACATTCAGGAAATTTCCTTTTGTTTGTTGACTTATTGATTATTTCTCCAAGCGCTTTCCAAGTTTGCTTCATATCAGTTTTACAAGATTCAAGTATTCCAAAAAAGTATTTTTTTTTTGCGGCTTCGATGTTACGTTTCAGTATCTTGTTATATGTGTGTAAATTGGTTTTTAATGTGTGATGTATCAATGTATTAGGGGACGTTTCTTTTAGCTTTTTGTATAGTTTATCACGAAATGATATCGATTTAATGATTCCATTCGTTATCCACTTGGCTTTTTTATGTTTACGTCTATTGTATTTAACTGTTTTTAATGGTAGATGCTTGTCTTTGAGCAGAGATACCTCATTTTCTATGATTTGGTAGTTTAGATTAGGATCTAATAACATTGTCTTATCAAGTTTGCCGTAAATATCTAGGGAGAGTAGCTCCTTTTTTAGATTAACTAGCGCTTCTGGATCTGTTGTTTTCAATTTTATGAACCTAGGAGCCTGCACCTCGGTTAGAGCAACGTTCATAGATATAAAATAGGGAAAATGATCAGATATGGCATTTAGAAATATTCCACCAAATGATTCTATAATCTTCGGGGATAGCCTACAGAACATATTATCTATCAGTGATGCTCGAGTTCTAGACAACCTAGTTGGGAGAGTGATCTTTGGTATAAAACCATGCGTCATAGCCGCATCAAAGAAATCTGCTACCGTAGGTTTTTCAGTCAACTTTAATAAATCTATATTGAAGTCACCAGTGACTATTACCTCAGCATTTTGTTTTTCAAAGTATTTTACTGCTTGGGTAAATTCATCTGTGAAGATTCTGTAGTTTTCGTTCACATCCTTAGGTGGCCTGTAGATATTGCCTACAATTACTTTCTTATTGAAGGATTTATGTGTCATTTGGACAAACTGCGACTCCCATACGGTACACTCTCCAGGGTAGATCACAGTATTATAAACAAAGTCATCACGCATGTAAGTTACAAGACCTCCGTGATTGGACAGCAGTTTACCCTGTGATATAACATTATAGCCTGGCAAAATAAAGCGAGTTATGTCACAGTCTGATGAAAGCCAGCTCTCCTGTAAACAAATAATATCAAATTCATTTCCCTGCTTACGTTGAGTATCCAGGAATATTTGTATCTCATCAAATTTTGCGTTTAATGAACAGCAGTTTAAACTTAGAATAGATAAACGGTCTCTGCAGCCAGTTAACCCCTCTATTATATCATCATTTTTATAATAAGGAGAGCATTTAAACAAATCTGGTTCAGCAGACATATCATTATCTCCTTCCCCAGCAAAATTCAGCAAGTCAGACAGAGAGTTTTTCGTCAGACCACCAAAGTGTTTCAAGACGTTTTCCTGTAGGGATACCGCCATTTCGTCAGAGTAGCATATAATGGCAGAATGCAGCCAGAAGATACAAATATCCAGCAGTGCATATTTGCAGCAGTACAGTCAGTTTTAGATTCGCGGTACCAAATACTTTGTTCATAATCTATAATGAAATTTGTAACAGCGCAAGGCAACATAGGTGCAAAAAATAAAAAGAAAGACGTGATGAAGAAGAGGGGTTGAAAGATAGAGTGAAGAGAGGTGATATATGTGCATGGAAGCGGCGAGAAAGGCATAATACTAACGTTAAACACGTGAGGTAGAGTAGGGGAGGGGTCAATGATACGTCGGAGACGAGACGAGAAGAAAGACAAATCTCTGTGTTGTCAGAGATCCGTCAGCATGACGGACGGGGTCTCATGACATCAATTGCTATGGCATTTAATGTCAACATGATGTAACAAATATGCCAGTAACTGCAAGGGCGGTTGTTCATCAGAGTATCAAATTTATCAAGTGTCTTAGAAACAGGCCTAAAGCACAATTATCGAAGCAAACAGGGCGGTTATAATCAGGATTAAGGGGTGAGTGAGGTGGTAGGTATTATGCACGTTAACACTGCCCAATTCATAGTGCCGGTACACACGGGTCAGGGACACATAGTGACAACAAGCCCCTGAGTTGTACCTACATACCTTGTGAGTGGTCTGAGCAATCCGAAACAATACTGGCATGTTTGGCCTAATTTTTTGAGCTGTACTCACTTGAACGCAGGACACCATGACATCAGAACAAAACAATGAACTTGCGGATCGCACAGGCAGAAAAGTTGCCAAAAGTCAACAGAAGTGTCTCCAAGGGTATCCATACGATATGAATAATAGCATGAATAGCAAACATACACACTTGGAATTGCGTGGGTTGCTTTGTGATCCGAACGATTTGAGTTATGAGGCCGGCTTATGCTGTTTCAGCGCAGATTCTACGGCCTTCCCCAGGAGCTTGTATCTGTCAGTCTTGGAGTGGAGGTCGGTGTAGCGGCGGGTGACGACAACTGCGATGTGTTCTAAGTTGTGGCGCTTGAGAAGGTATCTCACATGCCGTCCGGAGCCATAATCGCCATCATCCTGCCATCCATCTTGGTCGGCCGAGAGGCGATAGGCGATGATGTTGTGCATGGCCCCGGCCCTTTCGGGGGCAAGCAGCAGTTGGTGATACACTCTCCTGACGTCCTGCAAGGTCTTGGCGGGGACCACTGTCGCAAAGGCACTAGCCCCGGTCTGGGTGATCACCTCCCCTTGCGTCACTTCCGGTAGAGCTAATCTTTCGTCTTCTCTTTCTCGTGGAGAGAGAGTCAGGATGTCCTGTGCCGATACAGCTGGAAGGAGGTCTCTTTGTCGCTCGTTGTTAATGTAGAGCGCGTCGTTCGTTACACGCGTGTTGACTGGATGTGGGGCTGCTCGATCCCTGGCGGCCTGTGCCCTCTCTCCATACTCTCGGCGGCGTTCCTGTATCTCGGCTGGGAATTGGGGGGTGAACTTCACAGAGTCCTTACCCTTCTGAAGATGTCGTCTGGAGAACTCCAGCATATTGTCTACGTCCTTTTGACAAAGTATTCTGGCCACTATGGGTCTGGGGCGGACATGAGTGTCGCTTATCTTGGGTCCCAGGCGGTGGCAGGTGGTCCGGCCCCCGCCCCCTTTTTTTTAGGAAGAATGCCGTTTTTCAATGCAACATTTAGGCCTTCTGAGGCGTGGACCCTCCTGCCCATTTTATTAAAAATTTAACGCTATCGGCGTAGACCCCCCCCCCCCCCCCCGCCCCCGCCGGTCGCAAGTTTTCCGTTGTCCCCCTTCCACCGGTCGTCAAAATATTGCTGGACCCTCCGGTCGCAATTTTGTTCAGACGCCCACCCCCCCTATCCCAAGTTTTAACATACCCTCCTTTTCAAATTCATGGATCCGCCCCTGGACCCCCTCCCCCCTCAGCTTCATCCCCCTGCTTTAAGGAACTCGACTAAATTTAGGGGTAAACCCCCAACCGTTAACAGTACACATGCGCTACTAATAACATGTGAAATTAAGAGGCAGACAGTCAAAGACACGCATTCCAATTTAATCAGTTGTGCTTTCCAAACAGGGCGACGAACAAAAGGTTAATTCCTGAATTGGTATGATTTTCAGTTCTATATGTAGTATAGCGAGGGTTTAAAACACTACAGGAGACAAAATAAACCCAGAAACAATTCTGCTTGTCGCCTATTGATTTAACTGATTATCGATAATAGTCTTCACCGATTGCAAATAGCAGTGCAGCAGCGGGTCGATGCCTTTGACCTTTTAACATAGCGGCCGACAGAGGGACGAACTGGTAGCGGTGCATGCATATCTTGCAGGCCTGTCAATATCTCGGGCCTATAGCTGCCACGGGGCACTCTCCCACAATGCTCCGCAGCCCGCCAGTTCCCCACTTGACGCCGATTGTCAATGATGCATGTGCATGCGCGGAGCGGGCGGCGCGTCACCAGCCTCATTGTGACGTGGGCATGCAGCTACCCGATGTTTGTGACGTCGTTAGTAGTTAGATGCGCAGTTGACATTTAACCCCCAATACCAATTGCGCTGAGCACGAGACCTTTCGGATCCCAACGCACAATACCGCCCCCAGCCCCCCACCCCTCCCTCACATGCACACCCACCCACCCACCCAATCAATAACGTCGATGCATGGACGACAAAACAATATCAAAAGTTTAAGCCTGTTTTGCAGTTTGTTTCTATTCTGTAACCCGCCACGTTGCTCTCGCTCTATTGGAGTCATAGCGAAAACGCCGCGCGCACTTTTAAGTCAGGTTCCGGTCCAGGAGGGGGGCGGTACGCATAGTGTCACAGAAGGGTCGTCTTTAACAGCGGACACAGCACCTCGGTCATTTACTCCGCGGTAGCCCTTGGGATAACACACGCGCGCAGGGAATAGTGGGAAATCTCACTTCAGACAGTTGGAAATCTACAAAGCGCAGAGGGCGCCTTGCCATCGCCGCTAGTCATGAGCGATGACGTCATCAAACCGCACAAGAATGGAGAACCTTCGGTGAGGCTAACGAATTGTTACTTGGGAGTTTTATTTTGCTTTAGCTATTACCATTAGCACCTTTAGGTAATGTATAACTGTCACTCTGCGACAATGACATATAACGCGGTAACATATATACATATATATATGTCAGAAATTTCAATATTTCCATGTATTTAATTATAAATGGCTTAGCCCTGTTGAATTTATCACACAAGTTAATTAATGAACATTTTTTGTTAACGTATGCCATAGTTAATGAGATATCGACGGTCGTACAACCTCCCTCTTGGCCAATGGCCACGCTGTGTAGGTTGTCGTGCACGTACCGGGCTGACATTTAGCGCCGGGCCCTAGTTTTTCACCGAGCGTGATAACACTTCTAGCGGGTTCCCAGCAGGTGCCACGTAAGCTCAAAGCGTCCTTCGTCTTGCGTCGCTGGTTAGACATGAAACCCAAATCGGATAAAACGGTAATTCTATTCATTGTCTTTGTGCCACGGTTTGTATTCAGTTAAAATTGAACCAGTTTTTCGACGTATCGTTGGGTCTAAGTATAGGGTGCGTTGAAAGGCGTGCCGTTTGGGAATGCTTCGTGGTAGCGTGGAATGACTGATTGTTGGTGTGCGTCATACATGGCTGACAAACTGCGCATTAGGTTTACCCCGTAAGCTGACCAGTAGTAATGTCTGCATCACTGGGTCCGGCAACAACTGGGGATATCTTACTTTTTTGATGTCAGCCATTTTCCGGGCGGGTTGTCGTCGCCCGTACAGTAGTACTGACAAAATGGACGGTTCAGTAAATAACTAGGAATATAAACAGTCACTCCATTATTGTGGGCAGTATTAAAATCGTCTTGATGAGTATTGACCACCAAGAAGCTAGGCCAGAATCAGGTGAATGAAATACCACGGGGATAACCCATTTAGAGGGAAACGCGGGTCAGATGGATATACTGCAGTATCATTTGATGAGTTTTACATTGCAAGAATATATTTCATATCAAAGGTTCTATATATTTTAAGCGATGCTTTACAATGCATAACAAGGTGAATTCTGCAGCATTTTAAGTCAACAAACGTAAAGCAGTAGTAATGCCATACTAGAATTAAATCGAATATTGCAGTAAAATTGCGACAATAATTGCGACAATAGAATTGCGACAATAGCATTGCGACAATAATACGTGAGCTACGCAGAAAGGAACACTCGTGATACCGTGCACAGTTCTACTCCTGGAGTCGTGCAAACCAATGGATTCTCAGCGCTAGACAATCGCTGCTCCATATATCAAGCGATATATGAATTCCCTTTGGACAGATTCAGACAGGCTCTTGCCTTATGCTGTTACCGTCGCGATGTGTAGGGTTCCTTGAGAGCATTTTCAATTGTTTAGGTTCTAGGTGTAGGAGAACTGTACGTTTATTGTACGCAGTAAATAACAGGGTATGTTTTCTAGTCACTTTTGGGCCAAACTATGGATTTCATGTGTACTACGTCATCAAAATGCCACTGGTGTTGACTTTTCATGTGTACTACGTCATCAAAATTCTACTGGTGTTGACCTTGAGAACATATTTATTTCATATAGAGTTATCATTCACACTATCAGAATTTTGCCCACGATTTCGAATATGAAAATGGAAGCAATGTGGTATGAGCAGCTTTAACATATCTCCTGGGTCGTGTCTTTCAGAAAATCCGACGGGCTCTGCTCAAGGTGCTGCTGCTCATCGCAGCCGGATTCATCGTCTTCCACGTGACCTACTTCGTCAGCGGGAGATCCGCCAAGCTCGTCAACAATGGGTGAGTAATATGTGAGCAATGAGTACATGGATTCATTACTCGTCAACAGTGGATGAGTGATATGTGAGCAATGGGTACATGGATTCATTACTCGTTAACAATGGGTGAGTAATATGTGAGCAATGGGTACATGGATTCATTACTCGTTAACAATGGGTTAGTGGTATGTGAGCAATTAGTACATAGAATCATTACTCGTTAAAAGTGGGTGAGTAATATGTGAGCAATGAGTACATAGATTCATTACTCGTTAACAGTGGGCGAGTAATATGTCAGCAATGAGTACATGGATTCATTACTCATGACTGTGAGTGAGTAATATGTGAGCAATGAGTATATGGATTAATTACTCGTTAAAAGTAGGTGAGTAACATGTGAGCGATGAGAACATGGATTCATTATTCGTTGACAGTGGGTGGGTAATATGTGAATAATGAGTACATGGATTCATTACTCCTTAAAAGTGGGTGAGTAACATGTGAGCGATGAGAACATGGATTCATTATTTGTTAACAATGAGCGAGTAATAAGTGAGTGACTTCAGGCGTAGCGTCTAGTCCAAGATCGGAAGCTCTAGTGCGCATGTCTGCTTGACGCCAGAACAAGATTTACTAAATCTAACATTATCGCGAACTGAGAATCTTATTATTAAATAACTGTGAATCGGGGAAGTTGCGAATTTTTATCATGGATCCACTCAGGGTTTGTATGCGGGGAGCTCATCTTTTAAATCATCGTGAACTGGCATTAAAGAAATTTATTCTTCGTGCTTCGTGATCTGGGAACACGAGCCCCCCTTGCCCCGCCCCCCCACCCCCCCTCCCTACATGCCCTTACTTAGGTGAAGTTTGTCATTGCCATAGAACTCTGGGTCGACTATAGTGACGCGCTTCTGGTAGCATGGTCCCAGACCACCTGCTCTCTCTCTCTCTCTCTATTTATGTTTGCAAAGCAATCTGACACAGCAGGATAGCTTTAAGATGGCTGTGGAAAGCGACAGAAGCTGTAGCCAAAAACATCGCGAGGAAGGTTCATTATTGCGGTCAGTCCGTTCAGTAGCAACCGTGCCATGTATTTCTCATGCAAAGGTAATAGCCATCTGTAGAGCTATAGAACTACCTTGAATCGTGACGGGTTCGTGAAGCTAATGTCCTTTGTCAACTTACAAATGGCGGCCTAGAAATCAGACCCGCAAATCAGACGACATTCACAAATGACGGTCACTAGGCCTTCGGGATTCTAGGCATGTCCGTTACGTCGCAGGATAGGGACCCCATGTCTTTTCCCTTCATTCTGTTATTGACGCGATATGATCAAAAATTGTTAAAGCGCCCTGAATATCCAACCGTCAAACCATCTGGAATGTAGGGTACTTTATTATTGGATTGCCACCGAACGTCTCACTCAACCACCATCCTTTTGAAAATCATCGACATCGACCTACTGTAACCTTTTAAACTAACATCAGATATGAAATGTTGTAAGTGGACAGAGGCCACGTGTTGTATTGCGGGACAGAGGTCAATGGAAAGGTCAACAGCGGTGACGTCATAGGGAGTCCCTTTGCGAGGGCTGACACCTACCGGCGGAGATTGTAGCGGAATGTCACCAATCAATACAGAAATATACTCACTAACACGGCGGACACAATGTGTTTACTTTATCGGGCTACCACAGATTTTTTTTATTATAACGATATATCATGTCGCATTAAAGTGATGCATTTCCCGTCTATCTTAACCCAGCATTCAGCATATGAAAATGAAAGACACGATAACAGACTTGAACTTAAATGCTTACATTTTTGTCTGATATTTTTTTTTATTTTAGTAATAGGTGCGAATCACTGCTGTGGGTAGTCACTGTTGTGGGCGTAAGTTGGAAATGTGGGGGAAGGGAGGGGGCGGGGGCAGGTTTATGCGCAGTATACGTCACATGAAATGTATTGCACCTGTAAATTCCATGCGAATTTATGATGGGATTACATCATGATTAAAACTGGCTCAGATCAACAATTCGTCCAAATATGTATATCTACAATCCTCTTGACTGTAACCTATTGCAGAAAGCCGAATAGAATAAAGACAACTTGTTATATAACTGCAGAGATGGATGTTCGTTGAAAGCCGGTATTTGTTTCAATATAGCCTATTGAAACAAATTGAGTGTTAATCCCGTAACAGAAAGAAGGAGAGTCTGGTGAACTACCACGATCCTATTCCCTTATTGTTACTAATAGCCCTTAAATACTACTGCAAGAGTAAACACTAAAAGAAATTTCCGTTTTTGACGCTATCATTTCCTTTTTCACACCGTGTTCTCAGCGCCGACGATACGCCATTTAACGAGGTCGCGCGAGACCTCGGCGAGATCCCGCTGCCCAGCGAGCCGGAAGCCCCAAAGCCGGACCCTGAGTTCCAGCAATGTATGGACAAGGTGACGACCAAGATCCTACAGCTGTGGGAGAACGACAGGGACCCCGGGGTGAAGAACGCCAGTGACCGTGAGTACGGGGCAGGGAGGGGGAGAGAAGGTGGCGGTGTGGGGGAGGGGAGGGGGCGGGGGGAGGGGAGTGGGAGGGGGGGGGGGGGGCTTAATGCGGTTTTTCCCAAAATATGCCAAGGTTCACTCAGACATGCCAATCCACAAACCGGGGTATTGTCGAGGATGGCGGGGTGGAGGTTGGGTGGAGGGGGCGGAGGGGGGGTGTAATGTCCATTGTTGTTCTTTGTGTACATTTCTTGTAATAGTTTTTAAACATTTCGATAAAAACGCCATGCGGATATGGGTTGAACACAGCAGTGAGCATTGAGTGCTCTGGCCACCTGAGAGCCTAACGGCACGTGGATCGGTGGTTCGCGCCCCGCTGTGGCCATGTCTGCGTGGTCGCAGGATCAAGGTGGGACATGGCTCCGCTCTCCCATCCTTCACCCATTGACGATATATGACCAGAATTAGTTAAAGCATCCGCAATATACATTATATTCTCGGGGTTTCTTTCAGCCTGCTCCGAGCTGTGGCGTTCCATTGACATGGATCGGTCGCTCATCACGGACTTCCTGGAGCAGGAGACGCCCTGGAACCAGACAGCCGTCACTATGGTTACCCAGACGTCCTACGGCCGAATCGACCATCTGTTGGCATCCATCAAAATGTGGGGAGGTGGGTACATAGCTGGTTTCTGCCACCATATAGATATGGCCGAGTATGCATGTTCGTGGTGGATCGACAGGCCTCATTGATTGTATATGCTGACTGTAGGGGTGGTTCATCGATTAAACCGCCTGCAAACGTCCCATTGATTCTAAATATCGATTCGAGTGCGCAACAAATGTCCACATGCTTGGTGAGTGGGTGGGTGGGGTGGGCTAGGCGGGGACTGGTAAAGGTCAGACCATTGTTGATCTCCAAATTGTAACCTCCATCGCTTTATGTGAAGATATTGTTTTGCGTGTGTTGGTTGGCTTGATGTGACGTCACCACAGGAATGTGACGTCACAACGCGGCAAAAACCATCGCCTCTACGACAAGACGGCCCAGACTTGTCGAATGAAAAATTCTGTATAATTAGTATTCTATTAGCAGGAATTTTCCCTCTCATCTGGCAACAGATCCTTACTAATCAAAGCTGCTTTGTACACCACAATAAATATGTCTACTGCCAAAATCTATTACACATTTACAAGGGTCTAGAAGGGGGGGGTCCAGTGTCGACTGTCGATTTTTCAAAACTCCAGTGTCGAATGTCGATTTACACGTTTCCCCTTTCATCTGGTAACAGATGCTTACTATTAAAGCTGTGCATTGCACCACAATAAATTAGTTTACAATCAAAATTCATTACACACAGACCGGGGTCTGGGAGGGGAGGGGGGTCCAGTGTCGATTTGTAAAAAATTCTCAGTGTCGAATGTCGATTTACACGACGTGCCGTATCGTTTTTTCGAAAATATGTGTCGATTTGAAATTCCCGTGAGCTAAATCCTGTATCCGCCCACAGGTCCCGTGTCTGTCACGGTCTACGTGAAGAGAGACAACGTGGAAGAGATCGTCCAAAAGATCTGCAACACCAAGGAATTCTTCACGAGAAGGGATATCGGTCTTCACTTCGCTCCTGTGCAAGGGGTGAGAAACCCACTCCCATCCTAATTAAAACTGATTATAATTAAAAGTTAATACTAATTACAAACTGTCGACTAATTAATGGCTTAAGTACACGCCAGTGTTGCGTGAAACGTGAAGAGAACTACATTTATTATAATTACTATATTTATATTACCATAATTTGTGTTATTATAATATTACTAGTATTTATGTTATTATAATATTACTATAATTTTTTGTTATTATAATATTACCAGTATTTATCCGACGAATATCATCATCATGTGTATGTAAACTAACCACACCCATTCTTGAAAAAAAATCATAATATTGTCATTGTTTCTACAGCGTTACCACGATATATGGACAGTATTTCTTACCCATTGCACCTTCGTTCGGTCTTGCAGAAGTACTACCCCTACAACTACCTGCGTAACGTGGCGCTGAACAACTCCAGGACATCCCACGTCTTCCTCCTCGATGTGGACTTCAACCCGATGCCGGGACTGCACGACAAGCTCGTCAACTACATCAAGGCCGGCACACCAGGAGAGAAGGAGGTAAGCCACTGGGGCAACGTACGAGGCGACGAGATTACAGTGAGAATACGGACGGCGTGAGTAAGGCGAGAGTTGGGCGAGAATACGATGTGAGTTAGGCGAGAGTGAAGCGATAGTAAGGCGAGAATAAGGTGATAGTAAGGCGTGAGTAAGGCGAGAGTAAGGCGCGAGTTGGGCGAGAGTTAGGCGACAGCAAGGCGAGAGTAAGGCGAGAGTTAGGCGAGAGTTAGACCAGAACAAGGCGAGAGTAACACGATGTTTGCGTACCTCTTCATATCATACTTTATGTATATTTTCTGGGTAGTGAGCAGCGTTTAACCGGCGTTTAACCTTGCCGTATATTTTATTCATAAGGTCATGGTCATTCCTGCGTTCGAGTGGTCGCCGATCAGCATGCTCAGACAACCCGAGTTTCCGCAGAGCAAACAGGAACTGATGGATTTGTGGGTGAAGGAATACCTCTTCCCTTTCCGGTAGGTTATCAAGAATTAATTCATTTCCTGTTTGTAGGTTTTCAACGGATTATCTCTTTTCCTCCCCGTAGACTATCAAGGATTAAATTATTACCTTTTGGTGGGTTTTCAAATGATTACCTATTTGCCCTAGGTAAGTTATCAAGGATTAGTTCATTTCCTTGTGGTATGGTTTTTGAAAGGATTATCTCTTTCCGTCCCGGTAGCTTGTCACGGATTAACTCATAACCATTTGGTAAGCTTATGAAAGGATTATCTCTTCCTGTTACGACATTAGATCAAAAAAGGATCAATTTATTACATTTTGGTAATTTTTCAAAGGATTATCTAATTGCGTTAGGAAGGATTAACTCGTTACCCTTTGGTCGATTTTCAAAGCATTATCTCTTCCCCTTTAGGTAGGTTATCATGAAGTATTATCTCATCCCCTTTTCGTATGTTATCAAAGGACTAAAGCCTCACACATAAATTTTAAAAATGATTTCAATGTTAAAGCATCGGCTTGTAGCCCTTGATTATATACTTACCTGTGTGTACTAAACCACGTGTTGACAAATACGCATGCCCTCATCCCACCATTCGTACCAGAGGCCTGTCTGGCCGGCAGACACACAATATTCTCATGTTGTTTTAGCCAAAGGTTCGTCTGATGGATTAACAGTCAATACAATCAATAATGCGCGTTGGTCGGACCGGCTGGAGCGATTCTAAATACCGAAATAGCATTGCCAGAAGCTAAAAACAATTGGAAAATCAATGGAACTAGCGCTTTGAATACATTGATCCAGTAAGAGGCGACCCAATATATTGACGTGGTCGAGGACTTAAAATGCGTATTACGACCAAGATCCTGCGGAATCATTTTCAGCATGAGCAAATGCCAAAGCTCTTTAATTACGTTGAAGCCAAGCGAAATATTTCGAGATGCACGTTCAACTTCCCGCAATATTTGAAAGTATATGCATCAAGAAATCCACTCCCATGGCTGCGGATTTAGGTGGAATTGTATAAAGGGCCGTCACCCCGACCCCTTGCTGAAGCCATAAGCTCCCTTTCTGGAGCCCCAACTCTAATCTGGCTCCGGCCCCCCGCCCCGCCACCCGCCCTCTCCGTCCGACCTGGTAGCTCAGTGGGTTAGAGCGCTCGAGGAGTGCTCATGGCCACCTGAGAGCCTAACGGCACATGGATCGGTGGTTCGCGCCCCGCTGTGGCCATATCTGTGTGGTCGCAGGATAAAAATCCCTTCTCCTTCTTCGCAAAGAGTAGGGGTTACCCCCTGGGAGATGGCTCCACCCTCCCTTCCTTCTCCCATTGACGCGATATGACTAAAAGTTGTTAAAGCGTCCTGAACACACAACCAACCAACCCTCTCCGTCCAGCTAAACTGTTGCGGCACATCTTAAGCGTCACATTGGTGACACTGGTTCGTTTCGCTGTGTGACGTGTCATGTTGTTCGGTTTAGGTTGTACCGTTTCTATGGCGGACATGGCCCGACAAACTTCACAAGATGGCGCTCGGCTGACGCGGTCTACCCAGTGAGTGATAAATAGTTTTATATATTTTAGGCATAGACCACGTGTCTAATATTTCCCTTTGTACTAATTTGTATTTATATAATGAGATTACTGATATCTTGAATTGTGTAGTATGTCTCGCATGTCCATTGCAAGAGGTATGAATGGTTTCCATTCATTTACAATATGGTCTCACTACAATATTACTCCACTTTTGTCATAATAATATTTGATGCCAATTATAAATGTAAAGTCACTAAAGGCAATTAATAGTAAATGGAACCTTCAAATCATCAAAGGTAGATATTTATACATATATATATATATATATATGCTTTCCAATCGTCATGATACGGTTAAGCAAACGCGAAGGTGGCAAGGTTTAAGCTTCCATTATAAAAATGGCTCTGAAATATTCCTTTCCTTCTACATCCGTCCTCTGATGTTGTTTCCAGGCGGAGTGGGGACCCCAGTTCGAACCCTACATTGTCATGAAGGCTTCTGACGCCCCTCGATACTGGCAGAAGTTTGTCGGTCCCTACCGTGACAAGATCTCCCAGATCCAGGAGACACACAGCAAGGGGTGAGTAGTTCCAGAAGCCCTTTGTAGGCCTCCGAAATCTGGATATCCCAGATCATTGTTGTTACCATGCCGCTTGAAAACAAGGCGATATTGCATGTACGGTGTTAGGCAGTGTTCATTATTGGTTCGAATTCTCACACCTCGGGCGAAATATTATAAATAAATATATATGTATATATAAAATATATAATGTATATACATGTACATGTATATATACAGTTAACAGCATAGCCTCTATATAATCGGGGATCAGTTCTGCTGGGCGGCGAGGGCCGTTATGATTGAGTAGCCAGAGCGGTGCATTTTGACTTGTGATGTTACCCGAATCATAACGTCCCCGTTCACACGATTATCAACCATTGATCAGTTTTATTAATATTGATAATTGTTTGCGTGGAGCAGCCTGTCATAATTAAACCTCTCTTTGTGACTTCTTTGCCCTTGCCCATGCAGACACCAGAAATTTCCCAATTCATCAATTTTAAATCTTTAGCTTATTGATATACGAATTTAATTTGTGATCCTGAAGAAAAGACAAACTTGGTAACTGATATCTTGTGGTCACAGTACAGCTATGCTTTATCCTGGTATTGAAAGCATATCATAATGCGACCGTTCATCATTACGAATACAAAGAAACGAATATATCAATAAGAAATAAAACATCGATTTCGGCTGCCTTAAACAGATAATGTAAACGTATTTAATATATTTGGCTTTCGTTCTTTATTTCCAGCTTCGAGTTCGTGATCCCTCCCGACATTTTCATTCTCCACTCGCCCCACCCTAAGATGATTGACAAGGCTGAACGCCAAGTGCTTTACGCGTAAGTTTATTTCAGTTACACACCTTTTCGCGATTTTTCTGTTTTATATTGTCGTAACTAAATACCGAAAACAAACTTGATATACTGTAACAAGATACACAACAATATCTAAGTATCTTATATATTGAGTCAGCAATTTGTCGTGAACCGTTTTCGTCTTTTTCTCTAATTTAAAACTTCTCACTTCGGATTTGAGATTGTAATCCTGTTTCTTGATTCACCCCCCAATAGCTGCGCCGCCCCGGTATACGAGGAGTTCAAGAAACACATCTTTGACACGTACGGAGTTGAGCTGCAGGAGTAGAAACGCCATGGCAATCGTCGGCTTCTGCTGTTATTTGACAATTTGGACACGAAACCCCATGTGACGTCTGTTCGCCAAATGACGTCATGATACGTCACGGTTACGTGCTTTAATAAACTCTGGATCATTTTTGAGAATTTAGGAGGCGGCGTGAAATCATATTTGTTGTCCATCTGTATAAAAAAAGGTTCTGAGTTTGAAAATAAATATGGATATAACTAACGTTAGTGCCAGGTTATGAGTTTTTCATCATCACCGAAACATTCTAGAACAATTTTGGATCCAGTTAATATCGATATAAAAATACCTGTTTAAGCAAATGTTTGCAAGAGTATTGATTACGGCGAAATATGTCAAGGTATGTAAGGAAATCGGATGTTTTATAATAAAATGTTATATATGTTGTTAAATGTTGCACTTTATGCGTCATTTTATTTCCGACTCATTCGTGAACATCCACACATATTTATTAACACAGGCAATGTAAAATTCCTGCCACAGGTTGAATAAATATTTAATGCTTAACAATTACATGAATGGATTGCTTATATAAAATGTATGACGCCAGGGACAACTAGTGCCGTAACAGCAACCATATGGACACACATATTCAAATATACATTCACACCACGAAGGTCTGTATGCTACGAGGGAACTGTACGTCACGAAATGATTTAAGCCATGAGGAGAGTTACACCATGAGGGCAGTGTACCCCAAGCTGGAACTGTACGCCACGAGGGGACTGTACGCCACGAGGGGTCTGTAAACCACACTGGCACTGTACGCCACGGAGCGACTGTACGCCACAAGGGGTCTGTAAACCACACTGGGATTGTACGCCACGAGGGGACTGTACGCCACGAGGGGACTGTACGCCACGAGGGGTCTGTAAACCACACTGGGACTGTACGCCACGAGGGGACTGTAAACCACACTGGGATTGTACGCAACGAGGGGACTGTACGCCACGATGGGACTGTACGCCACGAGGGGACTGTACGCCACGATGGGACTACGCCACGAGGGGTCTGTAAACCACACTGGGACTGTACGCCACGGAGAGACTGTACGCCACGAGGGGACTGTACGCCACGAGGGGACTGTACGCCACGAGGGTACTGCAAACCACACTGGCACTGTAGGCCACGAGGGTTCTGTGAGAAAACACTGGGACTTTACGCCACGAGGGGACTGTACGCCAGCCACGAGGGGTCTGTAAACCACACTGGGAGTATACGCCACGGGGGGACTGTACGCCACGAGGGATCTGTAAACCACACTGGGACTGTACGCCACGAGGGGACTGTACGCCACGAGGGGACTGTACGCCACGAGGGGACTGTAAACCACACTGGGACTGTACGCCACGAGGGGACTGTAAACCACACTGGGACTGTACGCCACGAGGGGACTGTAAACCACACTGGGACTGTACGCAACGAGGGGACTGTAAACCACACTGGGACTGTACGCCACGAGGGGTCTGTAAACCACACTGGGACTGTGCGCCACGAGGGGACTGTAAACCACACTGGGACTGTACGCCACGAAGGGACTGTACGCCACGAGGGGACTGTAAACCACGAGGGGACTGTACGACATCAGAAAACTGTACGCATCATGTCGAATGTAACCTTCCCGGTGGCTGTGCAGACCGATGTGACTGTGTAGAGCGCGGTGACTGTGCAGACCGCTGTGACTGTGCAGAGCGCGGTGACTGTGCAGAGCGCGGTGACTGTGCAGAGCGCGGTGACTGTGCAGACAGCTGTGACTGTGCAGACAGCTGTGACTGTGCCGACCGCGGCAACTGTGCAGATCGCGGTGACTGTACCGGGCGGGCTTTACTCATACACGCCACGCGAGCCACCTGCAGCACAGCTTTCAGGGACTTCCGGTTCGTGGGTTTGTCGGGCTGCGCCGTCAGGACAAACCCGAAGGCCTGGGCGCGGACCTTGAACCTGCTGGCGGTCGGCGTCGCGTACTTCCGGCTCGGCAAGTTGGCGATATAGTCCCCCACGCCACCGCCATCGACCTGAGGGTCAGCGATGGCCATGGTGGTCAGCTTCCCGTCCGCCAGACCCCACACAATGCCGTCTCCCCCGGGGGTGCAGGCCAGGAAGGTGAGCTGTCCCTCCGGTGTGAGGCACCCCGCGGAGGAGGCGGAGGAGTTGGAGGAGTTGGAGAGGGAGTGGGGAGCGGAGGAGGGGGAGTGGGGAGAGGAGGGGGGATGGGACGGGATGGGGGTATGGGGCATGAGGATGCGGTAGAGCCGAACCTCATTGCTGCGGGGCTGGTGGTACACGAGGTAGCGGTCGTTAGGTGTGAGCATCATGGTGCCGCCCTCCGTGTCCCCTGGGAGTCTACCGGAGAATAACGTCCTCACCAGGGTGTTGTCGGCAAGGCGGAAGAGCTCCACGCTTAAGGCGTCGGCGCTGGGGCGAATCCCGTATCGACCGTCCGCCGTGCCGAGCCCCGACCACCTCGGGACACACCTCAGGTAGTAATCATTATCGACCACGTGTTTCCACGACTTGATATTGACTTCGACCACGTGGGCGCTGGCTTTGGTCGCTATGACGACCACCGAGGGCTCGTGGCGCGGTGCCGTGACCTTGAGAATGCGCTTGTGCTCGACGAAGGGCAGCGCGAGGATGTAGAGGAAGGTATCGGTCCTGACGTGCCACACCCCCAAGCCGTCCTCGCCGGCGTCTGTACACAGGGGCACGGCGAAATACTGCCCGTTGGTGGTCACCACCCCGGCGCATGCGCACGTCCGGGTGCGGAACTCGTATGACGTCAGCGCGACCCACGTGGGGATCTCCATGGAGACCCAGGCGCTGTCGGTCTCCTCGCGCTCTGGCCGGATGGGCTGGAGCGGGTGCTCGCAGCAGGATATGTACACCTTGGTGTCGTCATCGGCGAGGATGAAGGCGCGGCAGAAAAGCAGTCGCTCGACGTGCAGCAGCTCGAAGGCGTCCGTGTCCCACACGTACACGTGGTCACGGTCTGCGCCTAGGATGAAGCGCCCGTCGCCCGTGATGGCCGCCGCACTCATCCTCGAGGACTCCTCACCCCTCTTGTCCCACGCCGCCGGCACCGCCGCCGCCGCCGCCGCCTTGCTCCTTGCACCGGTCACATCATCCGGAGCGGGACGCAGGATTGACAGGATGCCGCCGGTGGATGTATCCCAGACGCCCAGCGCATCCCTCGTCAGGGTCACCGCCAGAGGGGTCTTTCCGGAGAGGCTTCCGGACTCGATGGCTTGATCCTGCTGGACCAGCGTGGGCACAACGCGGTGGATGTTCCCGATGTTCCAGATCTTGATGGTGCGATCGCTGGACGACGTGATGACGATGTCTAACTGGGAGTTGGCCACCGATGTCACCTCGATGATGCGGTCGAAATGGGCCTTGAGTTCCCGCACCAGAAGACCCGTCGTGGACTCCCACACGAAGACAGTCTTCCGGATCCCCGCCACCAGGTACCGGTTGTCCTTGGTGAAGATCACCACACGCCGGACGGTCGGGATGTTCTTCTTCCTGCGTGGCAGCTGGAGTTGAATCTTCTGGAGCTGCGTCCGGCGGCTGAGAACCAGCCACGAGGACACCTCCCAGAGCAGGAACCCAGTCTCTATGGCAACCGCCAGCCACGCCTCGTCCCCGGACAACGTGAGGGAGTAGACGTTACACGGACTCCTCCCGACCGTACCCAGCGGGCACCAGGCGCCATTCCTGAAGCGGTACTTCGCGACGGAGCGATCGGCGGCGCAAGCGAACAACTCGCGTCCGTCCTTCGTCAGGACGCAGGCGTAACTGTAAGAGAAGTCCTCGCAGTCCCCGAGGATTCTCCTCTGGACAAATCTCGACTCCGACGCCAAATTGTTGCACTGCAGCGTCGCGATGTATTCCTGCTGCCGCCCCGACTGGCTTGGAAACACCGACATCCCCATCAGGGTGACGTTCTCGTCGCTGACGTCACCACCGGAAGTGACGTCACCATCCATGCGCAGCATTCTCCAGGCGGACGCTGACCACACCAGGATGACGTCATCAGTACAGCGAAGGCCCCGGAGCCGCGCGCCGTCCGGAAAGGGGTTCCGGATCAGTCGGAATTCCCCGGTCGCGATCGATATCACAACAACCTACGATAGAACAACAGGGGATACGTCAGTTTACTGTCTACATATATTGTCACGATGATGGTATATTGGGCTGAAATATAGTATAAACACGATTTGTCAGCTTCGGATATTTTATTTGATATTTGTTTTTCGCCCCTCCAATGAGCTAAAGCATTATTTCAAGCTAGTTAGGCCACTTTGTTATGATGTAATTTGGGCTTTGAAATAGCGAATTTGAAGGGTTATGTGTAATATCTTTCGTAACACATTTAAAAATCATAACATCGCTACAGGAAATCGAACCCATGACCGTCGGCACTCTCAAAATAAAACATAAATAAAACACACTCGCGAAGTCTTTCGGGAAGGGTGAAGTACACTCAAGTGGCTCTCGGGATGGGCGAAACACACTCACCTGGCTCTCGGGATGGGTGAAACACACTCACCTGGCTCTCGGAAATGGTGAAACAAACTCACCTGGCTCTCGGGAATTGTGAAACACACTCACCTGGCTCTCGGGATTGGTGAAACGCACTCACCTGGCCCTCGGGATGGGTGAAACACACTCACCTGGCCCTTGGGATTGGTGAAACACACTCACCTGGCTCTCGGGATTGGTGAAACACACTCACCTGGCTCTCGGGATTGGTGAAACACACTCACCTGGCCCTTGGGATTGGTGAAACACACTCACCTGGCTCTCGGGATTGGTGAAACACACTCACCTGGCTCTCGCGATTGGTGAAACACACTCACCTGGCCCTCGGGATTGGTGAAACACACTCACCTGGCTCTCGGGAATTGTAAAACACACTGACCTGGCTCTCGGGAATTGTGAAACACACTCACCTGGACCTCGGGATTGGTGAAACACACTCACCTGGCTCTCGGGAATTGTGAAACACACTCACCTGGCTCTCGGGATTGGTGAAACACACTCACCTGGCTCTCGGGAATTGTGAAACACACTCACCTGGCTCTCGGGATTGGTGAAACGCACTCATCTGGCCCTCGGGATGGGTGAAACACACTCACCTGGCCCTTGTGATTGGTGAAACACACTCACCTGGCTCTCGGGATTGGTGAAACACACTCACCTGGCTCTCGGGATTGGTGAAACACACTCACCTGGCCCTTGGGATTGGTGAAACACACTCACCTGGCTCTCGGGATGGGTGAAACACACTCACCTGGCTCTCGGGATTGGTGAAACACACTCACCTGGCTCTCGGGATTGGTGAAACACACTCACCTGGCTCTCGGGATTGGTGAAACACACTCACCTGGCTCTCGGGATTGGTGAAACACACCCACCTGGCTCTCGGGGTTGCTGAAACACACTCACCTGGCCCTTGGGATTGGTGAAACACACTCACCTGGCTCTCGGGATTGGTGAAACACACTCACCTGGCTCTCGGGAATTGCGAAACACACTCACCTGGCTCTCGGGATTGGTGAAACACACTCACCTGGCTCTCGGGAATTGTAAAACACACTCACCTGGCCCTCGGGATGGGTGAAACACACTCACCTGGCTCTCGGGATTGGTTAAACACACTCACCTGGCTCTCGGGAATTGTGAAACACACTCACCTGGCTCTCGGGATTGGTGAAACACACTCACCTGGCTCTCGGGAATTGTAAAACACACTCACCTGGCCCTCGGGATGGGTGACACACACTCACCTGGCTCTCGGGGTTGCTGAAACACACTCACCTGGCCCTCGGGGTGGGTGAAACACACTCACCTGGCTCTCGGGATTGGTGAAACACAATCACCTGGCTCTCGGAGTTGCTGAAACACACTCACCTGGCTCTCGGGATTGGTGAAACACACTCACCTGGCTCTCGTGATTGGTGAAATACACTCACCTGGCTCTCGGGATGGGTGAAACACAATCACCTGGCTCTCGGGATTGGTGAACACACATTCCCCTGGCTCTCGGGGTTGCTGAAACACACTCACCTGGCCCTCGGGATGGGTAAAACACAATCACCTGGCTCTCGGGAATTGCTGAAACAAACTCACCTGGCTCTCGGGAATTGTGAAACACACTCACCTGGCTCTCGGGATTGGTGAAACACACTCACCTGGCTCTCGGGATTGGTGAAACACACTCACCTGGCTCTCGGGATTGGTAAAACACACTCACCTGGCTCTCGGGAATTGTGAAACACACTCACCTGGCTCTCGGAAATTGTGAAACACACTCACCTGGCCCTCGGGATGGGTGAAACACACTCACCTGGCTCTCGGGGTTGCTGAAACACACTCACCTGGCCCTCGGGATGGGTGAAACACACTCACCTGGCTCTCGGGATTGGTGAAACACAATCACCTGGCTCTCGGGGTTGCTGAAACCCACTCACCTGGCTCTCGGGATTGGTGAAACACACTCACCTGGCCCTCGGGATGGGTTAGACACAATCACCTGGCTCTCGGGATTGGTGAACACACATTCCCCTGGCTCTCGGGGTTGCTGAAACACACTCACTTGGCCCTCGGGATGGGTGAAACACACTCACTTGGCCCTCGGGATGGGTGAAACACAATCACCTGACTCTCGGGATTGGTGAAACACACTCACCTGGCTCTCGAGATTGTTGAAACACACTCACCTGGCTCTCGGGATTGGTGAAAGACACTCACCTGGCTCTCGGGATTGGTGAAACACACTCACCTGGCTCTCGGGGTTGCTAAAACACACTCACCTGGCTCTCGGGAATTGTAAAACACACTCACCTGACTCTCGGGATTGGTAAAACACACACTCACCTGGCTCTCGGGATGGGTAAAACACAATCACCTGGCTCTCGGGATTGCTGAAACACACTTACCTGGCTCTCGGGATTGGTGAAACACACTCACCTGGCTCTCGGGGTTGGTGAAACACACTCACCTGGCTCTCGGGGTTGCTGAAACACACTCACCTGGCTCTCGGGAATTGTAAAACACACTCACCTGGCTCTCGGGATTGGTAAAACACACACTCACCTGGCTCTCGGGATGGGTAAAACACAATCACCTGGCTCTCGGGAATTGCTGAAACACACTCACCTGGCTCTCGGGAATTGTGAAACACACTCACCTGGCTCTCGGGATTGCTGAAACACACTTACCTGGCTCTCGGGATTGGTGAAACACACTCACCTGGCTCTCGGGATTGGTAAAACACACACTCACCTGGCTCTCGGGATGGGTAAAACACAATCACCTGGCTCTCGGGATTGCTGAAACACACTTACCTGGCTCTCGGGATTGGTGAAACACACTCACCTGGCTCTCGGGGTTGGTGAAACACACTCACCTGGCTCTCGGGGTTGCTGAAACACACTCACCTGGCTCTCGGGAATTGTAAAACACACTCACCTGGCTCTCGGGATTGGTAAAACACACACTCACCTGGCTCTCGGGATGGGTAAAACACAATCACCTGGCTCTCGGGAATTGCTGAAACACACTCACCTGGCTCTCGGGAATTGTGAAACACACTCACCTGGCTCTCGGGATTGCTGAAACACACTCACCTGGCTCTCGGGATTGGTAAAACACACACTCACCTGGCTCTCGGGATGGGTAAAACACAATCACCTGGCTCTCGGGAATTGCTGAAACACACTCACCTGGCTCTCGGGAATTGTGAAACACACTCACCTGGCTCTCGGGATTGGTGAAACACAATCACCTGGCTCTCGGGGTTGCTGAAACACACTCACCTGGCTCTCGGGATTGGTAAAACACACTCACCTGGCTCTCGGGATTGGTGAAACACACTCACCTGGCTCTCGGGATTGGTAAAACACACGGCTCTCTCCCCTCCTGGACTCAGGCAGAGTCCCTGCATGATCCCGCGGATCCTGGGGTCCACCTGCCGCCAGACATCCCCGATCTGGATGTCCCAGATGATGCATGTCCTGGATATGCTCACCAGGAACTTCTCGTCTGGCGTCACAACGATCCCGAAAGGCGTCCCCAAGTGGCCTGTCATGGAATACTGGAGCGGACCCCCCGGCGTATGCAGGCAATGGTGAACCGAAACCAGGATATTATGCCGACATCCGATGGAGTCGCACTGCTGGATGAATGCCCGGATCTTGGGCATAGTCTGGTAGTACGGCAAGAGGCGTCCGGAGATCTGAGGTCCCAAAATATCCGGGTATTTCGTCAGGATCGATCCGGATAGACGTAAGGAGTCGCGCATTATTTGAGTTTCCGCATCAGATTCCCGATTCAGAAAGAGATCGAAGTCCGCCAGGATGTTCTGGAGCGGGAACGCGCTGAGCTTCGCCCGCAGCCATTCATAGTTGAAGAAGACGTGCTGGTAGAGATCCGGATAGCGCCGCGCGTGGAAGAGATGATAGGGCAGGACGCTTAACTTCCGTCTGTTGTATGACGTCTGACCTTTATTGGTGAAGGACAAGGGTTGATCCGGAACGAGCCGATCTGCTTCGCCGTCCATCTGGCTTGGGAGGAGTCCGAACATTTTCTTCTGCTCCTCGGAGTACCTGAAGGGCTTGGCGGTGCCACCGCCCCAGGTGCCGAGGAAGTAGTCCGCGATCAGGGCGTGAGCCTTCTGGATCACGTTGATGTTGGACAGATACCGCTCTCGGGCGACCTGAACGAACTGTCGGTGGTACCAGTTGATGACCGTCACGCCCTGCGCCTCCCGCTCAGTCAGATACGTCTGGATCGACCCCCGAATCCGGGTCCAGAGGAGAGGCGGGATGCGCCGGATGGGCGGGCGGTGGTACTGGAAAACCGCGTTCAGGACGTCGTCATCCAGAGAGAGGATGTCCTCCAGCTCGGCCTCGCTGAGGCCGTCTCTGGATACGGTCAGATAGACGAAGGCGCCGGATACCAGGGAGCGTCCGTACTGGGACTCCAGTCCCTGGAACAGCATGGCGATGGATTGGTCGATGGTGTGTGCCATCGGGAGCTGATCCGGACACTCGTAGGAACGCCACGTGACGATCCGGTCGAAGACTAAGCGCATGAACAGCGGCAAACTACACGCCGACAACGCGGCCTTAACCTTTGACCTCTGACCTTCCTGCAGCACCCTACCGGCTTGATCCAGCCACGAGACCAGGATTTCCCAACTGGTGTCCTCCCCGAGTTTGTCGACCTCCACGTATTGGAGTCCGTTGTCGGGAATCCGGGTCTTCAGGACGCGCAGGAAATCGAGGCCGTCGCAAAGGGGCAGCGTGGACAGAACGACCTTGACATTGGCGGGGAGCACTCCGTCCTTGACCGGCAGCCAGGTGAAGGTTTTGGACTCATAGGCGTCGGACAGCTGATCCAGAGAATCCAGAAAGAGGGTGAGCGGTCTGTCGGGAGAGGCCAAGGTCAGGATCTTGTTGAAGTGCTGTATCAGGAGAGAGAGGTCAGTGGGGGGTTCCTGCACGTCGCCCCTCGGCTGGTACGACAGCGCCACCTGCTGGGAGAGGCTGCGGAGGAGGGAGGTTACCATGGAGCTATTGGGGGTCGTGCCCAGGAACCGTATCGCAGTCACCGGGCCGCTGGAGTCCGGTCGCCGTGACGCTGCCTTGAAACAGACACAGATTTGTCGATCGATTAATTAAAAGCAGGACGCATTATGGTCTATAGGTCATATGGCAACAATGGGAGAGGAGCCATGTGCCGGGGAGTAACCCCTACTTACTCATTGCGAACGAAGACATTGGATATCTATCCTTCGCAAATATAACCATTTGCACAGGTGGGATTCGAAACCTGGCTGGCCACGGGCACGCGCCGGGGCAGGAACATAAACACAACAAAGCAGAAACAAAGAACCCACCTGGCTGTATGCCTTGGCTATGACGGACGACTTGCCACAGCCGCTTTGGCCGTAGAGGACCAGCGGACTCCGAGACGGGCCCTCCAGGTACTGACGGACGTCCTCCAGAACTCCCGCCCGTCCGCGGAACACTCGACACGAGTTCTCGCAGTTCTTCAGGTGCTGCAATGTCTCGCTGTACGTATCCGTGACCAGGACGTCATTATCGTGAATCTCGCGAGACCTCACCTCCTTCTCGACGAGACCCAAGATTCGGGATTCAAAATGGCGGCAGAATTTGTCCAGGTAAGTTCTGTGGTTGGAATCCTGGTCCGGGTTAACACCCTTCCCCGCCGACCAGTGGAGTTGATTCTCCATAAAGTTCTCCTCGGGAAGTTTCTCGGGGACTAAATCTCGCAGACGCCGACGCAGATCTCGGATGAGGGCTTGCGGCTCCTCCGAGATCTGGTTGAAGGAAATATCGATGAAGTCTCGCGCGACGCCTGGAGGCATTTCGGCAATATCCGTGATTTCCCGGAAGAAGACGAGACAGTGGTCGTCCAGGTTGTCGTCGGAGAAGATTCCCTGTCGGATCTCACGCTCAGTGACTGAAAGGACCAGAGCCGTTACAGAGTAATGATAACAGAGAACGAATAAAAAAAGATTGGACTGGGACGGCTGTCGTCATTGCTATGAGACAGACAGGAGGGGTGCGGTCACAACACGAGAACAGATAACATGGCTATAGATTAGATAGTGTGTGAATACGGAGACAGAGTAGATAAATGGTGTGTGGTTATAGAAATGGACAAGATAAATAGTGTGTGGTCCTGGTACTAGACTAGATAAATAGTTTGTGGTCATAGAAATGAAATAATTATGTAGATAAATAGTGCGTGGTCATAAATAGAATAGATAAATAGTGTGTGGTCCTGGTACTAGACTAGATAAATAGTTTTTGGCATAGAAATGAAATATGTAGAAAAATAGTGTGTGGTCATATAAATAGAATAGATAAATAGTGTGTGGTCATATAAATAGAATAGATAAATAATGTGTGGTCATATAAATAGAACAGATAAAGTGTGTGTGGTCATATAAATAGAGTAGATAAAGTGTGTGTGGTCATATAAATAGAGTAGATAAATAGTGTGTGGTCATATAAATAGAATAGATAAATAGTGTGTGGTCATATAAATAGAATAGATAAATAGTGTGTGGTCATATAAATAGAATAGATAAATAATGTGTGGTCATATAAATAGAACGGATAAAGTGTGTGTGGTCATATAAATAGAGTAGATAAATAGTGTGTGGGCATATAAATAAAATAGATAAATAGTTTGTGGTCATATACATAGAGTTGATAAATAGTGTGTGGTCATACAAATAGAATAGATAAATAGTGTGTGGTCGTATAAATAGAATAGATAAACAGTGTGTGGTCACATAAATAGAATAGACAAACAGTGTGTGGTCATATAAATAATATAGATAAATAGTGTGTGGTCATATACATAGAGTTGATAAATGGTGTGTGGTCCTAGAAATAGAATAGATAAATAGTGTGTGGTCATAGAAATATAAGAGATAATACTGCGTGGTCATAGAAATAATATATAAATATATAGTGTGTGGTCATAGAAATGGACTAGACAAATAGTGTGGTCATAGAAATAGTATAGATTGGTGGAGGGGGTGGGGGCTTGGTGAGAGGGCAGGGGTAGAATAGATAACAACTTGTGTGGCGATTGCAATGGAACATATTACTAGTGTGGTCATTTAAGTAGCGTTGCTCTGTGTGTCCAGTTTACAGAGTGATTATTGAATAATTGAAACGTGAATTTGTATAATCCCTTCAATGGAACAATGACAGGGGGTCGGGCCGAGCGAGGGGGAGGGGGCACTGACCTGACATGTAGTATTTGGGGGGCGGGGGGTGGGCACTGACCTGACATGTAGTATTTGGGGGGCGGGGGGGTGGGCACTGACCTGACATGTAGTATTTGGGGGGCGGGAGGGTGGGCACTGACCTGACACGTAGTAGTTGGGGGGGGGGGGGTGTGGGCACTGACCAGACATGTAGTAGTTGGGGGGCGGGGGGGGGGCTGGGCACTGACCTGACATGTAGTATTTGGGGTCGGGGGGGTGGACACTGACCTGACATGTAGTAGTTGGGGGGGGGTGTGGGCACTGACCTGACATGTAGTAGTTGAGGGGGGTGGGGCACTGACCTGACATGTAGTAGTTGAAGGGGGTGGTGGGCACTAACCTGACATGTAGTAGTTGGGGGGGGGGGGGCACTGACCTGACATGTAGTAGTTGAGCTGTTGTTCCTTTGTGAAATGTCCCTCCCTGAACAGAGCGGTGGCCGCCAGCCGGAAGGCCTTCTGGATCTGACACAGGATCTGCCACCACTGACTGGCATCCTGCTGCTGTAGGTGGCTCAGGTGCTGCAAGGGACAACATGTAAAACGGGGGGTAGATGGAGGACAACGTCAACCAAGATTACGTGCCCTCACTCGGATTCGAACCCAGAACCTGTCGGTCTGAGATCTAGTGCGCTAACCACTACTCCAAGATCCATTCCAAGACCCATCGCTCAAGATCTATCTCCCAAGACCCCTCCCTTAAGAATCATCCCTAAAGACCCATCCCCCAAGAACCATCCCCCAACACCCAACACCCATCCCCCGTGATCCATCCCCCTACACCCACCCCCCTACACCCAACCCCCAACAGCCATCCCCCAACACGCAACCCCCAACACCCGTCCTCCAACACCCATCCCTCAACACGCACCCTCCAAACCCCATCCCCTAACACCCATCCCCCAACACCCATACCTCAACACCCACCCCCAACACCCAGCCCCCATGACCCATCTCCTAACACCCTTCCCCCACGTCGGCCGTACCTTGTTGTCGAAGTTCTGCAGGTGCTTAGAGATCTTCTGCAGGACGTAGACTGGCGGCTGCGCGTTGGTGTCCTTTTCGTACCAGTGGTCCATCATGAGGTACACGGCGCGGCTGTGAGTCCGCACCGCCTGGCGCAGGAGATCGAACTCCGGGTCCGAGATCAACCGCGGAATGGGTCGGTAGCCGTACTTCTGTCCCAGGAACAGCTGCGGAGACGCCGAACGCCGAGAAATATTAAGGGAAATACAATTTTGGGTTTTGTTACGCTTTAACAAATTCTGGTCATATCGCGTCAATGAGCGGTTGGTTGGTTGGTTGTATATTCAGGACGCTTCAACCACTTTTGGTGATATCGCGTCAGTGGGAGACGGAAGGGAGAGCGGAGCCATGTCTCCGAGGGCAACCCCCTACTCTTTGCGAAGAAGAACATGGGTTCTGTATGCTACGACTACACAGACATGGCCACAGCGGGGCTCGAACTACCAATCCACCCGCCGTTAGACTCTCAGGTGGCCAGATTGCTCAAGGCTAGCGCTCTCACCCACTGAGCTATCGGGGCGGCCCTGACTTCGAAATGAAAAACGGTCATACCAGTGTTTAATTAACGCTCATATGTACATAATTGTCCCACAAAAACAGTGTCCGAGTTTATTAGGGTTGGTGTACAAGGCGTATTCTGCATGGGATACGATTTACACATAACATTTACATCTTTCGCCGTTGAAAAATAAAAGATATTTAAAACACACACACTCAAAAATGAAATTTCCTTACCACGAAGCGAGGTCCGCACGATAAGTTTTGGCAGTTCCTGATCTCGTCTAAACACACGTCTACAGTCATGTGATCATCGAGAGTCTCGTCGGGCACTCCCCATCGCATGTCAACCACCTGCAAGGAAGATAGATCGAACATTAGCATTGTGGTGGGTCCAAGGTTTCTACGGTTATATCCAATATAGCGTAATGCCATAGGAAAACATCGTAATGTCATTGAAAGTTGCTTATTTAATATGGAAATAGTTTATTTCCAAGCTTCATATGGTGTACATATTAAAGTTGAATTGTGATTGTTAGCAGTTTTTATGCAAATAAAGGCTAAACTGGATCCAAAAAAATTCCAGAGCGTTGAAGTGGGTTTGGATGAAATCTGCCCCAAATGAAGGAGTTTATTAACCCACGACCTCTTCATCAAGCTTCTGAACATTGGCGATCTTGATTCCAGGAATAATTGAATGCTTGGTTCAAATAAAAAAACTGACTTCTTGGCTTCACGAGCGCATGTTCTTGAATACTTCGTTAGTTGGAATTTCGATTTTATCTAACTAGCCTAATGGCTTGTCTTGTCTTTTTTACCGCTCAGTGTTTTTTTCACACCTGGAACTCCAACCCATACTGTTGTCGACATATGTCCTTGACCTTGGGGTATACGTGCTCCATCAGCGCGTTCCTCTCCGCCTGCATGTCTGGCGTGGGGGGGGGGGGGGTGGAGAAAACAGGAATGCATCAGTTTAGTTTAAGGTCTGTCCCTGATCATTACAGAATGCTACACATCTGTCGACAGAAGTGTCTTCAGATCTAATGCCTTTATATGCATGAAATCTCATCCGATCTTTTTTTGTTGTTGTATAAATTTATTTATTTATCGATGTTGTCAATATCGAAATACACATGTGAATGACCACCTCGTAAAATCATCAGATCTGATGCCTTTAGATGCTTTATCCGACCGGTTATACAAAACTTGTTACTGAAAGTTAAAACAATCAACGTTAGAGAAGAGCATGGCATAATGTTAACGGAGTACCCACCTGTAAAGGTAGAGCTGGTGAAGATGCGGACCGTTTTGGGGCTGAGGGCCGGCAAGTCCCCGAGACCCCCGGCCAGGACCCTCCGTCGGCGGGGGTCCACCTCTACGGGGCCCGCCGGGACCGGCGGTGTCGAGGGTATCTCCCCCACGGAGTGCCGCTGGAGCTTGGACCGCACCCCCCGGGGGGCCGTGGTCTCCCTGCCCCGACCACCCTCCCGGGACCCCCCAGGCCCGGACTGACTGGCCCTGCGCCCCCCCGCCTGGGAGACCCGCCTGGTCCGAGCCCGGTAGGTGGCGCCCGGTGTCTCACTCTCCTGGAGAGTGGTTCTGCTTTCCCGCCGTTTTATCGCCGGGTCGAAGAGGATTCGAGAGGTCTCGCGCAATAATGCCTTCCCGCTGGTCCGATGGGCGACTTTGATGCCAGCTTGGCGGGTAGTCTTGGGTTCGACACCTGTCGGGCTGTCTCTCCCATTGCCACTGGTGCCATTGGGTGCTTCATGGCCCTCCCCACCACTTGCTCCGTGGGAGTTATCAATCTTTGCTGAACCATTATTACAGTTTGCGCCTTTGTCCGTGCTTGGCGGGCTTCCTGTGGGCACAGCAGCTCTGTCGACGCGCGTGCCGCTTTCCCCGGAATCTGTGTCTTTCTGAACCATTACGCGGCGTTTTCTGGGGGGTGCAGCTGTGTCCTTGTTCGTTCGGCATTCTCCGGAGTCTGCAGACTGGTCAAGGTTTGCTGGTGGTTCTCCGGAATCTTCGGCCTTGGAGGTTGTTCGACTGTCTCTCAAGCCCAAAGATTCGTCGAAGTTTGCTTGAGTTTCTATTGATGGATTTACGTTTGCGCGGTCAGCCGCTCGGCTTTCGGTAGACTCTGTGGCTGTGTCAAGGTTTCTTTCTCGGATTTCGTTTGAATCTACAGTTGCGTCGATGTCTGCTCGGCTTTTGCTGGAATCTACGGCTGTGCCGATGTTTGCTTGGCTTTCGCTAGAATCTACGGCTGTGCCGATGTTTGCTTGGCTTTCGCTAGAATCTACGGCTGTGCCGATGTTGGCTCGGCTTTCGCTAGAATCTACGGTTGTGTCGATGTTTGCACGGCTTTCGCTAGAATCTACGGCTGTGTCGATGTTTTCTTGGCTTTCGCTAGAATCTACGGCTGTGTCGATGTTTTCTTGGCTTTCGTTAGAATCTACGGCTGTGTCGATGTTTTCTTGGCTTTCGCTAGAATCTACGGCTGTGTCGATGTTTTCTTGGCTTTCGTTAGAATCTACGGCTGTGTCGATGTTTTCTTGGCTTTTGCTAGAATCTACGGCTGTGTCGATGTTTTCTTGGCTTTCGCTAGAATCTACGGCTGTGTCGATGTTTGCTCGGCTTTCGCTAGAATCTACGGCTGTGTCGATGTTTGCTCGGCTTTCGCTAGAATCTACGGCTGTGTCGATGTTTTCTTGGCTTTCGCTAGAATCTACGGCTGTGTCGATGTTTTCTTGGCTTTTGCTAGAATCTACGGCTGTGTCGATGTTTTCTTGGCTTTCGCTAGAATCTACGGCTGTGTCGATGTTTGCTCGGCTTTCGCTAGAATCTACGGCTGTGTCGATGTTTGCTCGGCTTTCGCTAGAATCTACGGCTGTGTCGATGTTTTCTTGGCTTTCGCTAGAATCTACGGCTGTGTCGATGTTTGCTCGGCTTTCGCTAGAATCTACGGCTGTGTCGATGTTTTCTTGGCTTTCGCTAGAATCTACGGCTGTGTCGATGTTTTCTTGGCTTTCGCTAGAATCTACGGCTGTGTCGATGTTTTCTTGGCTTTCGCTAGAATCTACGGCTGTGTCGATTTTTTCTTGGCTTTCGCTAGAATCTACGGCTGTGTCGATGTTGGCTCGGCTTTCGCTAGAATCTACGGCTGTGTCGATGTTGGCTCGGCTTTCGCTAGAATCTACGGCTGTGCCGATGTTGGTTCGGCTTTCGCTGGATTTTGTGGCTGTGACGAGCTTAGCTAGGCTTTCGCTATAATCTACAGTTTTGTCTATGTTGGCCGGGATTTTGACAGACTCTGCCGTTGTGTCGAAGTTTGCTCGGCTTTCAATGGAATTTGTGGCTTTGTCCAGGTTTACTCGGCTTTTGCTAGAATATACGGCTTTGACGATGTCTGTTCGGCTTTCGCTAGTATCTTCGGCTGTTTCCAGGTTTATTCGACTGCCTCGGCGAACTACGTTCTCCCCGCCGTCACCCGGTTTCGATGCCTTGTGATTTACTTGTATTTCTTGGCGGCCGAAAACGCTCGTTGTACCGTTTGCGGGAAAACTGTGGACTTCAGCAAGAGCTTCACTCTCCGCACCATTACTGTCAGAAGGCAGTGCAATTTCCACATCATGATGATCTATAACTTTACTTACAGACTCAACCCTTCGGCAGTCTTTTGTTTTCACCATTGGTAGAGTGGTCTGGATTTTCGGCGATGTTTTCGCAACGCCCCTGCCTACCGCTTCCCCGGAATCGCTACCTAGGGTGCGACCAGGTGGCTGAGAACCAGCGCCAGGATCTCTGCCCACCGTTCCACCGACATGCTGGATTTTCACTTCCGAGATATCCTTGAGGACGTTCCGAGAGGGCGTCCGTCCCTGTCGGGTTACTGATTTTGGACACAACACTCCATTCCCGGGATGATCTGCAGGTAGCTCATGATCGCGTTCCAGGCGTTCTCCAGCCCGTGTGGGCTCTCTCCCCGGCTTGGAAGGTGACGGGTTCGAAACTCCAGTGTGCTGTATAACATTCGCATGCACCTTTTGATTGAGGGACTTTTTCTGCAGGATCCGTGGATTGGATTGTGTGGACAACGGTTTTGTAGGATGATCCAGATTTGGACAGTTTTCCTTGGATAGCGAAGTCTTCGGAATCTCTGGCAGCGAATCTGTGGAGCCTCCACTACATCCTTCCGCCAGCCATCCTGGCTGCTTGTCGGATTTGCAGACGGAAACTGGATGATCCAGAGATAACACTTCGTCCTTCGAAGGAGAAAAATCCAGTCCAATTGACTCCGGAAGCGTGGCTGAATCTCTAATCAATGCTTTCACTTGGATTTCGTCTTGGCGGGTTCGTCTCTTCGATTCGGGACCAGAGCGTCCAGAGAAGCCCGGATGTCTGACGTCATCGCGGATTTTCAGCTTCCGGCTCTTCAGTAAGTTATGGAGCAGCGGCAGCGGTCGCTTTTTGAGTCCAGGACGCACGCCTCCTGAAAAGGTTACCATTCTGGATCTACCCTCCGAGGTTTCATTCCGGACAGAAGTCCGAACGTCAGCCGATGAATGACTCCGGCGTAAGTTTGGCAACGACGACGGACTTACCACTGGGGTGTTCTTCGGTCCGCCCTCCGGGATCGCGTCAGGGCGTTTCGTATCTCCGAGTGCTGTTATTGACAAGTATCCCTTCAGTGTATCAGCTGTATCGGTTTGAGATCTGTCGACTGACGGTAGCCAAGGGGATGACAACCCATCGGGAGCGTTACCTTCAGCCAGAACATTCAGTGGGTCTCTATGTGATCTATATTCCGGAGCGGCGTCTCCGGACACAGACTGATACGATACCACTGTCATGGACGAGATAGTCAAAGCACCAATGCGGATCTCACCATTCCTGGTAGATCCAGAATGCCCTATTTTCTTGGAGGGCCCCTTCAGTGAGTCCATATATGAATATTGTACCGGATGGTCGATCTCGCCATGAATATCACCTTCAATCCCGGATTCCGGATCACGGGATGTAGCGTCTTCCGGATCTGGCCTCTGGGCTGCAGGACGCTGGACTAGACCGGGTGCAATCCGCCGGTTCCACTCCAGTTCCTTGGCATGTAGCTCTTCCAGGATCGGCATGGGGGCCCAGCAGCCGCTTCGCCTCTTTCGGGATTCTAATCCAGCTCCGGAAGAGGAGGATTCCATGCAAACACCGGTGATCCCGTCACCGTGGCTCCGGTCGCTGGTATCCATTTCGCGTTTCAGGATCACATACAGTATTTCTTATGCTACGGTCTTTTTACTCCACATTTGCAGCACATGTGTTCGCATCCCATGTGACGTCATGGCATTCCAAGGGTTGCCACGCGCAATCTCTCAGTTCTGTCGTGAATCCTTCATCACTCCAGGTGCTTGCCGCACCTTCTTATTTGGATATGTACATTTGCTACCATAATCATGCCTACGTCGAAATTTACAATTCACATAATAAACAAGCCAATATCTCAAGACGCTGATGTTTTTCCCGCAGCAAATGAAGAGTGTATAAATTGCTCAGTCTTGATGCTGGATAAACGCGTTGATTTCAACTCAAGCTCGTTCTCAGCTAAGACGCAATAACATTCAGTCAGCATTGCGCAATGTCAGATCCGTTCTTCCAGCGTGAGTGAAATGTAACAGGGTGAAATCAACGACACATCGACAAAGTCAACTGCCTGCCAAACATCGTATCCGCCGCAAATGGACTTATTAAAAAAGTGTCTTTTTTTCCTTTCTTTCTTCTCCAAAACTGAGTGGAATATCCGATCATGTTATGAATCAATCGCGATGCCAACATGACCACCAAAGTCAAACTGTACGCAGTCACTCGGATGTTGTTGCAGAATTAACATCACGCACACGCTATTCGGCAATCGAATTATAATCTTGAGGTACTTGCAATTAGGCTTCTGAAAGCGCTCTTTCTGAAGCACCACGACGCTGTTGCAAGGCGCCCTTTTCAAAGGCCAAGGCACTAACAAAGTTATTGCAAGACGCAGGTCGGTAAGGTATAAATGCCGGCGCTGGACTTACTCACGCCATCTGAGCGTAACCTGCTATGGCAAGTGACCGCAGGCTGTTTTGTCCGCAGCAAAGCAAGCGTAAAGCTGACAGGCGAGGTTAATTCTCGTATCAGATATAAACTCTCGCGATATCCCGCGACCGTAACATGGGTAATAATACAGGTATGTGGTATCGGCCTAACATTCCGAAATACGAGCAGGCTGACCAATCTCCAGAGGCTGCATGACTCGCGTGCTTCCACCTTGTTATGTTATTGGGTGCTTGTCGCGAGGTTAAACGACAACCCCACCTGCAGGTCCCTGTACTGAGGCGGTATAACAACAAACATCAACGACTGCAAACAATCTAGGTAACAACTTTGGTAGCCATATAAGTTGTGTTTTATAATTAATCCGGCGTCTTACGGACGGACGGACGCTGTGGGCATTAAGTCCATTGCGTAACGATAATTGGCAATTGGTCAATTGGAAATGGATCCTAGGGACGGACCATTTGATGTCAAGAGGGGAGGGTGGGCGGGGGGGAGGGGGGGGCTTGTGTGGTTGTTTTGTAGACAAGAAATCGGGCTCTGAATTTTGTCTACAAAAATTTGGCTCTGCCTCTTATCAAAGAAATTGTCCTCCTTTTCTTGAAAAACAAATTATGCCATCTTATTATTAAACTGAATACACTTTGGAGGTAAAAACAAAATGAAGCCATCACAAGAACCCCCCCTCCCCCCCCCCCCCACCCAAAAAAAATGCTCACCTCCCCACGGCCACAAATAGAACGTCGAACCTTGGCATTTTGTTTGGCCTGGACCCAAATACCATAGCTCCCCCCCCCACCCCCACCTCACCTAGATATTGAATGATCCGTCCCTTATGACTTAGTGGGTAGATCATGACGTAATGGCCACAATTGAATGTCAAGCCCCAACGCTAATTACATCTCGTGGTATTTGAGACACGGCCTCTGTGACACCGGTATAACATATTTCCATGAAAGGGGGCTTCCCTGGCGTAGTGATTAGCGCACAAGGTCCTGAGTTGTAATCGGGGTCCGTGCACCTAAGACATGGAGCATGTGTCATCCTTTCATTCTTTGTAGTCCCAGTTACGCCCTTCCGTGCCCAAGAGCGGCATCAAACAGCAATTGAATAGCTTCCGTAAGATAGAGAGATTGACTACAAGCCTAATGGTGCGTGTGTGTCCTCGGATACACATATTCCGATGTAATTAATACTTTCATCGGGCGAGGGTTGTTAATGATCAAGTCTGATAGAGCACTGTCAATGCGGGATGGACACAGATGACATTCCATTTAAGACACAAACAACAGCAAGACACAAACAACAGCAAGACACAAACAACAACAGGACACAATTAAACAACAACAAGCCACAAAACTCCCGGCAGCGATGTGTACGTTGCCGTTCTGAAGTCACAGCAACCTTTCCTGCGCCATTGAAAATAAAACATGTTAATAGCTCAACTTAACGGGCCATGCATCATATTTTCATCTGATTTTCTAATTGGGGACCTTTCTAGCTCAGTTGGTAAGCAGGCTGAGCTGTTTCGTCCAGCTCCATTACAATGTACTGGAAGCTTTCTTGGCCCAGCATAACCTTAGTGTAAAAAAAGGTGACCTAAACAGCAATATTTTTTATTAGCCCTTGGCATGAGTGGTACGTTACCTATTATGCCGATAGCCTAAGACGAAGTAAACTCCGTTGCGACTAATGCTGCCTGCTGGGGAGAGATCGGGGTCGTCCTTCCATGTAATGGCGAACCATTGTTTTATTGTATTACTTACGCCTAACCTTTACTACAATGATACATTACGTGGGTTCTTACATGAAAGATGGATCCGTCCGGGTCAGCCAATAATTTACCGCTCTTTACTGATTGATCATCATAAGTTCGTAGATGTTGAAGCCAATGGAAAGAATTGGTTTGACATGAGTAATACGGGATCGCGCCACACTGAAATAATAGGTCGGCTTGACACGGAAGAACGAGGACATAATTCATGGTGAGATGTATGCCTTCATGTTATAAACAGGGGAGACTTCCATGGATTACGTTTAATCCCAAATCCAACCGTAATCCGTACCTAGATTAATACCTTTGTAGTTGAATCTGGACGCGCATTAATACCGGCAACCCCGACCCCTCACCCTCACCACCCAGCAACCCCGACCCCTCAACCAAACCACCCGGCAACCCCGACCCTAGCCCCGTTTGATGGCGTTAATGGTTACGGCAGACTGATAGGCCGTCCTTACCGCCACGGCGTAGGCCGCCATATTCAGTCTAAAGAACGGTGAGATGTCCACTTTACAAGTTGCTGGAGGTTTTGACACCAAACACTTACCTCTAATTTGCAGTTGTTTAAGTTCAGGAGCATTATCCTCAAGGAGTGTCTGACTGAAATACGTTTCATGCAACTAACACTAGCTCAACTCATTCATTTTGTTCACTAACAAGTTTTCCTGGCTAGCGTTGCCATCTTCTTGTGTTGTCTCGTCCCACGAGATCGCTAGATGTCGCTAGTTCCTTCCGGTCAACGCCCTCTAGCGAACTGGCTGCGCATTTGTCAAAGCCCTGGTTCCCGTTCTGTTTATCAACAGTAAGTGTCACCTGTCTTCTGCCTACACCTGACAGAAAAACACGTGTCACTGTTAATAAACCGAAAGAGTGTTGGAACCAGGTCTTTGGGAAATGTGCAACCAGTTCGCCAGAGGGCGTTTACCGGAAGAAACGAGTGACATCTAGCGGTCTCGTGAGACGACACAACACAAGACAACAAAACTTGTCAGCAAAAGTTGTTAACGGACCAAATAAAAGAATTGAGTGAGTATTAGTAGCAGGAAACTTATTTCTGTCAGACACTCCTGGAATATAATGTTCTGGAACCTAAAAAAGTAACAATTAAAGGTGAGTGTTTTGTATATAAACCTCTAGCAACTTATAAAGTGGACCTCTCATGGTGATTGGGACCAAACATGGGGACCTACGGTGTGGCTGTTATGGACATAGAACAATATAAAATCCATAACAAGCCATCTGATGGGGCTACCCCGACCCCTGACCCTCACCGCTCGTCCACCACGACCAATCACCCTCACCACCAAGCCACCCCGACCCCTTATACTCACCACCCGGCAATCACGACCCCTCACCCTCACCACCCGGCAACTCTCACCCTCACCCTCACCCTCACCACCCGGCGACCCAGACCTCTCACCCTCACCACCCGGCGACCCAGACCTCTCACCCTCACCACCATGACACCCCGACCCCTCACCCTCACCACCCGGCGACCCAGACCTCTCACCCTCACCACCCGGCCACCCCGACTCCTCAACTTTCATAGTGGTACTGTGATACAGTGGTCCAATTCAATTCAATTCAATGTGGAACCGTTTATTTTGTACCCAGTAATTACAGAGACAGAGACAGCTGGAAGCATCCTTTTCTTACCATAGCAACTCCTTGGGCATCTGGGGACACTCGAATGATTGATGAGCGCGCGGCTTTGTCAGTGAGCTCTGTCAGACCTGCTGTGGTTGGGGGTTCCCACCCCACTGCCTCATTATATGCATGCTAATAGATCATCACAGACAGAAAGGGGCCCCCCTCTCTCTCCCCCCCCCCCCCCACCGGCTACCTCCCAAGTTAAAATCTTGTATTCACCCTAAAGATCAAACGTTTTTTCTTTCGAACATAGTGTCAGAGTACATTTAAGGGCTTGTCTTCGTACGGAATTAGGATCCAATCTTCTTCGCAAACAGTTACTGGTTGCATGGTTCCACTCTACCCCTGACCCTTCCCCACAAACCCGGGTTGAGTTGCTGAGCACGATCGACGCCCTCAGCGAGAGTAGTCCCGCATCATAATATTAAACTCCGGACGACGATTCTTCTGAAATACGTGGGGATAACGCGTGAATATCGATGCATAATAATTATCCTTTATTTATCAATATGTTAACACTAATTAGAGTGTGCCACTATTTCCAAACTAGAGACCTTCTACGACCTTCATAGGTTAAAAGGAATCATCTCAGCGGCGCCCCCGCCGCCGTCCATGTTTAAAGCTAATCAAATGTCAACTTTAACTATGGAATTATTTTTTTCCAGAAATTTCCTGGACCCATTTGCTGATCAAAGAAGTATATAAAGTATGTTCGGGTGTATCTAACTTATCGTATTATGGGGTGTTAATAGGCACACAATGGCAGCGATGTCTCTAATTTGATGACGTGGTACACAAGAAAACCGTAAGCCTAGCCCACACTGTGCCGGTGTTGGCTACGGTTTACCCCGGTCCTCCCCGGTCCTCCCCGGTCTATATACCGGGACGAACCGGGGCCATCTCGCAAACTTTTGGCGCGAAAACAGTAGGCCACGTTGTTACTACGGGGCTACTACGGCGTCCAGCACGGTACACCCCGAATCACCCCGGATTGACTACGGACTCGCTACGATTGCCCAGGGTTGTCTAAGGTTGTCTCCAGTTGTCAAAACAGGGGTAACACGGGCCTATAAGCCGGCATAGTGTGAGCTAGCCTGCACTTTCTTAGACGAAATGCACCAGTCTGGTAAAAGTGTGAGCCAGCCTGCACTTTCTTAGACGAAATGCACCAGTCTGGTAAAAGCAACATATTCCTTATAGGGCTATACAGTTCTCGCGATCGGGCCGCGAGACTTCAGTTTTGGGGACAAACAAACACACTTACTCCATGTTGAAGTGTAGGCAGCTATAAGCCTATTTCTTTCCAGGTTTATTCTAAAGACTGTGAGTCCTATTTTACTAAACATGGCTATGGGAGGTATACGTTAAAATATTTGGAGGCGATGAACCGCAGAACTTTCGAAATATACAAGGAAAATCCGTCTTCAAATCCCTCGACGGCTAAAACTAGCGTTCTAACTTTATCCTTGCATGCGGGCTTTTGCGAGTTCCCCAAACATGGTGTAACATCACAGAGTCTCACGTGCCTCCGCGGTAACAAAAATGGCGAGAGCAAGTGATCGACTTAGCCATTCCGCTGTCAAAATGTGCACTGCATGGAGTAACAACACACTGATGTTAAAGGTAAAATAAGACCAGTTGGATGTTTTCGTATCACTTTTGGATCATGAAAAGACATTGTTTCTTCATTCTTTGTAAGTTTTCTGTTGAAGCGTTGCGTCAACGTTGTCACCGGGGAGAAACCGTGTGACGTCATAATGCCTCGTTTTCGTAGGAAATGCCAAAAACTTTAGTTTCTCAGCTGTGTTGTCCCGTCGTAGCAAATATTCGTCATTGTTATGGCTCAAAGGAAAGAAAAATATGTCGTCTGTCTGTTTTGTGCAGCTATATTTCTTAAATATTCTTAATCATATCGCTACGCCTTCCGCAATGGACCCGCCCCTCGGCGCCTGGTTCTTGAGCAGGTAGTCTGGTTCCCTGGTTCTATCTTGGCGGGGCATATACGTCATGCCTACGTCACAGATGGTCAGGATACCAGTGTGCGCAAAGATTCTAAACTCGTTCCGAACACGTGCTTCGTTTGTTTGTCCCTAAAACAGGTACACCGGAAGTCTTGGCGAACGAGACTTTATAGCCCTATTGTATTGCGGGCTCTCCCTTTTAATCAAAAGTCAAAAATGGTTGACTTATGGTTGACAGATGGTTGACTGATGATTGTTTTTGTATGCCCGCGTTTATCACGTAAATACCCTGTAATAACCACTTACATCGGACGTTCAACTCTGTCAGTCCACCTCGGTTTTGCTATTTTTTTGTTTCTCTTTTGCTCTAAGTATATGTCAGTGTTATCAACTCTCCTTTACGCAGTCTCCAAACGTGGTCTCCCTGATGTGTGTGTTTTCTGTTGGCTCTATCGTATTGTGGATGATGGGAGGAGAGTATAATCATTAAATAGTTGGCATCAGTGACCACGTGATTACTCATTACTCGTCGTTGCTTTTTGATATCTTTACAAATCTTGCACTCCGCAGAGCGCCGTGAACTAAAAAAACACATGAGTTTCTTTACATGTATCCCGTTACGCAGTCCACCATGAACCAATAAAACCATATACATTTTTCGTGAAACACTTCATATATATGCCACTATAATGTGAAACAAAAAGTTGCCAACGAGAGCGATTATTTTATATTTGTTTCGTAACGTCCAGGGCTATGATAGTCCCTGTAAGTCCACTATCAAAAAGCGCGCATACACCTCCAGAAACACTGTTTGGCTCACACGGCGTCCTCACACCCACAGAGCTATCATTAGTAGAAACTATTTTGAAGTCAAAGAAACATTTACTTAAATTAGTTCGGTGAAAAAGTATGAATGTGAGGGTCCACCAAATTGCTAGTTCACTAGATAAAAGATCAAAGGCGCTAAACAATATATTTGACTTTGGCGCGCTTGTCTCAGAAAGAAATTCGTGATTGACAAGCAGCTTGGCTTAAACACATAAAACATTTTTTGTTTACATTACTCAGTGCAGTTTACATCTCCCGTGGCAGTGTGGTGAGATACGCTTCACGGCTCGTGCGTCGGACAAAGGCCAGACGACAAACAAGTGAAAAGCGCGCGAAAAAATTGTCTCCGTTTGATTGATGAGTCCATGTCCCAATAAACACCATTAACTTGGAAGGTCACCTGATGACAATGGCAGGTGTTGATGGATTGGGGCAGAGCCGTGAACTTCAAGGGTGTCATCGACACATAAAGGACGAAGACAAGCAACGAATACCTAAATAGTTAAATGTAGGTGGGGGGAAATCAACAATGCAAACACTATTTACTCTAATCGAAATAGCCTGGAGCCTTACTCCATTTTACACAGCAATTCAAAAGATTTTAAACTTCTTATTCTTATTCTCGAGGTTTTTATTTAATGCTTGAGATCCCAAGCTCCAATTTTGTTGAATTGTTGCGGACCTTGCTTCCTTTTCGAAAAAGAAAACGTTCCTATTTTTTTTGGCGTTTGCTTCAATTACGGGAAAAAAAATATCAAAATCGAAAGATAAAGAATTGAAAGATGCGTCTATAGATCTATATTTGAACAACCACATGACAATGAGTATGATCAATACTTTAATTGTTTATATCCTAATGACAATACTTTCTCCACAAACGTTGAAACCAATGATACATTTTTTAGGTTTGCAAATCTATCTTTATGGCTGCAGATGCTTCTTACCCCAATCCACATAAATCGTTGATAAATCAACAGCTTTAGCTGCAACCGATCGAATAATTATCTGATATCGCGACACTAAAACACAACTATGTTCTATCCGTATTACTACGCAGCATGTGTGACCATGTAAGCAGGCTACTTCAGGATTAAAACCCTGCGAAGTCCGGACCAGAAGGCACAGGTCTCAAGTGGATAGCAGGACTCACAGGATCTCGCCACTCGTTACGGACCAAAAATGACGTCGTTATTTACGACGCCTATCGAATGAAGATCCAACGTTTATCATAACGCGCTCCTAGAATGACGTCATGAGATAACGTCATGACAACACCAAGTGGCGAGATCCAGTGATCGGGGAGATCCCGATGGCGAGAGATGACGATACTCGACAAACTGAGATCAGGAATGTAGGTCCGGAAGTTCCACGTCCTTGTTAATCCGGTGAGTGAAAATCCAGAAGTGAGGCCACTCATCCACCCGGCATGGCGTAACCATGGATACGAAGCGGAGGCCGCCATGCGGCGCCACGCCCAAGCAGAGAGCGAGGTGGTGGTGCTGGAGTCTAAAACGCCCGACAGGCTGGCGAGTCTCCAGGCCTCTTAAAGCAGCTTCCATTTCCTTCGGTATCGAAGGATCGAATTCCCAGCGTTGTCTGATATCTCCAAAACTACATTTGTTGGTGTACACCAATAAGACGTCTTCGCTACTGTTATTGGCCGTGTCCACGGTCAAGCAGTTATAGTCGGAATCAATTAAGTGACCCCGCCTGGTAAAATGAAATACTTGATTGGTCAGATGCATGCCGCAGTCTAAAAATGCAAGGCTGTGATTGGCTGTTGGGTATGACGTCATACAAGGCCCGCGGCCAACGTTTCGTAATTGTCCTGATAGGACGGCGCTGGGAATAGGAGGAACGACGAACCGAACTACTTCTCGTAGATACCACTCAAATGATTGACACTGTAACCTTGTGCGCAATGTTTTCCTCTCTTGCAAACTCCGATTTTCATCTGGGCTCCAGCGAAATATTTTTCCTGTACTAAGGTAGTACCAGGCCCTATGGTAACCCATCCACACGTCAGCAACTCTCTGCAGATTTTTATACATAACATCAGACTCGAATATATATGGAAGCGTCTCACGAAATACATGACCGACTCTCGAGCATGGCACTATTTTAATCGACCCGCCGCACATCCACACGCGGAAGGATATTTCAAGGGATTCGCCACCCCAGATATGCATCCCTTCGTCGAATGCACCCAAGTGAAAAAAGTAGTCCCGGTCCATGGCCATGGCGCAGCCAATGACCGTTGGCGTAGGGATCGGTTCTGCGGCAGTCCAATTGGTTAACATATCACCGGAGATGACTCTCCACACGAAATCTAGTTCCCAACTGAAGATCCCATATGAGGGTTTGTACGAAGGCCGGTACGAGAAGGTATGGGGCTCTATGTTATCGATGGTGGGTATGGCGAGGGTCCGTCTGTCTGCCGCTATCACCGACAGAAGTGGCTCCAGCCACCCCTCCGCGCATTCCACATGAGCGTCCAGGATCACCAATACCTCTCCGCCAGCCGCTTTGGCTCCGATCATCCGGGCTCTTATCAAGCCTTGTCGCCTTTTGGTGCGCAGCAACTTGGTCTTCGGCAATGCCCGGATGTAATCTCGCAGCGCTCCCTGTAGACTGAGTATGGAGTTAAAGTCATCCACGAGAATGATTTCCTCGACTAAATCCATCGGCGTGTTGTCGTAGATGGCGTGCAGCGTCCGGATGAGCACCGACCAGTGCTCCAGATGGAACGGGATGACGATGCTGACCTTGGGCAGGTGACCCCCGTCGTGGGAATCCCGACCCGAACCCCGCCGCCGCGCGCACGCTTCCGGGCGTAGATCCGGGATTTCCCGACTGGGCAGCAGTTCCAGACTGCGCGTCACGTTGAGCTGGTAACCGGCCTCGTCTTCGGATCTATCCCCGGACTCCAGAGGAATCTCCCCTCGCAGGTAAGCCAAGTGTTCCGGGTCCAGGACCGGTTTCCGCGAGAACGGCGCCATCTTGGTCCCTTCCACGAGAAGTACGGCGTCCCGCGCCGGATCCAGAGGACGCTCAAGGTCAGAGGTATCCTTGATCCGGAAGGCGCTATCCGGATCGGGCGTATCCCCCGGGAAGAAAGCCCCCTCGGTCTTACCCCCAAGGGTGTCGGTGTCCCGCAGGATGTGTCTCTGTCTTCGCACACTGAGGCCGCCGACAGGGGCAGCACTTTCGGGACTGACGTCATCGAAGAAGAAGTGTGTGGTGAGGTGCACAGAAACCGCATACGTCACAATCAGTAATAACGAGCCGGCGTACAAACGTCGCTTATGCATAGTGCAACGTCTTATCTCCATAGCAACACTCACCATGACAACTCACAGAGAGTTGAGGTCGCTCACCAGTGGCTGATGTCTTCCCAACGACTGACACCGATGGCCAGACATCGACACCAGTTTAATGCAGCTGGGGGTTGGGGGGGGGGGGGGGGAGCTATTGCCCTAGACACACGCCGCCTGGCATGCCTTCGAGATCTGAACCCCCATTCGCCGCGAGAGCTACACGCTAAGCTGGTACCGCCGCTCATACCCATTGCCGAGCGAGCGAAGCTGGGGCCGCGGAACCAGGCTAGCTACGCGCCTGCCATCAGCTTCAAGCTTCAAGCTGAGATAACGTGGTGATTGCCTGCGTTGAAGTCCCCGCACAGGATGAGACTGTCAGAGTGCGGAATGCACACCCCCTCTTAAATATACGCTCATTCGCGTGTCCACGAAAATTGATGACCATTTTGTCACTCGGCAAGTATATGACCCCCGGTCTTTGTCACCCCATTTGACCGTGGGGGTGTTTGTCCCTTTGGCGGAGCGTGGAGGAGGGTGGGTGAGGGGTGCGGGGTGCCAGGGGGGGGGTAGAACGGGTAAGGAAGGCAAGAAGGGATGTGTGTAAATGAGAGTTTGGGGCTAGCTGGGACGTTTCATGACTTTTGGAGGGTGGAGCCAGCTGTAGAGCGGGGGAGGGGTACTAGGTGGGCTGGGGTTAAGGCGAAGGGGCTTGAGGGAATGGTGGGTGCGTATAGTAAACTCACCCAAAGTGGCCTATATTTGTACATACATACAGAGGTCGCCATCGGTTGATATTTTCCGCAAGGCTACCCCCGACAGACAGCGGCCTGGGTTGGTATAGGGCCAGGGTCGCTGGGCCGGGGACCGAGGGCCGAGGGCCAGGGCTCCACTGGTAAGGACTTACTACCGTCTGTAACCGTGAGTGTGGTAAGCAGAACTCCTTCCAGACGAGGGCGGCGCATGGGTGAGATCGCACTCAATGAGAAGGAACCCTCGAGATAACGTAAAGCGCAGCACAGATCGCCTTACGGGGTTATTTATGCGCCCTGGGGGGGGGGGGTAGTGTAAGACCCAAAATACACCCAATATCACCACACTCCCCCTATAAACAACGCCCGCTAACCCCCCCCCCCCCACGCCCGCTATAAACAACACCTTCTCCACCCTCGCCCCCCCCCTGCCACGCCCCCTTGCCCCTCTCCCCTCCTCCTCTCAGCCCGATATACCACCCAGTCAGTGCCCATTCTGGTCTGTCCCTTGTCTGACCCCTGTGCTGGTAAGTAAATGAATAGCACGCAGCATTTACACCCAAGCTGGTGTCTTGGGTTCTTTGTTTATTTAAATCATGGCGTAGCTTCTGGCTATGGCCAGGGTGTGGTGATTGATTGACTATTTGTTTAATAAGTAACCCTTCGAAGGTCATATCGCGACAGGGCGAAGGGTCAAAGTGGAGAGGAGCCATGTCCCCAGCAATAACATCCTACCCTTTGCGGAGAAAAAACGTGGGGTCTTTATCCTCCGTAAATATAGACATTGGCACATGGGCGGCTCAAACCTCGCACCGGCCAATTAAGCCCAGTACACACCTAACAAAGTTTCCAAAACTTTGTTTCCGACAAAGTTTCCAAAATTTTGTTTCCGACCAAGTTTCCAAAACTTTGTTTCCGACAAAGTTTCCAAAATTTGTTTCCGACAAAGTTTCCAAAACTTTGTTTCCGACAAAGTTTCCAAAACTTTGTTTCCGACAAAGTTTCCAAAACTTTGTTTCTGACAAAGTTCCCAAAACTTTGTTTCCGAAACTTTGCTTCCGTCGAAAAACGCTGGTGTGTACCGGGATGTTCCCGAAACTTTGTGCCCGAAACTTTGTGCCCGAAGTTCTAGCATGTTTGAATTTGGGAAACACAGTTTCCACATCATTAGTATTACAACCAATGAATACTCGACTCAATGTCACGTGGCAGCGAGTGGGATCATATGACAACACCAGATTAACACGCAGACTAACACCATCCTGCAATCTGACAATGGATTCAGAGTCGCAATATTATGTGGTTGCCGATCCGAAGTCTGCCACAACCAAGTGGATTGATGAATCGGTTGAGCAGTTAGCGGAGATGTGGCAGGGTCGGCCGGAGCTGTATGATGTGACCTTGAAGCTGTACCACAAGTGGTAGTGTGTAATGTAGTCGTCGCCGCTTTCGTCGCAAAATATTCAATAAAACAACAGCAGCCCCGCAGGCAGCGACTGGTCCGCGATTGTCAGCCATTTGATGCTAATGTCCATTGGCCAAAGAAGTGATCTAAATAAAAATGCTGATTCTTTGTGTCGCAGATATCGAGTACGTGGACTTCCCTCCAGAGAGAGAGCGAAAGGTAGAGATAAATACAACTCGAAGAAAAGTTTCGGAAACTTTGTGTCGCAGAAACTTTTAGATGTATACGGGTCGGTTTCGGGCACAAAGTTTCGAAAACAAAGTTTCGGACACAAAGTTTCCGAAACTTTTTAGATGTGTGGGCCTACTGGGTTTAAAGCCCATTACACACCTAAAAAAGTTTCCGAAACTTTGTTTCCGAAACTTTGTTTCCGAAACTTTGTTTCCGAAACTTTGTTTCCGAAACTTTGTTTCCGAAACTTTGTTTCCGAAACTTTGTTTCCGTCGCAACACCCTAGTGTGTATAGGAATGTTCCCGAAACTTTGTGCCCGAAACTTTGTGCCCGAAGTTCTAGCATGTTTGAACAATTCGGAAAACAAAGTTTCCACATCATTGGTAGGAATATTACAACCAATGAGTACTCGACTCACTGTCACGTGGCAGCGAGTTTGATCATGTGACAACACCAGATTAATATGCAGACTCATGCAACCTGGCAATGGACTCAATGTTATGTGGTTGCCGATCCGACGTCTGCTACATTTAAGTGAATTGATGATCTTCCAGAAGATTGGTATATGCCCCTTGCTGAGGACGATTACGAATCCACTCCCGGACCCATGTTTGACGATGTAGTCGTCGCCGCCTTCGTCGCCAAATATTCAATAAAACAATAACCGCAGCTCCGCAGGCAGCGAGTGGTCCGTGTCAGCCATTTGATGCTAATGTCCATTGGCCAAAGAAGTGACATAAATAAATATGCTGATACTTTGTGTCGCAGAAATCTAATAAGTGGACTTCCCTCCAGAGAGAGGGCGAAAGGTAAAGATAAATGAAACTCAAAGAAAGGTATCGGAAACTTTGTTTCGCAGAAACTTTAGATGTGTACGGGTCGGCTTCGGACACAAAGTTTCCGAAACTTTTTAGGTGTGTACTGGGCTTAAGAAGGAGCAAGAGAGAACAAGCGAAACTACCGGTGACTTGAGTCCAGACATCTGACATACTGATTTGAGGGGATGGGGGGTGTGGGGGGGGGGGGCTGGTCATTGGATGGGATGAGTTTTCTGTGTCGGACAATGTGGGAGTTCGGTTTGGTGTCTCCGCAAGAAACTTCACTACCGGGGAAATATTACATTGACTATTATGAATATACGGGAGGAAAACTTTCACCTAAGACCAGATCATTTCGCTCGGAAGGGACGGTTTTAACTATCAGTAGTCTCTAAACGCGGTGACGACGGAAGCGCCCTCCATCGGTAGGAGAGTGCCAACATACATCTGTCCTCGTCATCATTGCCCGGGGCTAATGACTCACTCGAAGTGTGCCTACAGGGGTGGTATTTAAACTGTATGGATGTCCGCTTGTTCAATCTTCAATCGCCAACGGGCGCTCGTCTTGCCCCCGCCCCCCCTTCCCCCCTCCCCCCCCCCGTCTCCTCTACCCCTCTCGTCTCCCCACACTCCCCCTACTTCTCTCCACCCTCTCTCCTCTCACCCCCTCTCGTCCACCCCCTCTCCTCTCACCCCCTCTCATCCACCCCTTCTCCTCTCCCCACTCTCCTTCACCCTTCCCTCCTGCCCCCCCCTCTCCTCTGCCCCGCCCCTCTCCTCTCGCCCCTTCTCCTCCACCCCTCCCCCCCCCGACCGCCCCCTCAGCAGTCCGAACATCTCCCCCTTCGCTACCATGTCCCACAGCACCCCCCTACACACAATTAAAGTTGAATGAAGCTCATGATACGTATAGTAGCGATCGCTTGGCTGACAATTTTGTGACTGCGAACCCGATAGATATAGGTTCCTTGACGCTGTACACGTGGCATTGTATTTGGGAGTCGGACCGTGCACGATACCAATTGGGTCACTGCGGACTACCCTGCATATGGCGACAGCACGCACAAAACTCCCTTATGTATAATAGAAATGGCGAACCCTTTTATTCAAAACCATAAAATTGGCTTTGCTATGGAGACGGCCAATTTATATTTGTGCTTCCACCCTTAATGTTACTTTTTCCTTTTTTCCTTCAAAGATTCTGCACCTGGTGAACTGATGTGGCAGTTATATATGTTGCTAAGAGTGGTGGTTAGATTGGTGGGGCTGGATGGGTTGGGTGGGGGGGGGGGTAGAGGAGGGGACAGCAGAGGCAGTCTGTCTGAGAGGGGACGTCTCTACCGCCTCTGTTAAACTCCTTTCAGGCTGCTATCAACGTGCACTTCAACCATTATAAGTTTCGCGGGAAAGCACTTCTCACTTTTAAACCGTTTCTATAACCATAGTATCTCACTTTGTATTGTCCTGCCCGTAGCTTGGATCTTTACAAGCATTTGTTATATGCGTGTTCGGTTTTTGATCTTTAGAAATAGACCCCGTGACCAATTTAAAAAAAAAACTGTGACCGCCTTACGCCCCCCACCCCCCTTACACTGTGCCCTACCCCCACCCCTACTCCCGCCTAGTGTGGCTCGTTCAGGTCGTCAGCTGATCAAATCCCCATCGCTGATTGGACACAAGTTCATTCTATATCACACCCCCCCCACCCCTTATTAAAGCGTGGAAACCTCTATTTGTTACAATTACATTATATTTTGATGTGAACTCCTTCGTCCCATATTTCTAAATAAAAGTTGTCAGGGCTTTGTCCGAACTCTTTGCGCGATCTGACCAATAAATGCTGATTGAACTGATGAAGTACACGAAGCGTCCTTAGGTGTAGTGTCCCCGACAATTGGTCATGCCAGGAACGAGATGCCGAGATGGGAACCCTGCGTGCAGCTACTTGTTCTGGGTACCAATATCATATTAAGTAGCGGGCTGCCTGCACCGATATATTTAAGCGAACTTTTCATATTTTGAATAAAATACTATTCTTATGAAAGACAGCTGAGTACAGTTCAAACATTTGAAATGCACTGCGCAACTCCTTCCCTCAAACAGGATACGCCTTTCGTCCGTGTGCCACAACTTACCTTCGACGAATAACGTTGTGTCTTGTCTTGGAGAAGCGATGGGACAATATTTAAATAATAATAATAATAATAGTAATAATAATGTTTATTTCCAACTGTAGGCACCAGGCCTGTGGTACAAGATAAAAACATTTAATTTGCAACAAAGCACAACATTTTTGCAATAGAAAACCCAAATGCTATAAACTGAAATATTGCAACGTAAATACGTTTCTTAATACAGTTTAGCCGCACAATGAACAAATATGGCTATGGTGTAAACAATTTCTTTATCATTGGAAGGCATTAAATTGCAAAAATCTACAAGGTTATAAGGTATTTGAGCGGCAATTAATTAAATATAATACCTAATAATACTAATGGTTTATTGAAGTACTTTAGGCACAACGCCCATGGTACATATATACAGTTTACAAAAATAGGCGCAAATACGTACATGCGTCACAAGTTTTCCAAAGCTGCGAGTCTCTGTGCGCTGGCTTCATATACAAATTTGGCTAACTTTTAAATTACAATTTGATCCAGTTACACATAAGATCAATAAAGTTGGTACTCGTGGGATATTTGATGAGATTTTGTGGATATAATACTTAAACCTCATGCATGTGTAATGTGGTTTGCGAGAGAACGGCAGGGACATAGCGCAGAAATACGTTTAATGGGATGTCGCCGCGCTCAGCTGGCGCCAGATATACCAGAGAGTATGGTCGTGTCTGATGCCTCTAGACTGTCGCTTCCGAATGATGGTGAAAACGGACAATCGAGTTTTGTGGACGGCGTCTGCTATAAACTAGTTCCACTAAAAGAGACCCAGACGTAAACTGGTTAATACCGGTCCAGGGTGCTTCGATTTGCGATTTGCTTTGCGCAACCGGTTCGCGCCATGCCAAGTAGATTGTCAAATAGTTGTTTAACGTGGAGCTAAGTCTTTTTATTAAATATGTGCCGGTAAATATGATGCTATGTTCATCGTCAAATGCCTTTCCACAAACAAAGATGGTACGAAAACGCAGAGCATCAGCAAATAACGGGTGCAGACGAATGTATAGACTTAAGATCAGGTTCTGTCCGCCTGGTTGGTCGCCAGTGTGCACCAAACCTGTCGACGGTCCGGTCATCACGGACTATCATCACAGCCTACCTAGTCACGTGACAGCTGCTGCGAGGGGACACGGGGTCCCCTGATCCCCCACAGACGCCATTGGTCACGAGCAGTGCGAGGGGCGAGGGTGGGGAGAGCTCCACGCTATCCCCATGCATGGAGAGTTTTAATCTCATGATAATTAACTGGGAGATTTTGTATAAAGCAAAATGTACCCAGGCTTACGCGACTTCGAGGATGCGTATCGGGGCCATATGTGGTGTTAGCGAGGTGCGGTGCACGGCTTCAAGATCATATAGTATCTTTCATCCCCGCTCCCTGTAGAGCAGGTAAGTCCCTGAGTGTCCAGGACAGGGACTCCCGTTGTTTACGGTCAGCTCCCGGACCGTGGGGAGAGGTGTTTGTGTGCACCCCCGCCCCCCCCCCTCCACCACCACCACCCCATTGGCGAACCTGTCACAGTCACCTTCAGGCTGAACGCCCCAGCGATAGCCCAGAAGCGTTCTGTAACAATGCCGCATCCCTTCAACCCCCAGACATTGGGTCCGGGCCGCGCAGTTAATGGGTGCGCGCGCAGGCAAGCCAAGCGTCCTCGCGGCGGGAATTGTCTGTCGCCTTATTCGCCATTAATTGCTGACCCCTCGACGCCAGGGGATAGACTGACGAGCTCGTCCACTGGACCCGTCATAGGTGTTAATGATGGACGCCGGGCGAAACTACCAGCGCCGCTGGTTCCATGCCGCACAAGGTCACACGCTCACAAGGTCACATGCTCACAAGGTCACAAGGGCATCCACAAGGGCATCCATAAGGGTCGGATTTTATCTGCACTATTATTTTTAAATATAACGTAGACTGTTAAATCGAGGTCGGGCTAGCATAATGCCCCGGGCGTCTATGACGAATCTCTATTTTGTTGAAATAGTAACTAATATTTATATATCAGAGATGATCAACTCAAAATCATAGACGACAGACCCGGAAAGCGTCGTTTTAGATTTGTCTGCTCACTGACTGCCACTTAAAGGAAAATATCTCCAATGTCAGATCGAGAGGTTGGGGGTCAAGGGAAGGGGCCAGGGGTGTGTAATAGAGCTCCGTGTGAGCTCTATTAGCTCTATTATCTCACCCCACTCCACCCCTCTCTGGGGCGGTGTTAACGTTATACAATGTTGCTCCGGGGCAGGGAGGATATAGTCATCCTTGTTATGCATAATGCGTAAAGCAGGGGCGGATCTAGGAATTTGCCAGGGGGGGGGGGGGTTGCTCTCTGAAAACTTGCGACCGGGGGGGGGGGAGTGCTCTCTGAAAAACTTGCGACCGGCGGGGGGGGGGGGAGATGTTCGGAGAAGCCGACTTTAACAGTGTATGTTGAGGTTCCCAAGGAGGGGGGGGAGGGTTGCAACCCCCGTAACCCCGCCTCTAGATCCGCCCCTGTGAAGGCAATGAGTAAAGAGACCAAACAAGGAGCGGTTTGGCTGTCGCATTGCCCCTCCCCTCTTTGTCACTTGTCAGCTATCAGTCAAGGGTGTTCCTACCAGTACTTCACATACATTATAGGCTCTTCGCAACCGCATTCCATCAGGGCAGAGACAAGTGTAGGCTAGCTGGTGCACACCGAGCGCACACGGCGATATGACAACCCATGAAGGGAACAGTGATGTGTAGGGTTTTACCCATCCGTTTACTTTGGCTGATCAAAGGCTGATGCACCAGGGATGTGTGCTAGATGCAAGTATCATTGGTTTAAGATGGATTTATCGCTGTACGACAGAGCCAAGGAGTGCGAGAAACACAGAGGCGGTTTGTATGTGGTTTGTATATGGGGAGTTCGGGTATGCGGGCGGAGTAATCGGACTCCGCGGAGTGCATAACCGAACGCGGAGATTGTGTTCCGATAACGCGGTCACGTGGTACATTTTACTCCCGAACCAGAGGAGGATCACGAGGATTTCCAACATGGCGTCTAGGTCCAACAATACGTAAAAAAAATATAAAGTAGTACTTCGACCTGCCAAAAATATGTAAATAATATTATAGCAACTAGAACAAAATAATAAACACAACACACATCCGTTGATTTATTTTATGGTACTGTGTAACGATCTTCATGACTTGTGCAGTTCAGTAAGTGCAACATTCACGCGGACCGCAGTATGAGTGCGCATGCTCCAAATACCTGCGCCGATTACTCGGATCGCATATCCGAACTCAACCCGAGTGTCTCGCTGAGAGACTAATTGGCGAAAAACATTTAGCGGCACGGGTACCGGGAATGTTCGCCACTATGTTTTGCTGGGGACGCCGCCTGATTTATCACCACTGATATGTGTCTCACTGTCTTCACATTACATGTAATTTTGTTCTAATCAGATACGTAATCTCCAACTTTAAAAGGGTCAGAATGGCATATAGGCCTATATGCAAAACCCGCTGCAAGCCAATTTGTAGGGCGTACGTTTTTTCAAGCACAGGGGAATTCAAGTCAACAACTGAAGTCGTAATTAGATCGTCGGCATACCTCGGTGTTAGATCAACTGTGGATATCGTTTTATTATTATGTTTCAATGCTGGTTGGTGTCAGTGATACACCGACATTCTTATTTAAAGACAGCTACTCATATTTAGGTTGAAACAATGTTGTGACAATATTTTCATAAATGTGTCAAAAAGCAATAACTATAAACTGAAATGGGTTTTTACCTAGTACACTATGCCGCAATGAAATTTATCGTATAATCTTGAATCTTAAGATTTATGCTATTGAGTATCAACAGTTTTCAATACTGGGCACTGATATATATTTATTTGTCGTTTGATGGCACAGTGATTGCGGAAGTGTGTATTCATGTATTCAACACATCGACCTTTTGATGTGAATCAGGGGTGATCCCAGAACTTTCTAAGATGGAGTTCGTATTTGTATGGGTGGTTGGGGAGGGCACTTTACTTCCAGCGTCTCGACTTGTATAATCTGTTTATGTCACCAATATGGGAGTGGTTACTGGTGGTAGTGCGAGATGGGGTGCCGGTTTGAGGGGTGGGCCTTAAGTGTTGTGCACCCAATAAAGGTTGATATTGTCGTGTACGCTTGAAGAATAGAATATCCATGCAGGATGACATAAAGGGCTCTGTATGAGTTCTTGCTACATTGCCTACTTTTTGCGTAATTGTTCGGACATCAAAGTTCCATAGAAGGAACATTTTATGGAAGGAACTTTTTTTTTAATTAACATCCCTTTGACAGGAAAGGACGGTTTAGACCTACCTACGGCAGTGTGTCGGTGGGGCGAGCACACTGCCTGTGTACAGCTATTTACGACATAAGGTAAACACATTGCTGGTTATAACGACTCTCTCGCTGCTGATCTCGGGCAGGAGAAAAACTGGTATTGCATATTTAGATTTTATGACATGCTCCATTATGACATATATCCGGTGACATTTTAACAGCAGCCCTGTAATAGTTGCCAATTGTAGTATTTATAAGGGGAAGGGTTGTTACCTTGGGAAGTGCGGCGCCAGTGCGGCGCGTTTGAAATATCCATGAATAAAGAAAGAAAAGCACGGTGAAAATAAAGAGGTTTTTTTACACGGTGGTTTGATGTCATATAGATATCCCCCTAGATAATAAACCAGCGATATAGCCAGTTCTACTCGCACTGGTCGAGGTTGTGTTCTTGCGGGATGTCGGACTATCAACATCGACAATAGCCCGATCCAGGCCGGTCATTCACGGACGTCACTGATACTTTTATCCAATCATGTGGCGAAAGATGGTCTTTCAAGTGCGTTATGTCGGACAAACAAAGCAGCATGTTACTTTCTTGTCAGTTTCAGAGATGAGTACTTCTCACTTGTACCTACCATCAGCTATGATTGTCCATTTCATACTCACGAGAAAGGGAAAAGGACTCAAGTGTGGGCGGGGCTCAGCGTTGGAGCCTGGAGCGGTCTATTGAGATAGGAACCAGCCGTAGGTGTACGTAGCTTACCATTGTGTAGTATTTCTGGTCCCAGGCCCGAATGGACGCCGAAAGTTCTACCCGCCTGGCGGGTTTCGAACCGGCGACCCTTCGCATCCCGAGCGAACACCTTACACGTTAGGCCAAAGGGAACTCCCCATTTGGCCCGAGGCGCTTGGTTTCTGTCATCCACCGGGCCTGGGCCGAGATATCACACTCCACCCTTTCCCCAATGGACTGCGACCTCACAGTAACCGCCACCATGCGCCACGCCGTCAAACCGGACGCTGGCCTTATCATGTGGCTCCGGGTGGCTCCGACAACCCAGGTTTGTCTCCATCGGCACCAAATGTAGTATTAAAGTTCTACCCGCAGAGGCGGGATTTGAACCGGCGACCTTCCGCATCCCGAGCGAACTCCTTACACGTTAGGCCAAAGGGAAATTTCCTTTTGGCCCGAGGCGCTTGGTGTTTTTCATCCACCGGGCCTGGGCCGAGATATCACACTCCACCCTTTCCCCAATGGACTGCGACCTCGCAGTAACCGCCACCATGCGCCACGTCGTAACCCGGACGCTGGCCTTATCATGTGGCTCCGGGTGGCTCCGACAACCCAGGCTCATCCTGGTCGCGGCACCAAATGTAGTATTTCTGGTCCCAGGCCCGAATGGACGCCAAAAGTTCTACCCGCAGAGGCGGGATTTGAACCGGCGACCCTTCGCATCTCGAGCGAACACCTTACACGTTAGGCCAAAGGGAACTTCCCATTTGGCTCGAGGCGCTTGGTGTCTTTCATCCACCGGGCCTGGGCCAAGATATCACAATTGTACTAAGATGAAAATAAATATTGGGGTTTTAATCAGGCCAATTTGACGCACATGAAAGCTACATGGAACCTTATGGTTAAAATCGACGTGAGAATGCAAGAGTGCGATCAAACTACACCGCACGGGGGCAGCACGGGAGTACGGGTCCTCTCTCAGTCGCCAGTGTTAGCGCAAATTGTATTACATATTTCTAAACAAATATTACATTTTGTTGAGGTACTTCATCCCCTTCTTTCCGTCCTTATTTGGCGCACCCTTCCCCTAATTTCGGAGAGGATAAGAACGAGTTTCGGAGAGCCCCCCCCCCCCCCCCCACCCCTCCGCCCTCGTTCCAAGGCGAAAAGAGCAAAGCGGGGCGTTGCCACTATGCTGAAGTAGTCAAGTTGTTCAATAAGAAGAATAAAATAAGACTACATGGTGTGGGCTTCGTTTGGTGTTGTGCTTCTCTCAGGATTGGGGGGGGGGGGGGAGGGGGCGGGGGCAAGGGTTGGTTCGTTGGTTGGTTATTCAGGACGCTTTATCCACTTTTGGTCATATCGCGTCAATGGGAGAAGGAAGGGAGAGTGGAGCCATGTCTCCGGGGGTAACCCCCTACTCTTTACGAAAAAAGGGGGGCAAGGGACGTCGTGTTCCCAGATCACGAAGAATACCTTTGTTTATTCCCGGATCACGATGAATTAAAAGGAGAACTTCCCGTATACAAAGGAAGGGCGGATACATGATACTAAATTTTGATTTCCCTATTCATAGTTATTTAATATTAAAATTCCCAGTTGAAAATCCTCGATCACGGCGGTCGGTAATATCCCATTCCCAGTTCACGCGGAATTATTTTCCTCGTTCCCCGTCCAAGGTGAAATGAAAGGCCCATTCTCGAGAAACGGAAATGCCTCTTGCCACCCCCCCCCCCCCCAAACCCTCTCTCCAGTGCTCGATTGCAATATGATCACAGAATAGATATCGTCACCAAATGTTATTCCTATTGCTGTGAGAAACGCACCCCACCCCCCCCCTCTCCGCCCTCTTTTTCAAATAGCGCCAGACGCACTGCAGATTACCATTTAACACACATGAAAACCAAAACCCAGGCCATCCTTCTACCCCCCCCCCCCCCCCCCCAGAATATCAGGAAAGGCACTTTGTGCAGCAACAGCACGCGCACTATTAGTCCCTAGGCAATGGCTAGACAAGGGGCCTTTTTAAGCCATAGTTAGACAGGGGTCCTCCCTATGTTATAGCCAGACAGGGACCTACCTATGCTTTAGCCATACAGGGCCCTCACAATGCTAAAGCTAGAGAGCGGATCTTCCTAGGCTATAGCTAGACAAGGGACCTCTCTAGGCTGTAGCCGGACACTGTGCCCCCCTCCCCCCTCTCAAGGGTCTAACCCTTGGAATCTTCTACTCCTAGAAACATTAAACTTCCTTATCTTCCTGCGCCTTAATTCGAGAATTCCGGGCTCCAAGAGGCCACCAATTGTCAATCAATCACTCCTTTAGCCCCGAGTGCCCCCGCCCATTCTCCTTTAGAAACGCCACGCAAGATTGTTTAAGCGATAAACCGGGATGGTTGAAGTCAAACTTGAAACTGTATATTTCATTCCAACTAGGTATGACGTGTTGGTCAGTATGACGTTTTGGATTCAACACACGTCTGCTGTATAAAACTACAGAAGATTTGCGAAGGTTTCAATCAGTATAACAGATGCTATATGGTGCGAATATATAAATTTATTTTATTATGTCTAATATGTGTTGTGACTGAATTTATTTGCAGCATTTTTATGTAATTAATGTTTAAAAACAGCAGTCAGCAAACAGGCAACCCAGTCGCGGGTTCAAACCCCACCCGAGGGGGCCGCCATGGTCATAAAGTAGCGTGCGCGGACCGCAGTCAGGCAACCCGATCGTGGGTTCAAACCCCACCCGAGGGGGCCGCCATGATCAAGAAGTAGCGTGCACAAACCGCAGTCAGTCAACCCGGTCGCGGGTTCAAGCCCCACCGGTGTCAGAGGTCCTGTCTATTATCATTTTGTTCTGCTATTTTGTATCATTTTTATTTATTGAATTGAATTGTTTTTCATTCTATTTTTATTCGTTTCTAAGTTGTTCTTTAGGTTATTATTATTATTGTTATATATCTTTTTTTCTTTCTTTTAAATTTATTATTATCATTTTTTTCGTTTCTTTTTCACGCCGATATATATCTATGCGGCAGTACTAGGACCATAAATTCCACTTTCTTTAAATTTATTATTATCATTTTTTTTTCTCTTTTCAGGCCGATATATGCGGCAGTACTAGGACCATAAATACCCGTCACTTGTAGGGGTCTGGAAGGGGTAAATGGCGACACGCGACACAGGCAGGTTTAAAAAAAAAAAAGGACACTGAACGTCGTGAAAAATCGACATTTGACACTGAGAGTTTTTCAGTCGTGACACTGGACACAGCCAGACCCCTACTTGTAAGCCCAGTAGGGCTAGGTGAGGATTTATACTGTGTGTTTACCCTGTTGTGCATGTTAGCAATTGTATTCCTCATAAGTGACTATAATAAACAAATTACTTTCGTTTTTTTCGGTTGATCAAGTTGTGACGTAAGTCAGTAGGCATGCGTAAATGAATATATATATATATATATATATATGTTCACAGGACATTTCTCCACTTCTGAAGAAACTCCTGAACATTATTATGTTTGATTGAAATTTGTTTTTCTAATTTAAGTCTCTTATCTTAATCTTAGACGCGCCACAAACACCATAATCGTTGGGAAAGTAGTTTGGCATTTACACGAGTATACATAGTGTTGGCCAGCAGAAAGACGAAGTCTATGGCCAAATCATACTTATGCCTACTTACTTACACACCCTTCCATCGAATGGCTCCAGGTTTGCCTGACCCGCTGAAACAATGTGATGCAGAACGCCGATTTGTTGTATCTTTGTTCTGCCAGCGAAAACAGAAGTCCGAATTAACTGACACACAGAAATGACACACCCGTCTCATTTTCAAGTGGACCAGACAACGTAAACCCCGTGATTTATTTTTGTCATATTACCCTTGGAAAATGACAAGGTGTTCTGCTTGGCAATTTACAAGAAAATGACCTTGCATGTGACAATGTTTTGCTTGTCTTAAAGCAGACAATGATTACCCTGGTATAATCACCACCCCTCAAGTAACGTTATGCCTCGTTAACGACGTCATATAACGTCACAGACTGTGCCAAGGTTGCTCAATTACCAGGGTCGTCTGGTTGTGGCATGAGGGGTCTGGTTGTGGCATGAGGGGTCTGGTTGTGGCATGAGGGGTCTGGTTAATCCCCATTATTATCCCAGCAGTTTGGCAGACAAAACGCTGGTTCGGCCTTGACCCACTAGCCCTCGTCAATACAGGGGGTTTACACTTCCGCGGCCATTTTGACCTACTTTTAGATGGTGAGTAAACAAGAGCACGTGTGCCATTGACAGCTTAAAGTGAGTTCGCTTCGAAGTGTTTCTTCATGTGAACCAGTTGAATGTGACTTACTTTGGCATAATTTGAACAATTAGTGTCTAAAATGTTTTGACAATGGTTCAGAACAGATATACAGCCAACTATATATTGAAACCTAGATCCGCCCCTGGAATTGTTCATTTGTCTTACATTAGGTACCGTTTTTTTTGTGAATTTTTTTCAGACCTTTACTTTTGCTTATAAATGTGATTTTAAAATCAAACCTAAATGCATTATGTTTTTGAGCCTTCATTGCTGGGGAAGAGGATATTCCAGCAAACTTAACCCCTTAAAATACATAGTGTAAAAGGGCCAACCATGCCGTCGGCCGACAGCTCTGTTGCCTTCAAAGCGGTACAGCATGGTCTAGGACATCGTCAAGGACGGTGGGGGGGGGGGGGGACGATGACGATTTCGTCAAGGGGGGTTGGGGTGACCATTCACTCAAGGCGGGGGTGGTGCAATTCGAAGAACAACCCTTTTGATCAGGTGGTCACTTTCCTCAACCTCCCGAAACCCTCCTATAATTGGAACTTATAATTTATCACGCCATTATTAAATTACGCCTGAAAGGGACCCCCCGCACCACCCCCTCAACCAATCTACTAATGTTGTCTCTAATAGCCTGGCGATTTCGACCATATGCCTCCCTAATCTGATATAAATATATAACGAGACATTTTAATACTTTGTGACTAAGTTGTATGTGTGGTTGTGCCATAACCAACTTTGCTAACGCATGCTCAGGCCCCGGACTACTGCATGTAGCACGTGCGGATTGTTTACTCACAATTGGGTCAATCCTCGTTCTGATTCGGCCACGCGACTTCCTTATAAGGCAAAGTGTAAACCCGGGCATCATAAAAAATCTGTGTGACGTCACGCGTTTGTGCTTATCATCTGGAACAGACCCATTATAGTTACGGAAGTCTGTTAGGGCTATGCAATTCTTCAATTTTCATTAAACTTTTACATGGCATTTATATCGGGAACCAATTATTTCCATCGATAATAAATTATTTCCACGGGAATAAAAAGGTTTAAACCGGGAAAAAATATTTCCAACGGGAATAAAATATTTAAACCGGGACAAAACGATTGTAGTCGTGTCTGATTAACGTAAGTACGCGTTATTTAAATAATGAACGACTAAATAGTGCAATCTGTTCATATTGAACAATTGGTTTTAATACTGACTCGCTTGACTCCGGTGTCACGGTGTAATCAGTCGAACCAAACTTAGTTGAGGTGAGCTAGCTGGTCTGATGCTGTGAGAACTTGCTTAAGTACAAGATAGACTATGAAATGCACAATGCACAGAAGTTCCAGTGTGTGTGTGTGGAAGGGGGGGGGGGGTGGGGGGGGGGTAATTGCATATACATGTATTTCTAGTGACGCCTATATATAAACGCGGGACCGTCTGGCATTCGTCATGTACATTAAGAAGGAAGGGAACAGCGGAGCTATGTCTCCGAGGTAATCCCCTACTCTTTGCAAAGAAGGACATGGAATCTTTGGGGAGGGGGGGGAGGGGGGGGGGGCAAGGGGTCTTTCCATTACTTGGGAATGGGCTTTTTATTTCACCGTGAACGAGGAATAAGGAAAATCATTCTGCGTGAACTGGGAATGGGATATTAGCCCACCGCCGTGATCAAAGACTTTCATTAATTGTGAACTGGGAATTTTAATATTAAATATCTTATCTGAGAACACGACCCTCCCCTCTTGACCCCCCCCCCCCCCCCCCCCCCATCTTTATCCTGCGGCCACACAGACATGACCACAGCGGGGCTCGAACCACCCATCTCGATCCCCTGGGGCCTCACACTGACTGATGCATAAGTTGATCGGTCGTTCTTTCATTTTAAAGCAACCCGCTGCTTCCCTAATGTTCGCTCACGTATTAGTCGTGCAGTCCAACTGATACAATAGTCGATATCCCATGTCCAAACATGGAAAATGAACCACGCAAATAATGCATTGCTTCAATAATATTATCAGTAAGCTAACAAAAAACTCGCTGTCCTGCACTCCCCAAATAAAGCATTCCAGACCATACAGACCTGAAACTCATTCCTCATATATTACGCAAACAACGCATCAATAACATATAATAATCAATAATGCCAATCTCAGATAGCATGCTAACGTTAAGTTAACGTTCGATTGTGGTTTGCGTGGTTGATATGTGGTTGCCGGTTACCTGACAACATTCCGACTACGTTAACTTAATGCACGAAATGGCTGCATGATGACGAAACATCAACGTTACACTGACGTGTCATGGTAAACCCAGATAGCATGCTAACGTTAAGTTAACGTTAGATTGTGGTTTGCATGGTTGTTATGGTTGCCGGCTAACTGACAACATTCCCGCTACGTTAACTTAACGTTTGCAAAAAACGGTTGCATGATGACGAAATATCATCGCTAAAGCGGGTTTCCAACCCAATATAATCGCGATCTGCACCGAAATTTTACATCTTTACATTAATTTGGCGAGTGTTAACGGATCGTTTCAGCCGACTGGAAAGAAATTAAGCCAACCCGCCCCCATCAATGTCGGGCAGCGCGAGATTTTGCCCGAGCAAGTATTGTGACCCTTCATGTGGCGCCTTCTTACTTTAGAACTGGAAGTTATCGCGCGGAAGAAACTCTTCACAGTTGAGGCAGTCTTTAGGCGAAAAGCATCAAACGGTTGAGAGATCAGGGCCGCAATTGACGGATGAATTGCGGCAGTTCCAAGCCACGCAGTGGACCATCATCTTAGTGTGTCATGGAACAATATCATCTAAACATATTGATATATCTTTTGCAACGATTGTCTCTCCCCAAAAAATTACTGCAGTTAGAATCGCAGCTATTTATATTTGCGTTGATCGCGCGCTCTTGTTTTGCTTACACAGTAGGCGTCATTTCCGGTTTGAATATAATTAGAGTATCGCCTCTTGATTGGTCAATCGCGGGTACACCTCCAAAAAGGGCTGCCGCCTGGTTCGGCGGCGAAATCGTAGCTGGCGGTCACTTCTAAATTTTATTGTGAGCTACAGACACGACAGAAAATTCTGTAATTTGGAGGATAGACACTTGCGTACTGTATATGATTCGATAAAACAGCGTTTGAAGCCCGGCTGGCGGTTTTCTTTAAACTAACGTGCCGCGGTAACACTTACAGTAGCAGTAAAAATAGATAGATAGATATTGATATTTTCGTCTAAAGTACATCAGAAACTATTAAAGTTGCATTTGGAGCTTTTTCCCGCCAAAACTAATGAGGTCAAAATACATATAAGAATCAGTCCTTGAATCATTCAAGACTTCTTTTATCTATACTCCACCCATACCAGACTGCCAAATAGTGTCTCTTAGCCGTGTCCGTGATATTAATTTACCACAAGCTTTTATTTTAGGGGTAAACGTCATCAGCTTGTGTGCTTCGCGATGCTTTGGTATAAGTAGCAGTGCCGCGACCGAGTTCTGTGGTGTCACGGGATAGACACGTTTGCCACACCACAGCCGAAACGGGGATGTTTATCAGGTTTCTGAATTTATAGAATGAAACAATCGAGTTTTCTGCAAATTTTGATATAAATTTCGCCTAGGCTTAGTTTTGGCGGGAAAGAACTCGACATGCAACTTTAAACAAGGTATTTCGTAACTCATTTGCAAATGGGACATTTACCATTTCCCCATTCATTTACAAATAAAGGTTAGCAAGGTAAACTGAAAATTTACCTTAGAAAAACGTTTACAAATAAACGTTTGTACGGTAAACTGAAAATTAACGTTAGAAAAACGTTTACAAAAAAGCTAAGGTCGCAGCCGAAACGCGATCGAAATTGTAAACATATCGAGAAATAAAGGGCAAATGAAGTAAGATTCATTTCCACAATAGTTTGTCGAACTAAAGTTTTGGGGCTATTAAGTTTGCCTTTATATATTTTTGAACCATTTGATACATGTCTAATATAAAACAAGATTTGGTAGCGCGGTAGTTAGCGTGCGTGCCTTGTAATCTCGCGACCGGGTTTCAAATCCGACCTGGCGGGGATGAACTGTCGGATTCCTATGACTTTAACTATCACACTGGCGCCAATAGTGACCAATCTGGGGCCACCCTTTCGGGAAGTACGCGGGTGTACAGGAGCAGGAAGACCGACTTTGCCGATCGCTACCGTTAGGTATGCGTTTAAAAATGGTTTACTGTTTTGCTGGTTTGCATGACGAAGTTTTTTTGTTTTTCCATTAAAAAAGATGGGAACTTTTAACATTTGAAGCTGTTTCGGCCCCAGGCGACAAAAGTAAAAAAGGAAGCATATTATTTTAATCGAAAAACAACTAGAAAGTAAAATTCGGCGCCCTTTGTTTTCAATTCTATCTCGATCGATGTCTCCAATATTAAGCGCGTTATTAATTTGTTTCGTATTTAATTATGTTCACTTATTGACGTCAGGTGACGTCCTTGACGGTAACAATTTCGGAGAAAATGTGCTATATTGAGGCCCTGAACAACTGTTTGGGGTTCGTTTGGGGCTCGTTCCTCACATCATAGCTTGAGCGGAACGCCCTCTGCTGGGATATTCAATGTCTAACACACAGACACCGGTTAACTATGCAGGGCAGATCTAGGAATTTGCCAAGGGGGGGGGGGGGGTGCTCTCTGAAAACTTCCGACCGGACCGGGGGTGTGGAGTGTGCTCTCAGAAAAACTTGCGACCGGGGTGGGGGGGGGGGGATGCTCGGAGAAGCCGACTTTAACAGTGTTTGTAGATCCGCCCCTGATCTGAGGGGTCAATATTGATCTGAGGTATCAAATACGGATCTGAATGGCCAAATATGGATCTCAGGGTGTGTCTGTGCACTCCATGTAGGCCACAAAACGCAACATTTCGTCGTATAAATTTACTCATCGATATCCGATCAAGTTCGTTAACGGGGTCTGTAGGTCACAGGTCAAAAGTTAGTCAAGCCAACTGTTAAGGTCAAGGTCACTGTAGTGGACCGAAGACATAATCCGGATTTTACATTTTACGTCATTTCACCCTACGGGTGACGCAATCTCGATTTCACTTTTAGTAAGACCCAGATCGCATGGAGAGGACGGCACATTTTTGTTTACGTATCGTATCGAGCATTCTCCCGCCAAAATACAATAAATCCTTGAATCATCAAACATTTCTTTTAGTCTATATTCCACGCCTGCCAAATATGGGAGTCTCTTGTGATATCAGTGATATCAATTATCCACAGGTGTTCAACTTAGTTGTAAACGTCATCAGTTTTTGCGCTTCGCGATGCTTTGTTTCCGCGGTGTCCCGGGATAGACACGTTTTGCCATATCACAGCCGAAACAGCGATGTTTATTAAGTTTCTGAATTTATCTAATAAAACAAGTTTTCTGCAAAAAGTGATATATATGTCACCTGGGCTTAGTTTCGGCGGGAAAAGCTCTACAAACAGCTTTAATCATGATATATTTATCACAAATTATGTTAGCATTTTCTAATAATAAGTATGTTTTTTGTAAGAGTGTCCTGCCGAGTGTACTTTCAGTAAGACTAATAAATATGCACAGGAGTAAGCCATTTGGGCGCATTATGACGAGACATTCCGAAAATTGTAAATATGAGCATAGGTTAGAGTATCATAAAACTACTTTGATCGTCGAAAAGATTTACATTTGTGTTTGGAAAGTACCGAGTAACACGTTGCCACAATTCACCTCATCGCATTCCTTTCACATCTAAGAGACAACAACAAACAAAACAATACTGTATGGAATTCAACTACAATAATTTATTTCATGTAGAAAAAAAACATAGGTGAACTCTTTACATTTCCAACTGTTCGTTATTTTCCGTGCATGTAATATCGCTGGCCACGTGTATAGCAGCAAGAGGAACGTCACCAGCGGCCGCGTACCCTCCCATGCCCTGCCCACCCCCCCAGGGCCAAGGGGCGCTGGGGGTGGCGAGGTCAGTGCGGGCAGAGAGAGGGCGGCGGGAAGAGTGCGGGAGACGGGTTTATTTGGGAGACCGTGGGGGGGCCGGGGAGAGCACAAAAGGCGTGTTCGGTGCCCGACCCCCCCAGGGACCCATGGCAACCCCCTCGCTCTTCACATGACCCCCACCCCTACCCCGGGGAGCAGGGAATGTCCCCCCCGGGGCGGTGGGGGAGGGAGTCCAGGGGTGGACGCTACTTTACTTATTCTGAACGTGTGGACAAGAAGACTGCCTTCAGATCACTCAAAAAACAATTTTTTTCCTATTCATCAGCTGCCCGGTTCTCCGTAAGAGGTATCCTGTTCTCGACCCGAGGACTGTAGCACAAGGATGGTGGTAAGTCATCATCATATCAGGAGCTGCATGCGTTCCGACCCAGCGTGGCAAAAAAAAAACTGATACTCACCCCCCCATAAAAAAAATAAACGCCGAGGTTAGTTACCTGAGCTGCAGGCAGAAAGTAACCAGGAAGGAATGGCTGGAGGAAGAGAGGGGAGGGTGCTGGATGGGAGGCATCCACCCTGCCCCACCCTCCCTCCATACGTTACCCCTGCCAACCAGCCAGGCAGACTGACCCCCAATCTCCAGGGGCCTCGCTGCACTGTCCAAAGCTCATCATCAGAGTGGGGTGGAAACTATGGGTGTGCCTCAATACATAATCCAATCGGTTTGGCTGGCTATCTCGTACCAAATGACAAGCCGGCGACAGCCTCGTACGCGCCCCGACAAGAGTAATCACCATGAAAACTGGTCTCCATGGCAACGCGGGCGTTGTCAGGGCGACGCACGAGACACCAGAAATGCATACAATCACATCGATAGACTCTCTGGGCTCAGTGTCACGGTAAATAAAAAGCAGTTCGGTCAGGTCAAGCCATAGCTTGTTACATTCAAGGAAAATCATCTTTAAACAGCTAATATGTCTCAGGTTTGTTTTTACTCTATACAGAAAGAAAACACTGTCTACACTTAATATCCATTTCACGTGCTATCCAGATACATTATAATGATCTGCCTTTGTATAAGCGAGAAAGGTTGACACACCATTGAAGCTATAAGCTGGCTGTATTTCAAGTCGAATTTATAGATCCAGGAATAGGTTAATTTAATGCTTCATTAACAATGATATTTTCCGAAAACTGAAATTCGTTAGACATTGCTCGTCGGATAAAAGTTTAAGGCTGCTGATCATTTTTGGTCTGTATACAGCAAACTTGCTTCAATAATGGAACAAAATAGGCTGCGTAAGCGGTTAGGACGCAAACCGACTGTGAAGTAGCGGCTTCCACCCTCGCCTAACTGGTGCCCCTCTCCAACTGCATCAAACACCATGTGTAATATATGAGAGATTAACTGACAATCGTTACTGCAATAAGTTTCAAGAAAACATAAAAAGGCCATTGCTAAAACTACATCGGACATAAAACAAATCGTGGTATTTTAAGAGGGAAATACATGGACTGGACTAAGAACAGGAAGTAATCACAAACAGGGCTGAACAACGTTACAATGTCCAATTTCTGAGACCTGCATTGTGACGTCACGAATATCATGGACACCAACGTGCGTTGCCAAGGTAACGTACTGAGAGGCGACGCAGCGCCAGTGTTTCGTGGTGGCAAACGCTTTAACCAACAGCAACGGCCCAGTTGTAGATTTGCGATGCCAAAGTTACTTTTCACACCTGTTAAGCCACAGCCCCTATGTAGAAATCGCTCTGGCACACGAGAAATTCGGCAGGTCACAATGAAGCAGGGGATAAAGGTATCATTATACAACAAAAACAGGGCTTGGGAGTCCTCGTTATTTAAGACCATCTCAAAGACAAATTCAGCTAACATTGTTTGCTTTAACTACCAACAAGGATACACTACACAATGCTTGGTAAAGGTCATCAAATCCTAGGACTCGAGATTAAGAGTAGTTTTTTTTTGAAAGCTTGTTTTCATTTAGTTTTTTTCTTAGCTTCTGTACAGATTCAGGGCTGGCTTTGGCTGGCTGGACCGCCCGTTAGTTTCGGTGCAAATTCAACATGAAGATTAAGGCATGCGCGAGTGACAAAACGGTTCTGTGTGTAGCAGTTAGCACACGGGTGTGCGAGCCGGGCGTACGACCCCCTCATCACAGTCCCGAGCGTGGATCAGGACTCCCCGGTGATCCGGACACGGAGCCCATGAGATCCGGAGACGTGAGGAGAGGGCCGCGCGGCTCGGCTCCACACAGCAGTATCACCGAGCATGACGCAGAGCGGGACTCCCCCGCCGGACCGATGTATCCAGGACGGGACGCGCTAGTCAGCTATCCAGACGGCCCGGGATGGGCGGTCCGAACCGCCGGTCGGTCAGTTCACCAGGGCGACGGGAGAGGTCGTCCACGGCTCGGTTATTATCATGAATGACAGAGCAGTGTTCACAAGAGAAAAATCTTGCCAGTCTGAAAACTGCAATGTTCAACGTGGGGTGATTGTGCGACCCACCCACCCAACCGGTCTGGCAGCGGCCAGGGCTGGAGGAGGGGGATGGGGCGGGCGACCACCCCGGCGATGGACATTAACGGATTACTACGGTAGAGCAATGGGACATAAAAGTGGGAGGAGCTCACAACGCCGCGTACTTGTCAATCACCAATGTAAGGCAGCCCCCGAGACTTGTTTACATATACACCCTGCATGCTGATGGGTTCACACCCAAAAGCAACATCCTGTCCATTGTTTGTTGTTTGTATTTATCACGCCTCCCGCGGTTGGGCAGATCCCAAATGTTCCAGGTTTATTTTCATTTTTGTCTTACCACAAAAAAAAACCTCCAGTTATATGCAAAGTAACATCGAGATGGCGTAGGTGTCAAGCAGCAAAGAGGGGCTTTTTTCTGCTCATCAATTAGTGTTAAAGGTGGTAGTTATGTCTCTTAACTGACGCCGCACGGCGCAGTCATTAATAGCGACTGGACGGCGGGTGGAAGTGTCGTCCGCGGCCTCAACTCGCTCCGGCTCGCAGGACACCTCTCCTCCACCCGCCTCCAGCGTCCACTAGTTGCTTCAATCAAGACATGTTCAGGGTAGAAGTGACCGGCTCCCCTTGCCCGCGACGGCGCAAACCCCACCACGTGACCACCAGTCGCGTCTCGCGGGCGGGAGCGTAACGGGAGTCTCTGATTGGCTTAAACTCTTAAACCAATAGAAAACCTCGGACTCGTTTATTCTACAGTATAGAAAAAGCATTTGTTATGTGAATATACCAGCTCATTTATGTAAATGTAACCATCGTGTAAAAACTCTACCCCCGACATTAGGACGTAAACGGATTACAGTAGATTCCTGCACAACTTATTGTCAGATCTTGTCCATTGTACGAACACCCCAATATGTGACAAAAAAACTAAAAAACCTGTCGGATTTCTTCTCGCGCACAGAGGCTTAGCAACAGATCCAGAGGCACAACACGTCCTGAGTCCTGAACTCACTCTCATCTCAATTGTGGTGGCAGGGAGATTCTACTCAAATGTCGCAGGGGTCAGTTTTTAACCAAGGAACAAAAAAAAAAAGACAATCACTCGTGAATACGACAGTTCTCCGCGAGAACTAGCGGCAGCTTTTTTATCATCGTCGGATAGGAACCATTTGGAATCGGGATCTCATTTACGGGGCGAGAATGAGTTTTAACATTTTAATTCATCGTGAGAGATTTGGAACGAAATCATAACGAAGAGACCCGAGAGGCGTCCAGATACCGTTACAGAGTGAGAAAGGTGGAACGGTTTAAGCGAACGTAGAAGTTTGATAGTTGGTTTGGTTGGGATGTTTTCGGTCTTCAGACGAACGGGTCACGTGGGCGGCCCTCGCGCGCGCCGGGCGCGTGCGTGAAGGGGGGCGGGGGGGGGGGGGGGGAGGATTACGCGCGAGGGTTTCGCCCAGCGACGACTGCACGTGTTAGAACTGGCCTGCCAAGCCAATGCCGGCTCACACACCCACAGAGCTCAGTGCAACAACAGCTGACAACACACTGTGGCAGGCAAGCTGGCACGTCTCCAGCAGAAAGGCTCAGGGCAGCAAGGACGTATAAACCCAGCGGAGACTTGGTCGGCCAGAAACAGCCGCCAGAAAGGATCTCTTCCTGTCATTTTGTCAACTGCGTAGTGCTACCAGACTGTAGGAAAACGTTGGCTTGGCTTACAATACTCGTCATATCAACTGGCCGATTGAGTTGGAATACCAATTAAATCAATTATCCGGGCTAATCTGCTTTGTAAGAGGTTCCATCCAGATTTTAACGTTTTTAATTTTTTTTTCTCACATTTTTCAATAATAATGCCGCTTCATAAAAATAGTTAACAAAAAAGATCTTTCAACAAGTATCAAAAATAAACATTTTTATATTTTTTTTCTTACAAAAAAGACCTTGGTATATTCAACATGAACAAGCGGGCAATCGACAATGTCATAAAACGCTAATACATCGTAATATATCAAACTCAATAAAGTGCCCTCTTGCTTACACTTTGTGCAATATACCGCGCAGTAAAGTACATATATATATATATATATATCACCCGTTCTTCCATAAACACCCCCAATGCTGAATGAACGAACGTGTTTGACACTGGGGGGTGGGTTCTCCGGTGGTTTGAGTCACTAAAATAGATTAAATCGCTCAACAACTCCAACCCCTCCACCCTCCCTCTACAGATTCCGTACCCACCCTTCCTTCCCCTCCCTGTGGCCCAGCCCTGAAATGCAATACCTGCCTGCGTGGGGTGTGAGGCAGAGAGCGAGCGACAGGCGGCACCCCCAGGCGGCGATGGCGAGATCACTCCGCCGCCACCCACCCCCACCCCCGGGGGGGGGGAGGGGTGAGCCGCAGGACTAAACACTCACTCGCTCCCTCCCTGCTCAGCAGCAGCACGTTACGATATATATATATACCTATGACGTCACACGCCCATCAGATCACGGCGGACCGATCACTCGCGCTTGTAACAACAACACAACACTCACTCTCCGTGCCTGATGAAGCTGACCGTCGTAAGGTGGCGCAGCAATCGTAGCGCCGTCTCTCGGGGGTGTCTGGTGAATTTGTTTTTTTCATCGGTGGCAGATCTCGTAGCTGGGTGACTGGCTGACTGGCGCGGACACCCCCATGGCGAGCCGTCGGGCCACCCCTCCTCCCCCCACCTCTACGGAGGGAGAGGGGGGGGGGGGCGGGTGGGGATGGGTACGGAACGACACGGTGGCCGCGCCAGATGATCTGTTGTTAGGGCTCTCGCTGACGCCCCGCTGCAAAAGGCGAGGGGGTGGGGGAGGGTCCGGGAGGGGAGACCCGAGCCCAGTGGCCTGACTACCTTGGACGGTGACTCGAGGTCCCCCCCACCGAGGGGTCCGTTGTCATGACAATAGCAGCCTGTATGGCTCCATTGGGCCCTGTCCCCCTCCGGCGCGGTCCCGGCCATCCATGGCGGCGGCGGCGGTGGTGGTAGTGGTAGTGATTGTAATCACATCTTGATAGTCCGGTTGAGTGGATTATATTTAACACACTGGCTTGGTCACCATGAGAAGAGGGGGGCCCGACGATGGCACCCCGTTTCCCTCCTCTGGCGCTTGCTCTCCCCTCCGTCACTTCCGTTCACGTACGACAATGCCCCGGTCAGGTCTTTGGTTTGTCGACTTAGTCCGAGGTAAACAAGGCGCGAGCGCTTGACTCGCGCGGCGTGGGGGTGGTGGGTGGGTGGGTGCGTGGTTGGGGTGGGTAGACAGCTCAGCAGCAGCACTCAGCATCCATTCCCGCAATCAGCTCATCCTCTTTCTTGCTCTCCAGTCGCACATGTTCCCCACCATTCTTTACATGAAGCGAGTCGGTCAGTTTGATGAACACACAGTATAATAATGTCAAGTTCATCCAACATCCACTTGTCCAGTCCAGTCCAGTCACACCTTCAGTCTATCCGTCAGTGGTCAGCGACAGTCGCTCTGTCTTGTCAATCTATCCGTCCATCCGTCCATCCGTCGGTCAGTATACCCCACCTCCCGGGGGCTGGGCTGGGGGGGGTGGGTGAGTGGTCGTAGAACGTGTCCAGCGTGGGTGACTGACATTCATCGACACGAACTAATGCTGCATGCTGCCTGCCAGCCTGCCAGCCAGCCAGCCCGCCTGGAGGACGCCAGGCCTGGCTAAGCGTGGACAGGCGTGGCTCGTCAAGGCGGTTGCGGGGTCACGGGGTCACGGCGGGTCTCCTAGTTGACGGGTTGACCCCTCATGTCCCCGCCGCGCATGTCCCCGCCGCGCATGTCTCCGCGCATGTCCGGGCGAGGCGGGCGGCGGTCGGAGCGCGGGGGCTGGCTGGGCCCGCTCAGGGCCTGCTGACCCTGCTGGATGAGGGCACGGATACGGCTGTGGGCGCTCTGCGTGGCCATGAAGCTGCCGAACACCTCGACCACCACCTCGTCACCCTGCGTCCCTTGGTCCTCGGGCAGCTTGATCATGGCGCCAGTCATCCGCTGCACTTCGCGAACCTGAAGTCAACCGAGCAGGGCCAAGTCATGTAAAGGCATTGGTGCTTTAAAGCAATATATTCCGTAATTGTTGGTATTACCAACCTCTTTCCCATGTCAAATAAGTATATTCTGTCTTGAATTTAATTACTGAAAGCCCGAGGGCTATCCGGAGAGAAGCAATTTGGTCACCGGAGCAGAAGTTGGTGGCCGGCCTTATATGCCTGCGCGCCTGTTCGCTGCTCGGTATATTGTGTGATGTCGACCGCGGCTCGCTATCACGTCCGCGCGCGATATAAATAAACCGCGCAGTTTTATGTTGAAAGTGTTGTTTTACAGACTCTCAGAGATAGAAAACATATATGCATCATAATTTTGAGATCCTTTTAGTCTTAATTCTAAAATGTAAGAAATCTAAGATGGCGCATGTAAGTATATTGCTTTAAGCCGCTAAGTGAATGAAGGAAGAACGGTATGCTGCGTAGGGATGCTTTCGCGGGGCACCTGGCCATTACAACTGGGCAAAGGTGAATATTGAATTTTCAATGAAGAATTAAAAACAAATTGACATTCCGTTGTCGAATGATCACAATGGAATAGTTAGGATAGAAAACATTTCAAAATAACACGGGGTCAAAGTTCAAAACGCTTCACGCCTTTGACCTCGACCGCACTCGTAAATATAGTTCTAAAGTAACATGGCTTCAAATTAATCAAACGCAAATGCATTCGTCAGGTATGGTACCAGTGGCACAGTAAATGCTAAACAGTGCTGTAGTTGATGCCAAACTGCGAATTTATCTTCTATTAGATTAATTTCAATTTTCGCGTATAAAGGATTATTCTGATGGTTAAATTTGACGTGGGACAGAGGGACTATGGCGCAAGCGTAACGCCCTCTCCCGGGAGATCGCACAGACTGGGTTTTCGTGGTGTGGTCTAACGAATTAGCCCGTGGCGCCGCCCGGCGGGAGTATCAGGGTACTACTCACGTTCTTGCCGCCTTTGCCGATCACGCGTCCCACCATGCTCTTTGGCACCATGATGGCAGTGCGCAGGCGCACATCCTCATTTCCGGCGAAGCCTTCTTGTTTCAGCTTCTCGAAGACGTAAAAGCTGGCCTGCAAAGTGTATTAGGTTTAACATTAAAGGTTGCCAGTAAATTTTGGAAGGACTAATTATAGCTCACTGTAAAAGTTTACAATACCATTTTATCCACTGTGGGGTAATTAATGAAGCAAAAGAGTTATTGTTCGACAGAAGCATTTCAAATCACGGGAGCACGAGTGTGGATCAGATCTGAAATATTGTCGCCAAATGACGCCACACACGTTTTTTATTCAGTTTGACACTGCCAATTACTCTCTAACAATTCCGGTACTTTGGAAGAGAAAAATGAATCCCTGTTGACTATAAAATGTATGTGGTTCATCGTTATTTCATGTCATGTACACAATGCATACCACTATTACATATAAACTTCGCTTTCGGATATCTTCTATTATATTGCACGTTTTATATAAAAAGAATCTATTCGATATACTGACGCTTACAGGACTTCACCGTGATCTATTATTGCATACAATGACATATGAACTGCTACACACTCACCCTCCAGATGGCGTCTGGGTTGCCCTTAATGGTGACTATTCTCTCTGAAGCCGGGTTGGGGTCATCGTCTCTCTTGGGCTCGATCTGCAGAAACAGAACACAGGCTTACATCAAAGCCATGTCCACCAGTAAGCACAGCACAGACAACGGCTTACATCAAAGCCATGTCCACCAGTAAGCACAGCACAGACAACGGCTTACATCAAAGGCATGTCCACCGGTAAGCACAGCACAGACAACGGCTTACATTAAAGCCATGTCCACCAGTAAGAACAGCACAGACAACGGCTTACATCAAAGGCATGTCCACCGGTAAGCACAGCACAGACAACGGCTTACATCAAAGCCATGCCCACCAGTAAGCACAGCACAGACAACGGCTTACATTAAAGCCATGTCCACCCGTAAGCACAGCACAGACAACGGCTTACATCAAGGCCATGCCCACCAGTAAGCACAGCACAGAGAACGGCTTACATTAAAGCCATGTCCACCCGTAAGCACAGCACAGACAACGGCTTACATCAAGGCCATGTCCACCAGTAAGCACAGCACAGACAACGGCTTACATCAAAGCCATGTCCACCGGTAAGCACAGCACAGACAACGGCTTACATCAAAGCCATGTCCACCAGTAAGCACAGCACAGACAACGGCTTACATCAAAACCATGTCCACCAGTAAGTACAGCACGGACAACGGCTTACATCAAAACCATGTCCACCAGTAAGCACAGCACAGACAAGGGCTTACATCAAAGCCATGTCCACCAGTAAGCACAGCACAGACAACGGCTTACATCAAAACCATGTCCACCAGTAAGTACAGCACGGACAACGGCTTACATCAAAACCATGTCCACCAGTAAGCACAGCACAGACAACGGCTTACATCAAAGCCATGTCCACCGGTAAGCACAGCACAGACAACGGCTTACATCAAAGCCATGTCCACCAGTAAGCACAGCACAGACAACGGCTTACATCAAAACCATGTCCACCAGTAAGTACAGCACGGACAACGGCTTACATCAAAACCATGTCCACCAGTAAGCACAGCACAGACAAGGGCTTACATCAAAGCCATGTCCACCAGTAAGCACAGCACAGACAACGGCTTACATCAAAACCATGTCCACCAGTAAGTACAGCACGGACAACGGCTTACATCAACACCATGTCCACCAGTAAGCACAGCACAGACAACGGCTTACATCAAAGCCATGTCCACCAGTAAGCACAGCACAGACAACGGCTTACATCAAAGCCATGTCCACCAGTAGGCACAGCACAGACAACGGCTTACATCAAAGCCATGTCCACCAGTAAGCACAGCACAGACAACGGCTTACATCAAAGCCATGTCCACCGGTAAGCACAGCACAGACAAGGGCTTACATTAAAGTCATGTCCACCAGTAAGCACAGCACAGACAACGGCTTACATCAAAACCATGTCCACCAGTAAGCACAGCACAGACAACGGCTTACATCAAAGCCATGTCCACCAGTAAGCACAGCACAGACAACGGCTTACATCAAAACCATGTCCACCAGTAAGCACAGCACAGACAACGGCTTACATCAAAACCATGTCCACCAGTAAGCACAGCACAGACAACGGCTTACATCAAAGCCATGTCCACCAGTAGGCGTAGCCGATACTTGCCTTTACGAGGTATTGTTGCAATGATATTATGTTTTTTTTGTATCCCTAAATATACTATTATTTATGAAGTATTACGGAGACCAGAGCTTTGACAAGGGGTGGTTATTAAGTATTACGGGGGCCAGTGGTGGATTTCACGAACATGGTTTAGCCGACAACAGGGCTTGGCCGACTAAAGTTACCATGTAAATGAGGGGCGATTTTAGTCGACTAAGCCGCGTAGTCGGCTAAACTACGTACCCGAAATGGACCACAGACCTTTCACAAGGGGTGCTTACCGTGACGAAGGCGTTTGAGTCCCTGATGATCTGTTTGATGTTGGACCCGCCGGCTCCGATGATGGCGCCCACCGCGGAGTTAGGCACGCTGACTTGGCAACACTCGCTAGGGGGCTGCTGCTGCTGCTGCTGCTGTAGCGGCTGCGGCTGACCACCGCCCATCGGACCGCCACCGTACATCCCGGGGTAGAAACCCTGGTTCTGCTCCTATAACATAAATATATATATATAGGTTACTGGCGTGGAAACCCTGGTTCTGCCAATATATATACAAGTACGGATCTGGCGGAGAAGCCCTTGTTCTGCTCCTGTGACACGCTCATATATAGATCTGCTGTAGAAACAAAGCATGCTCCTAAAACCCTGACCAATTCACCACATACATAGAGTAATGCTCTACTTCTGTAATACATGGACATAATAATAGTTTGCATAATGGCTGTATTTCTCTGTCGCTGTATATGTGTAGCTTTAAGCCATTAACGTATTATTATTATTATTATTATTATTATTATTGGTAAATGCAGCATGCCAAGCTGTATTCCAGACATGGCCAGGGCTGGTGGTGTACTCACCATGACTCCGCCGTACGGGGGCCTCATGCCGTACATCCCTGACACCACAGGCATCCCAGACATGGCCGAGGCCATCATCATGTTTGGTGGTTGCTGGAACACACAGAATTCTGGTATTGACAAACGTCATGCGTTATGGCTCTAACAGATGTTGTCAAAGAACAAAGCGGCATACTGAGTCAAATAATGAAGACGTCTGACGATTAATACGTCATGTACATGTAATTGGGCCAAATGAAAAAGAAAGGGGCGCCAGAGAGCGGAGCCAGAGACAGGGGCGCCAGAGAGCGGAGCCAGAGACAGGGGCGCCAGAGAGCGGAACCAGAGACAGGGGCGCCAGAGAGCGGAGCCAGAGACAGGGGCGCCAGAGAGCGGAGCCAGAGACAGGGGCGCCAGAGAGCGGAGCCAGAGACAGGGGCGCCAGAGAGCGGAGCCAGAGACAGGGGCGCCAGAGAGCGGAGCCAGAGACAGGGGCGCCAGAGAGCGGAGCCAGAGACAGGGGACAGGGGCTTTAACCACGTAGCGAGACAGGACATAGGGCATAGGTTCGAGTGTGCGATGGGCTTACCTCCGCACACGTCACCAATAGCCTGTCCCGAGTCTCTCGACAGGAGGTGTGTTGAGAGACAAGCCAGCCTGGCACGACAAGCAACGACACCATGACACGAGGACTGATAGTCAGAGGGTAGCCAGTCGCAGAGCACGAGGTGGGGCCGATTGAGAGGGTCAGCGGAAGGGTCAGCGGGAGGGTCAGCCAGGTCATTGAGAGGGTCAGCGTGAGGGCTAGTGAGGGTCAGCGAGAGGGACAGCGAGAGGGCCAGCGAGAGGGCCAGCGAGAGGGCCAGCGAGAGAGAGTCCGCGAGAGGAGGAGCTAGACTTACCATGGGTGCCTGCATCTCCTTCTCGTAGCACTCTCTCAGCTTGAGTGAGATGGCGCCCTCGGCGGATGACATGTTGTCGATGGAGCCGCGGATGGTGATGACGCGGTCCGGGTACATGGCCGCCACCTCCTGCACGCTGTCATGGCAACCAGTCAATAACGTTAGCAATATTGTCATGGTAACGAATCAAGAACGTCAGTAATGCTCTCATGGCAACGAGACAAGAACGTCACCAATGCTGTCATAGCAACCAGTCAATAAAGTCAACAATATTGTCATGGTAACGAGTAGAGAACGTCAGCAATGCTCTCATGGCAACGAGACAAGAACGTCAGCAATGCTGTAACGGCAACGAGTCAATAACGTACGCAACACAGGCATGGCAACGAGTCATTAACGTAAGCAATACTGTTCTGGCAACAAGTCAGCAATGTAAAAAGCTGTCAAGTCAATTCTGTAACGTAAACAATACTACCATGGAAACCGCGAGTAGGTCATGGCAACAATACTGTCAAGGATTTTTGTCTTCTCATAACAGTTATTGGTCTTTCTACTCCCAAAATAGTAATGATTAAACATATATCGGTTTTCCAGTAACTGACTATTGCTGCTATTTGCTGTCCACGTGTGTACCCAAGCAGTGAACAAGTAATGGCAACACCTACTTGGAGACGGTGATCTTTGTCTCCGTGTCCTCGCGAATCTTCTTGATCACTTTGCCCTCCTTGCCAATGATGCGTCCACAGTAGCGGTCATCAGCCAACATCTTCAGCAGAATCTCCCTGCAAGCCGAGAGAGACGCCGTCACAACACTGAAGCTTTACCACCCTCGTCCCCTCCAGATGGTGGCGGTCAGCACCGTAACACGCACAGCGCCCCGACCGCACCGCGATGGTCAACAGTGTGGCAGGGAATACACTCTATATGTTAGGTCGACCTGGTAAACAAATCTTGAAACAATGAAGGCATGGGAGACAGTCGTGGAATGCTGTTCCAGCAGATTGGTTCGTGGGTTACAATATTCAGGGCGCTTTAACCACTTTTGGTCATATCGCGTCAATGGAAGAAGGGAGGGAAGAGCGGAGCCATGTCCCCGGGGTAACCCCCTACTCTTTGCAAAGGACAAGGCATCTTGTATCTTGCGACCACAGATATAGCCACAGCGGGGCGCGAATCACTGATCCAAGTGCCGTTAGGCTTTCAGGTGGCCAGAGCGGTCAATGCGAGCGATCTATCCCACTGAGCTATCGGGGCAGCCCTAACAAATTTCGGAATAAGGAAGGCATGGGACTCTGCGACTGGCTACCTTGACTATAAAAGCTGTTGTGGCACAAATAGGATCATTGAAATGAAATATAACGCCTTCGGTAACTTTTGTGCACAGGCCAGTTGCCACATTAAAAACCTCCCCGGGGCGATGAAATGGCATTGGATCACCCCCCTTACCCCCCCCCCCCCACCTACACACGCTTTCCAGCTAAAAGCCAAGCAGGTTCCCGTATCGATTTTCTTGCCAGGTTAAAAGGTTTCCCAGTCTGTCCTGTCAACCCTGGTATCCGAGGCGGTGTGCCGGGTGGGATGAGGGCCCTTTTCTAGGGCGGGTCAAAGTTCAATGGCCTATTGCTTCACAGTCAATGGGGCATTTTGCTGTTGGGCGTGTCCCAAAGCAAGCCGCAGGGAACGGTTTTTGCTACGTGATTCAGGATTTCGGTCAAACAAAGCCAAGGGAAAGCTATCAGCGTGGTGCGCGCAGTGTGTAAAGACGACCGAGGGAGAGGGATAGGTTGTTGGGTGCATGATGTGAGGAATGATTGATGATAGGAATGATTAGGACCATGAGATAAATGATTAGCCCCCCCCCGCCCCCCCGAGACGAGGATCAGACCTAAACCAACCCTAGGAACCATTGGGGCCACGAGATAATGGATTACAGGCCCCCAGAGACGTGGAACAGCGCAGAAGGCTTACCCTCGGTTGGTGTTGGCCGCCTCCTGCTGCATGACCTTGAGGATCTCCTTGCAGGCGTTGCTGCAGTTCTCGGGCTGGCCATAGATGGAGATGACCTGTAACCAGAGAGAGAGTACAGGTGTTAGCTCCTAAGTCGTCGGCCTATCCCTCCGCGTAACGTCACGCGCGTCCTTAACAACCAGCGATCCCCATGTGACGGATACAAACAACGTAGCCAGTTACTAACACGGCCAATAAGCCCCAAGCGAACGAAGTAATCATTTAACTTGCAACATACAGAACATTGTCATATCAAGATTACTGTCAAACGTTGCTTCGATGTCGTTGAATGCAGAATTATACAACTAATGTATTAGCTTCTCGAGGGTAAATTAATCAACTCACATATTGAACAATCGTTGAGTATTTTATATACCACTGTAGACAATATATATATATGTAACAAAATAATGTAGAAGGACGAATGTCATATTCCCTGGAGTGTATATCTAACATGCGCGAGGTACAAGTCCTCGCACTCCAGAGAGACATCAATCAATGGCCATACAATATATTAATTAAAATAACTACACAATCTAAGCTGTCATAGTGACAAGGCGAAGAACAAGCAGTGGCCTCCCTGAAAATAAAACTTCACGAGGTTGGAAAAGCCAAAGGGTCGGAGGATTTAGTTGTCACTTGAAGACAAGTTTCAAGAAGTAAAAGGTCATTCAAGCGAGAAATAAACGACCAAACGTCAAAGGCAGCCTTTTCCCCCCGAACATTTCAGAAGTCTCCGAGTCGAGGGCGTTGCTTACACATTCCATGAACAGACAATTCCGTACACACAATGAAAAGAAACTCTGCGGGTGTTATTGAGATATTCAGTGCTTTACCATCAGCATTCAAAGCCGCTCTACCTAGCGGATCCCATTACGCCCGACACCAAAAAGCCTGGCAAAAAGTGTGTATGCGGTTCCATTGGGGATAGAATTCTGGGGACGGTGAAGTAGACACGTGAAAGCAATGCAAGCGGTAGAATTTGAGTCCCCTCTTGCTCTTATTAATCAATACATTAAGAGGCTATGAAGCATGGTCTTCAGGGTGTATGAGCGACTGCACGTGTTGAGTATTGCGTGTTTGCTTTACTCGCGTAACTCTCGATAAACTCAGATTATAAACTGTTTTGATAATTTGCAGCACAGCAAGCATTTGAAGATCATCTTGCCGATAAACAATATACTTTGATTACAGAAAAGAAAGGAACTTAACCTCTACGGGTAAATCAACAGCGCTTGGCGGCGGTGCTTAGAGAGTGGGGGGGGGGGGGCAAAAAAAAGTATCCCAATAAGCAACGTAGACGGCCATCCACGTAGACGGTCAGGCCCTAGGAGCGGCAGCGCGAGATGCGAGTGCACGTCGACAATGAGCTATTGTCTCCTTTTCCAAAATTAAAAAAATATATATATATTCAAATATAAGAAGCGGACCGAAATTTACCTTCTCTAACAAACCCGCATTACTGTCTCTGTGTACATCGATCCTGTAAACCAACAACAGAGAAGATAGACTAGGGGGGTATGGTTATCGCATTGGGTCACTTTGCGGCTTTTCGGGGAGACAGGGTGACAGGGTGGGTGGGTGGGTGGACGCCCCACTCCAGTGACATCTGCTCCATCCCGCCCCGCGCGGCGCTACCATCCAGCGGGACAGAACACACACGGGGTTAATAGTAACATGCCGAAGGGGGGGGGAGGGGGGGGGAGGGGAGGGGGAGAGGGAGAGAGGGGAGGGTGAGAGGGAGAGAGCGGGAAGGGAGACAAGGTAGAGATGGAGAGAGGGGAGGAAAAAGAGGGGGGGGGGAGGGGAGAGAGGGGGAGGGGGAGGGGGAGGGGAAGGGGGAGGGGGGAGGGAAGATGCAGGGAATGGCGGGATGAGGAGACACAAGGGAGATGGATGTCGGAAGGGGAGGGAGGTAGGGGGGGGGGAGGGGCGAGGGGCAATGTTGACGGCGCACAGAAGCCTACGGCGGTGGGTTGGAAAGGGGTGTACAGAGAGACAGCAGAGAACCACACAGCACGGTAAACGAACGAAGGAACGAACGAAAACGACCCACTGACAACAGGCGGGGGGCGGGGGCCACGGATATTTACCTTCTCTAATAAACCAGAGTTCTCTTTGCCATGTACGTCTACCCTGTAAGAGAATGGACAGGTCATTGCTGAAGTGCAAAGAATGCATAAATATATAAAGCCAGCCACGGGCTCCTCGGTTCCCCAGTTTTCCCATCGTGGCTGAGTAAGGCTGGAAGCCGTCAGCAGTTGACCCTGAAGCGGCGGAAGGCGTAGTACACACGTTAAGCACCAGATACCATTACTCCACACTGACAACCCTGACGGCGAGTCTCACTTACAGTCCGGACATAATTAAGCGAAAGCAAAAGGAAGAAAACGATCAAATCACTGAACTGGCCGCCCTCCCAAGTCTTTTTACAAGTACAGTAGGGGGGCACACACAGCAGTAAATATAACAATGAAGTTTTGTCTACCTCTGTACCACTAAACTTCGTACATTTCACCGACAGTCGGTGCCATGCACTGTGTGGTTTCCATTCCGTCTGACTAACCTTTCAAATCAAAACCATCTTCCAAATTCACCCTTATCATTGAATAGTCCGAACCCATATACACTCAGCATGGGTATCCACTGAATAGCCATTTACATATTCCACTTTCTGACGAACTTACTGAGCCAACTTCAAAAGTGTCACAGCTATTCATTGGAAAGTATCGCATGTCAATAAAAAATAATCCGAGTCTATTTGAACAGTCACAGCTATTCGTTGGATAGGAGTAGAGGTCATTAACGAATATTTCGAGCCTATTTGAACAGTCACGACAGAAGCGCCAGCTTTCATAAGCCTGATGTATCTGGCCTGTGTGTGTCTGGACCTACCTGGCCTTGCACTGGGTGGTAATGTTGCGAATTGTCTGCCCCTTCCTGCCGATGATGGCGCCAACATAGTCGCTGGGAACCAATATCCTGCAACACAAAAAGTCATCGTCACTCTGTTGTTTACTGAATACAACATTCAGCTTCACAATATATATACTGGGCCAAAGATCAACTAAAGACCATGACATGGGGTTAGTTAAATGGCACATGTCCCATTTGCAGGGTTGTTTACTGAATACAACATTCAGCTTCACAATATATATACTGGGCCAAAGATCAACTAAAGACCATGACATGGGGTTAGTTAAATGGCACATGTCCCATTTGCAGGTACAAGGGCGCGAATCCATCACTAGCTCGTCTACAGTTCAGCTTGGAACATGACAGAGTCGTAACTTCGTGTAACTCGGTCTTCCGTATGCGCAGTAGTCCAATACAAATATAACATTCATACCCTTAATACACTAATGTATATGAAATGCTACATATAACACGAAGTAGCTCCAAACTGTCTCAATTTCCTCACAGTCGGTGATCATGATGACCTTGATTTTGGCATAATACCTCCCGTACTGGGTTAAAGACCGGGAAGAAGGACGTGACATGGGGCAAGACACGGGTAGGAACGAACCCGCAACCCAACGGTCTGCAACAGAGACCTCCACCGCGGAGGCTTACCCAAACGACGTGACACTCCCACACAACGTCTCGCCTGTGCACTAGAGCGCGAGTTCACGTCATGTCTTTCACAATAGCAGGATCTGGCATCAGAATCACTGCCATAGAGAGTGAGACTCCCCGACCGCGAGGGAGATCTTACCTGAGCGGATACCCGGAACCCCGAGAGTTGTTGTTTCCGCCGTTGCCGCCGCCGGCGCCACCTCCGCCATTCCCAGAGTTGCGTGGACGGCCACGGTTCTGGCGTCCGTTGTTGTTCATGTAGTCGACCTGCCGGCGGCGAAAGAACCCACAACATTAGCCGTCAAGTAACGTGAAATATCTGCTGAGGCAAAACCAGATGTTCATCATCCATTATTGCCGAACACAGGTCTTGCATATGCGTTATCTTTCAAGATACAACGGTCCGCCATGTCAGTCCACAGCAGATTATCACTTGGCGTATCAGTTACCGCTAGATACAGAGCTGCGATGGGGAGGGAGATCTGGTCATCAACGCATAATTAATGCAGAGATACTTACTCCACACGTTAAGACCAAAGGACAGGACATTGTTGTGATGGCTACGGCAACCTCTGCTGGTCTCAGATCTTACCGCGTAATTAATACGAATTCTTACATCACAATAAAATAGGTGCAAATCCGTCGTCTTACGCAGACGGACGGCTGCCAACCAAGATACGTACTCTTAATACTGATCCTTGGTAATCATAGTTGTTCAGCTGATCAACGGCTCTGTAATGCGGAAAACGGCATTTAGCAAAAAAAAATGAATGGTTTTGGCTGCAAAGCAGGCAACTATATTTCTGATTGATCCACTAATCAGAAAATCCACATAATATATACAAATATGTGCATAAATGTAGAAGCAAGAGCTTTCAACCTTTTGAAGGACTAGCAGTAAACATGTCGCTCTGCAATGTTGTGATTGATCTGTGGCAGTCGTCCGGCACATTGGTCAATCACAAAGGTAACAAGGCTTTGCCTTAATAAAGCTAAAGTGCTTCCCACAACACCGGGACAACCAGGAGGAACTTGCCACCTCATCAAATGTAAACTACGCATACGCAACGGCTGTTTACTATACTGTGTCCTGCATACACAAACTTGGCATCCACTAAGCCCAGGGGTAGGAACAGTTTTATACCTGGCCTACCTACCCTACTTTACCTATTGGCCGACATTTTTGTCATTGGATGGTAACATCTGGTGCAGACAAATGGCAACTATTTTTCACACGTTTGGACCAAGACAATGGAAGACTGGACCCCAATTTCACAAGTCTCTGCTTTAATCCCTCACTAAATACACCCCCTTCAGGGCGGACAGTACCAACCATAGAATGCAATACAATGATGCACCCTGAAAGAATCGACAAAAACTAAACATACAAAAACATTTTACTGTACTTCATAGACGCTCACTGTTCACAAACTTCGTATATGAACAAACAAAATATGTCGGGAGTAAGAAATGACACCCGCCTTGAGGCATTGTTTAAAGAACTTCCAAAAGGGAAAAAATAATTTGTTATTTGGTTGCAGGAGTTTTCTCCAATACTTAGGGTTATTAAGTGATAAAATGCTGCACCCGGTGCAACAGTATTTAATTCAAATACCTTATATTTAATTTCCTTTTACTAGTGGATGTGCAAATTTTTTTTTTGCGGATGCTTTGCGCGGTGTACCTATACACAGACTACTCCTTGAGCGATACTTCCACAAACATTGCTGGCCATTAAGATGCTATGGAGACACGAAAACTAACAGCATTATGACCAACACTGATAATATATAGTATACCGAGGTACATATATATTTTGCCTGTCTTTTATAATTGGTCGTTCACTTTTGTAGTTGTATTACCAGTAGTACAGGTAAGTAACGAGAAGTGTGTTCGTGTTGGGCGTAGTCTCCGATCCCCGGCTTCTAAATGAAGGTTAAGCTACTGAGTACACCAGTAAGCAGATTGAAGCTGTTGCGTTGGCTCCAATCCACCTGCCATCGCACCAGCGTCACCGTTACGGTCAGTGGACACTTACTGTTGAGCTTGGTCGGGGTTATCATAGGCGACACTCACTGAGGCTTCCATACTGTCAGACACTGCAAAGTTGGCAAGTCAGACAGTAATGACAGGAGCACGAATTGGGTACATGGGACATAGTTATACCCTCTTATACAATTTGAATATTTATTAAGTACTATTAGGCTTTAACTCTAGTTTCAACATAGCAATTGGCTCATATAGTTCTGCAATGAATTAAACGCCAAGGGAAATAAGGAACAAGACCTAAATGGGGAATTTTCACTTGGTAACAAAAATGTTTTTTTAATATCAAAGGACTAAATGGTAATGGAATATTACAAAGGGGACACAGGAAGAACAAAATGACAAACATGTAAGAAATACATCTACATTCAACGACATATCTATTCAAGAAACTCCCATGCATAGCAAGCAATGATTTACAAATTTAGAATGCACCATCAATTTTCAGATTAACCCCACAATCTAAGCACTTTTATCTTGAAAGAAAATATAAATCAATATTGAAAGGAGAGTTCTCTAATATGCCATCCGCAATTTGGTTATGTTGCAATGATTCTTTCAATGTGAGTCATACTGGAGAAAGCCATTGACATAAATTTTGGTTCTACTAGTATGCCATTGGTTTCGCCAGGGCCCATGACACAGAAATCCAAATAAGAGAGACCCGATACATTCGAAAATTGGTAGCCATTAGTAGTGAAACTTCAATTACATGTGATTAATGAGAGTATTGATAAGTAAAACACATTTAACATATGAAATCAAACAAATAGGAGGTTGATCCATCCTTTTGGCATTGTGTTTTCAGACAATGCAAGCATTGGCATACAGTAAAGTTACAATACCTATATATCTTATATCATATGTTTTTTTTATTGCAGTTCAATTGCATGAACCTGCAGGTATATGGCTTTAGTGGTTACAATTTGCCAATAAAGTATTTGTCAGATCACATTTTTTGGCAACGACAAAATTTAAGATGGCATATTATATCAGGGAACTTTAACTTCAGATTGCTAAAATACAAGCTTACTGTAGGAAACTGGTTATCCATTGAAGTATGACAGGTGTCACAAGTGCTTAATGCAGGAGAAAGACAAGCAAATTTAAATTCACGCATCAAAGCAATGATAAGAGGCTACATTTGAGATACATCCAGAGACAGCAGGAGGTAGAAGTAAAACTGTAAACTAAAGTACAAGGCCCACATAACAGTCACCGCAAATAGTGCTTAGTGGGGGGTGCGGGGTGGGAGGAGGAGCCTACATAAAGTTAGGTATATACATATGCGCCGCCCAAATTACCCCTTTTTTCTCTCAATACTCAGAGCAGAAACCTTCAATTTCTTTCAACCATATATTCCAGTTGATATCAAAAATGTTCAAATAAAATTTCAGCTCTTGACCATATATTCCAGTTAATAGCAAAAGCATTCAAATAAAATTTCAGCTCTTGACAATATATTCCTGATGATATTAAAAGTGTTCAAATCAAATTTCAGATGACTGTCAGTGTCTATTTTGGAGGCCTTTTTAAACCGAAATTTCTCTTTCAATGACCAAAATCTCGCATTTTTCTCTTGCTGCCCATATGCCCTCTATGGTCTGGGCGGCACCCCCCACCACGGTACTAATGTATTGCCCCCTCCCGGGGGATTGGAAAGTAAGCTTTTAAAGAAGTCAAAAGCACAAAAGATGCATGCCACATAGATTCCTCATTAAGCTTGGTAAAGTTGAAGCAAAAAGAATGAGTAAAGAACAGTTCTTGAATCTACACACTGTTGCAAAATATCTTGTTCACATTACCAACACCAATGTCAGTGAAAGCAACAGAAATGATGCACACAAGACCAAAAAGTCCTAGCAAACCTATATAGGATTTGATGACTATATATCAGAATATGTCAATCAAGAACACAATCCAGGAGAAGATGCAAGCGGCATGAGGAGTGACAAGAAGGTACTATGGAGACTGGGGTGTATCAGGTGAAAGACACAGTAAATAATCCTACCTAAATCACACCTCTGCACGGTACCAAATGTAGCGACCAGATGCTCTATGTCCTCCTTTGATACATGCGATGGCACATTCCTTATTTGGATTCTGTTGCTTCGCCTATGGGAACACACCACAAAAAAAAGAAAAGACAACTTTAAGATACAAATCATAAGACCCCACAAGTTTTTAGTTTCGCTATGCCAGTCCGCACCCACCTGAAAGCAGGAGTGAGAAGGTGGGTGGGTGGGGGGTTGGGGCACTAGGCTACAGTCTGCCACAGTTTTCTTATGATCGAGTCCTTGTTGTCACACACAGTGGCAACACATTGCTTTCTACTAAAACATACCGGTAATACAATCAAGACTGAAAGGTAACAGCAAAAACAACAGACATGCAAAGTACGATATATACAGTTCTTAAGAGTTACACAAATACAACAAAAGAAGGGATGTAAAACAAATGACACTTGAACACCACAATTTTTCATGTCCACAACATTTTTTTAGGATTGGTCTTCTTATTATGAATATTCTGTCAGATAGATGGTCTTTGTTCCCTCACATTTTAGTTTTGTCAATAAATTGTTGCAGAAGAGTTTGAGAGTTTGGTAAAGGAATGAAGTAATGTTTTAGGCAATGCCTGTGCATACGAATAAGATCATTGGATACCTCCTCTACACTACAGGAACAGCGGCAATATCCAACAGGCTGCTCAGTTTCTTTGTCCCAGGAGTTTTTTTATTCCAGGCACCAGACAAATTGTGTAAAAGGAAGTGCGAAGCAGCACCATCGGCGGAATCCTCGTGGACGACAGGACTAGATTTTGATGCTCGCGCCTTACCTATCATGTTCAGAGCTCGAGTCTGACGCCTCCGCAGTGGCGTTCGCAGTGGTGGCGTTCGCAGTGGCGTTCGCGTTCGCGTTCGCTGAGCCTTCCTCCTCCTCCATGTTGATACAATACTAATCCCACGCGAGTCGAGATTCTCGAGCTCAACTGCTGCACAGCTTCTACCTTAACCTGTTCCTGGTTTATTAACCAACTAACAGACTCCACCAGGCTTCTACAACTCGCCTCCACAAGTTCCCTATCAAGTCAACACGTCTGTTTTTTTCCCACCAAGCAAGCTGAAGCCGTAGCAGACGCAGTGATCGTGTCTCTGCCTATAACGAAGAGCCAGCCGCTTCGGCCCAGTGCTGTGTCAGTGTCTAATACAACCCGTTATTTCGGGCATCAAGGCGAGAGCCAATATTGCGTGCCACGGAGTTCACCCCACCCACCGAGCACACACACACACACACACACACACACACGACCCTCCAAAGCGTACACTACCCTCCCACGCCCCCTACACGCCGCATACTCTAGACCCCTACCACTACCGCCTCAGGTGGGTAGAGAGAGAGAGAGAGAGAGAGAGAGAGAGAGAGACAGAGAGGCGGGCGGCGGCAAGCGTTTAGTGGCGGCCCGTGGCTGGGCCACTGTGGCTCCTTCCTTGCCCAGGTATATACAGAGGAGCTGGCTGGCCCTAGACCGCGCATATAGAGGGGGAGGGGAGAGGAGGACGACGAGAGGCAGGCGGTTGAGGTGGAGGGACGTTAGTCCGATCGGACCGATTGACGTCACAGGCGGACCCGCGGGGGTTTGGCTGGTTGGCTGGGGCCGCCGGCTTTTGTTCCGGTCGTGACCACGGCGTCGCAACCGACAGCCGGTAAAACACATAGCCAACCGGCTTGCGCCCAATATCGCTCACCAACAACCACGTGTCTTCTCCACCCCGCCGTCGCCTTCAAATTACCATATATATTATGCACTGCTGATAAGTTACCACTAGGCCAAAGGGCAGGGTGTTTTTTTTCAATCCCTGCCTACATAGCCACCAACTGTTAAGGGGCCATACAGTTGATTTCGTCCACAGTTTTCGTATTAGATTTTAGAAGCTACGGCATTTTAGGACTAGATCTAGTAGCTATACATGTTCTAAAACAAGTTTTTTTTTTTTTTTTTCAAAGTAAGGTACACAGTTTTAGGTAATAAATCAGAATTGATACTTAATTAAGTCAGTCCCAAGCCATCGAAAACAAGGCACCTCTCCTCATGTATTCAACATGGAAAAGAAAAACTGGATAAGTTCAATCCTTCTTGAGAGTGCCTTAATTTAAAAGAACTAAATAACACACAACTGTCTGTCCTGATTATATAGAAACTGGGTTTATGACCACAAATGTTTAAATCTGAATCAGTTTGCATCAATCTCTGCAGTCATCAAGCTAGTTTTTAATTTTACTTTAATTTTTATAATCAAATTATGCAAATTGCTGCTGAATACTGAAAAGTTGTAAGTCTAATATGACATAACAGTAGACTTACGGCAGACTCATTCCCCAACCGATAGCAATAAGCATTATCAATAAATGACAATCACTATAGGCCTGACGAGGTTTCCATATGATGGGAGCCACATGAGTGACATGTAATGTGTTGTAGATCAGGTCACATCAGGCGCAAGCATGAGAGGAAGGCACTAAAACTGTGCTCGAAATATCTGCTAGGAGACCTATAGACAGCTGTTTAATGAACTCATTGATTGATGTCGAAAATAACATGCCAACCCAGCAAGGCACCAACACTAACAAAATCTCAGTGCTTACCCAATACAATATAATGGTAGGAATATTTCAGAGAATAGAAACTAAAGAAAATACTGCAAACTATGCCAAGGCCAAGAAGAAAAACAAAAGCACAAGTTGACATGGACCACACTTCCATATGTTTAGGTTTACCGGAAGGAGGATAAGTATTGTCATCCCTTGGTGAAGTTTTCAGTATTTTCTTTGCAAAATTGACAAAGTTGAGCTATACTTTACCTCCTTTTGGACATAGCAGAAGGCTCGACTTGCACTACCGAACCCATTAAGTTAAATCCTACAAGAGAAAGGAAAAAATCTTTAGTCCAGCTGCCAAACCTTTTCATTGCTAAAACATGCTTTCCTTAATAAAAGTGAGCTGTCAAATTGTGACACATCTGAGCTTACATAATAATAGACAACTGGGTGGTTTCCTGATTAGGGAAATGCAACTATTCTCCCAGGATTTTCCAGACTGGTACATGTAAGAGTGTACTAGACTGGCGCATGTAAGTGTGCACCAGCTAACATCAGCTAGAACTTTGTGGTAAAATGGACATGATAAAAAGAACACAATAAAATCAAGGGCAGGTCAAATCATATCTGCTCAACAGTGTGTATTTAGATTCCACAGCACATGTATAGTGTAAAACATGCTACTCTATACATCAAACACTCCATAAACGAATAGCAAGCTCCAGCAACTAAGTAGGAGAAACTGCAATATATAATCAATGCATATGCCTTCCCTGCCACTTTAGCACATGACAGTAATTCTTGTTTGAAAATGACAAATATCTGGTTGAACAGCTTGCGCATACAGCATCTGGTTGGACTGTTCCAAGTCAATACAAAAAAGTGTAAAATCAATTTCCCTAAATTAGCCTTGATGAGAAGCTAGTTTCCTGGAATTTTGCATATTCAAGTAATGGTACACAAAACTTCTAACATGAGCATACAACAGACTGGAACAATTATGGTCTTGCTAGCCAAGCAAGAAAGCCACCATCTGGGACATTACTGGTATTATTTTTATATACACCATCAGCTACACTGTGCTATTTCTAGCTAGAAATCAAAATGAGTTTGTCCCATTTACAGTCATTGCTGAGAATGTATCGGTAGACCAAATTAAATATCGTCCCAGAAAGCAAGTGAAAAATAAAATATGCCTCATCAATTAAGTACCCCACAGAGTCAAACTAGTGAACCTGAAATGACTAAAGTCTTTTCTGGTACATTAGGTCTCATTATTTGGCAACCCAGGATTATCTGGATTGAAAGCTATCCTCTTTTGCAGTGATGTGCCACTCAAACCCCATGACTTCCCCCCCAAAGCACACTTTTTATGTCATAAAGCACCCATTGAGCTCTTAGTCAGCTCCAAGGATGTGGGGTAAAGAGTGAATCGCTAAAAACTAACAAACATCCAGGTGGGCTGGATTTGCCTGGTTGCTTTACATACTACTATAACCATAGCTATAACTATAACTATGTAGGCAAGGGGAGCATTGACTATATGTGTGATGCCCTATTCATTGCAAAGAAAGAGATTGGACCAAGTAACTGTGGCTTGGGCTTGCCTAGGAATCAATAGCCTACTCAACATTGTCAAACCAATGTACAGGTACATCAACAACAATTGATGTCAACAGATGCATGTGGTGCACAAATACATGGTAGCCTTTTCTCTTACAAGATATAATTACGTCAAAAACACAGAAAGATAAAATATACATCATTCACAAGTTGGTCTCTCTTTTGTTTTTAAATCAACTGTCAAATTTCTTTAAGAAAATGGTTTAAAGGTGCAACAAAAAGTAAACATCCAAACCACCACAACAGTTTCTCATTCACTTCAACCTGGAATACTTCATATTCGAATTTGAATATTTGTTTTATACTAATACACTTAATGCAATGCATTTATTGTAAACAGTGTTTCAAAAGAGACCTAGTATATGCCTAGTATGCTTACTAAATATGCTAACTTTAATGGCATACTAACAAGCAGATATATTCACTTGTTTTAATTAGTTAATTTTGGGCCTCAAAGCTCTGGCTCAAGTCAAAAAGTTATAATTTTGGTGCTATAAAGTTAGATGCAGAGCTGATTTTCAGGTGCAGGGGTGTAACGTGGCAGGGGTGTATGCAGGAAAACATTAAAGAGGGGGCACAAAAACATAAAAATGTGGGTAAAATCCTGAGACGTAGGTGACTGTGGTGCACAGAAATTGAAAGGGAGAGGAGAGGGGGGGGGGGGGGATAGTTATATTCTAGGGTCTGAAAGGGGGGGGAAATGCCCCCTGTGCCCCCCCTGGACAGGCCCATATGTGGGAGGTTCATGGCCATGGTTTGTGGGGTCGGAGAGTCAGTGTATCCCAGTGGAGATATAATGAGGCTTAGCTGAGCAGCCTGGTGTTATTCATGAAGCAGTTAAACAATAATCAATTATTCTATCCCCCCTCCCTGCCAAATATTTTTATGTATTTGCTGATAAAAGATCTTGAGGCAGGAGTGAAATAATTGGAACAGCCTGGAATGTAATTAGCATACGAAAAAAAGGTAACCTGGTAACCAGAAGACAAATGCACAAAATCTTGATTCACTGTGTGGCTGCTGAAAAATGATGCTCTCTTGGAATATTTTCATGGAGGGAGAATTATAATCATTGTAATTCCAGAGCTATCTGAAGATATATTAATGCTTGTCTGGGACAAGTGCTTACCAGACTAGTGCAAAGTGTACCAAACTTTCAAAACCAGATTTTTGTTAGCTTTCACTGGCTCATTCTCAATTAATACTCGTGGTTGGTTGATTGAACATGCAGGATGCTTAAACCAAGCAAGAACGCCCCCCACCCCCCCCCCCCAGATTGGTTGGAATTGGCAGTACACAATCATTGACATCCTATTTGCATCATTCGCCATCTTGATTATCCTTTCACACAGTGGGAAGAAATATGGCGATTTGTGAAAGGGGGCCAGCCTCCGAAGATGCCAAAGCCGAATGTTGATAGTGGAAAAGAAAAAGTCTAAAGTGACTTAGAAAATCAAGAGATAACATTATTTGTCAATTCACAACTGTTTGCCTCCATAATTCTGGGGACAGGCCAACGGCTTCAGTTTTTTGTACATGTATGTACGAGGTGGGGAGGGATTAGCCCTGTCACATGGCCCCCAGCTGCAGGGCGGACCGGAGGGCCATGGATTCCCGAGCACTAGCCCTGTAACATGGCCCACTGGCCGCAGGGCGGACTGGAGGGCCATGGATTAACGATCATGGCCTGATGTTCGAAGGCAGTGGGTGGTGACAGAGATTTCTGCATTCAACAATAATGTGATTGAGACGGCACATATCGTTCACATATTCATGTCCAGTATGCATTCATGAAGAGTTCTGCACAAAGATTGAAGACCCCCAGCAAGAGGAATTTGTTATAGGCTTTGCCTGATTTCCAATTGCTTAATAAAAATATGTTTAAACCAAGACCCCATGCGCTAAGCGCGAATTCATCAGCCCATCGAATTTCAAACAAAACAAACCTTCTGCCACTCACCGCCATTTAAAAGATGTAGCTTGTTCCAGGACTCTCCAAAAACAAGGCCACTCAATGCTTTCTCGCCAATGCTGTCACTGTCACGCCAGAGGGCGCTTACCCTTGCATCACTAAAGCTATACAAACAGCTGAGTGCCAGTTGCTGTGAGAGTGGAACCAACCTTATTTTTGAAGAGTCTGGGAATGATCGCTTTTTCAAATGGTGGTGAGTGGCAGAAGTTTGTTTTGGTTGAAATTTGATGGGCTGATGAATTCGCGCTTAGCGCATGGGGTCTTGGTTTAAACATATTTTTATTAAGCAATTGGAAATCAGGCAAAGCCTATAACAAATTCCTCTTGCTGGGGGTCTTCAATTTTTGCGCCTAACGTTTCATAAATGTATCCCGGACATGAATATATGACATATATGTAGAGTCTTCATCACATTTTTGTGAAATCCAGAAATCTTTGTCACCACCCCCTGCTCTCAGATGGCAGGCCTATACTCAAATTCATTAATGCCGTTCACACTCCTTTTGGCCGATACCTTTGTAAATATTAGAGTAATCACCGATATATTTTCTGACTGGTAGCACTGAACTAAGACCCAACAGATTTAGACTTACTTTCCTCTCTTTGCGAATTATTTCTTTCTGTGTTATCCAAAGAAATATTTGATATGATGAAGCTCCATTGACCACAAATGTCAGCCATTTAACAAACTAAAGCAACGAGCGTGCGCAAAGTGTTGCCTGGCAATGGTTGCCATTGGATGCAATTGAGACAATGGATACAGTACACGTCGTAACAAGCACATGCTTCTCCTTTTAGCTTATTAAGAGGCAGACATTTGTGGTCAATGGAGCTTCATCATATAGAATACTAGCCGCCCCGCACGCGGATGTCTAGCGTTCTCAGTAATAAGCGAAAGAAATAACAGTATGACAGTATTTTGTTTTATACGTCAAATAGTAGCAGGCAGAAGGTAGACATTGGGCAGAAATAATATCGATAATTATATTGACATAAATTGAGACCGGGAGCTAGGGAATAACGGGACATAAATGTTAAGGATATTTAAACTCTGTGCAATTATTGTGCATCCAGTACAGAATATTCAAATTGCGGCTAAAGCACGATAATAAACGAAAATCAGTCCAGTAAAACTAAGGCCCAAGCTCATACATTGATTGAGTAAAAAAAAAAGGTTGATTGAGTTTAAAAACTGTTTCCCGTCCGTTGTTCGTCATTTAACGTAGTACTACTACCTTCAATGGATAAAATCTGCCTGATGTCCTGGTTGGATCTATAGAATTCACGTGTAGACCGCCTAACTATACTGTAAAATTGGATCAAAGATCAAAAAGATCAAATCAATTGAAATTGGTAAGGTTCCCTGGGCAGAGTTTGTTCTCTTGCTACTGATGGGAAGTTGTGGGCGCGAGACAGTACGGGATTTGTTTGATGACGGTTCGGGGGATAAGACGTTGGGAGAAATATTATTACTGTTGGCACCAAACCAAGTAGCCCGCCATTATGCGCGGGATAAGGTGATAAGCACCAAGCGGTAGTGTTGACACATACGATAGCGTTGACATGTAAGATCGAGTTGATACATCCAAGGTGCACCAAGCAGTGCATCTAGTGGTTCGGTTGGATATACTTTCAAGGCGGCTGCTGGTGCCAATGGGCTGTTGCATGCCGCGGCATAGTGGGACAGACAGCTTCATATTATTGGTATCGATTTCTTTGGATAACACAGAAAGAAATAATTCGCCAAGAGAGGAAAGTAAGTCTAAATCTGTTGGTTAGTTCAGTGCAGCCAGTCAGAAAATATGTGGGTGATTGCTCTAATATTAATGAAGATATCGGCAAAAAGGAGTGTGAACGGCATTAATGAATTTGAGTGTAGATCAGTACTCTATAGTTACTATGTTACAGGGCTAGGGAGGGGTAATCTTCACTCTGTATTCTCTTGTCCAGTCTAGCGACCAAGTGTCATGACATTAGATATTAGGGTACATCCGTCGAATGTCGGACAGTGGGGCAATGTCGGACACTTACACAAAATAGCCTACAGGTTGCAAAATAAAGGTAAAATGGTTCAATTCTACCCTCCATGTGTTTGTTATCATTTTACCACATGCACTGGCACTTCCAGAAAGTACCGGAAATACCCGAATGGAACATAATCTTGCATGACACGTCACCACCTAAATCTTGCCTGAAATTTTTATGCGCCAATTTTTCTGAACCGCATCGGCCCGCGAAAGACCATGCTCAATGCAAGCAATCACCGATTTCAGTAAACAAATGATGATATTAGTGCACTTGCAACTCATTGAACCTGACATAGATATTTTTAATTTGTTACATTAAATAAAAGTAAAGCATAAAATAAGGAGTGTCCGACATTACCCCCCACCTGACCGACATTGCCCCATTTTAGACTTCCATTTTAGATGCTCTTTCTGTATTTAGTTTTGGCAGGAAATGATCCTTTTATCTCGTTTTTGGTTAAAGAAGAGTCACCTTGTTGACAAGAAAAAAACCGGACAAGACTGGCATTTCTTGTTCACTTTTGATCGTTATTTTTGTGCAAGCTTGTCAAAAACTGTGAAGAAGTATCCGACATTCGACGGATATACCCTACATATCATCCCTTTTCTCTCTTTTTCAGGTTACAGCTCAATGCACAACTACTACAAGCCGGTAACAAGGCTCAGTTTTCTGTCAAACACTTAAATCTGTGCTTAATTGCCTTAAATTACACTAAAATATTAGAACTTTTCAGCCAAATGAACTAAAGCTTCAAAGATTGAGGCTAAACAAGGAGTTATCGTGACGGGACAGTGCTGATGCAGATTCGATCGCTTTCTCAAGTTATCACAATACAGCTGTAGCCTAGATCTACCATGTAATTGAATGTGCCGGTGTTGTGTGACTGGGTTGGCAAGCTGCCCATGTAATCATAATGTCAATGATGCATGCTTTCAACAACTGTCCAATTTTCCTCCGTAATATTTAACTGGCTAGATATAGGCCTGCATTTTGCGCCCCAATTATATCTACATTACTAACAGGCTACATTTAACCTGCTGTTTCCCTATGATTTGAAGCAGATCACCGACAATATTGTCTATTTCTAGCCGGCACCGGCAAACACAGCAATGCCGGCCATTTTGAAATATTCATGCGAGTCCCACATGTGCAGCGTGTTGAAAATCTCTGCACATTTATTTCCACAAATATCATACAACCAGAGATGTAATGTGCAAAGATGATGTAATATCGTAGCGCTAGACTTTACTTACCGTTTAGTTTATCTATAGATCTGTCAAGGGTATTCTGGTCAGTACAATCGGCAAAGGCGTAGCCGCGCTTCACGACAATGTTGGATACAGTCAAGCCTTGTTCCTCAAACAAGCCTGCCAGCGTTTCTTCTGTCACCCGACTGTCCAAGTTTCCCAAATATACTCGATACATGTTGAGGTTAATTTTCTTCCTCGTCCTGGGTTCAAACTATGCTATTTTTACACTGCAAGTACCTAAATATAAAAAAAGTAACCAAATATGAAGGAAATCTAAACTTAGTTGAGGGACTATATTGTTGGCGGAGTTTCATTGACTTATAGTGAGATGCTGAGGTTTACACACTGGACTGGTCCATCTTACCAAGGGACCATTCCTACTAACAAGGATAGTTCTTCCATAATATTAGCAACAGATCTCTTAAACAGAGGTGACACATATACGATCACCCATTTCATATATTTGTAAAATAAAAATACCAGCATTATAAGCAATTTATGTGAGAGAATTACAACAACATGTAGCCCGTCCACCCCTCAATGTAGTGGAGTCTCCTGGATTGAAGGCTCGGCCCCCACGTGGTTTCTACAAGCCCATCAAAAGTACGACACAAGCGGATGACGTGGTGGTCCAAATGCAAATCAGCAAGGGGGCCCTTATGCTGTTAGATCTATATGCGTTAATCAAGTTTTTTTTTAACCGCAAGCTTAGCTGCATTCACAATAAATTCGCCATAATACCTAAAACGGTATGATATTACTCACCACATGGAAAGGTGATGCCAAACAGTGGATTCTGCCTCGATAGATCTACCTCCTGGCCTCGATCCCGATATGCCAATCTGTCTCAGCGAAAAAATCGATGAAATATGGTATAGTAACCGCCATTGACGTCATCGCAACCAAAACTCATTCATAAAATTATTCATCAGTTTCCTCTTTTGGCAACCGCCCACGCGTTCCAGGCACAAACTATAGCTGTCGCCAGGGACAAGCCGTCCCTCAAGCCGGCCAACCTGGAAGCTGGCGTCGCGACTTACATGGGGACGTTTTGAATATATCAGGGGTGCGTAATTAATGCACTGGCGCCGGAAACATCGGGTTTAATGTCAAATGAAATCATCAGGCATAATCTCGATATGGTGGGGAAGGCGAGGGGGGGGGGGGGTACCTTTTTCGATCTCCGCGATTGGCATCCAGGATTTGCGACCAGCTGTTGGCCATTTTGGGGGATGATTATCCGTACAATTCCCGGTCCAACGCGAAGACCCTTTGCCTATTTACCGCGATCCGTTAGCTGGTTAGGTCTATGTGAATTCCTCGATATTCGCGATATAATGATGAAGGCGTTTTTTTTCTTTTTCGCGCCCAGCTTAAAAATGTCCTGATCTTGGAGATTTGATATTGCTCTGCCTAATTATTGGGGATTCGCGATTCAGAGGCGGTATCCCCCCCCCCACACCACCATTCCCCTAAATCTCAACCAGTTTCTTTGTGATGGTGAAACATATTATATATTCCTAGTAGAATCTCTGAGAACCAGGACTTATCTAACTTTTGGAAAATCGATGGTTGAATGTGATTTCAAACAAAACCTCTACCGGTTTATAGCGTACCTGCTTGTTAGTATGCCATTAAATTTAGCATGTTCTAGATTTCTTTGTACAATTTCAGTTCATCATGATTGTATGTGGATCGGCGCGTGGTTGATATTTGTCTGTCAAGAGACGAATAAATTAATGTCTGATGGCAAGAGCGCTAGAAAACACATGAAACATATGCTTAAAGCTGCGAATACAGCAATTCTTCACCGGACATATTTTCTTAGAAAATATTGCATGGACACAAGTTCTTTATGTGGGCAGAGTGTGATATCTTTTAGAAATGTGTGCTTAATTCAGTTAGTTTTACCATATTATAGGGCGAACCATTAATTGTTTCAGCACAGCTCACGTAAGACTCACGCCTGCCATTAAGCCTACTACAAAAACGCATATCGTGGTCTCTAACATGGAATATGGACTTTAATTGATCATATATACCCAGCAATGATCCAAGTTTGATGACGTACGTCACACAAAAAGCTACACTTTTCCAACTGAATTACCCCAATCTGGCAACAAAGATGCTTGCCCTATGAATGATGATATATGATATATTTCTATGTTTATACTGTAAAAATTACCAATTGTTCACATTACTAATTGTTGTTGCGGAATAACTATATATACATGCAATAGTGTACGTATTCTCTGAAAGCACTGTTATACGAATCTGGTGAGGGGGGGGGGGTGGGGGTACCGCCGTTGCCCTTTGATGCCCCGTTGAAGGAGCGGATATTTCTTATGAAAATATACCATTATAGAGCGGACAATTATGATGAAAAAGATACCCCTATAGAGCGGATATTTTAAAACTTGCGCCCGGTGGGGGGGGGGGGGGGGGGGGGCTCTGAAGATGTGCGTTTAGGGCGGGTTGCCCGCAAAAGATACCCCTTCCGAGCGGACTTTCGCCGTAAAAAGCGCAGACCGAGCGGATTTTGGCCGTAAAACGCCCCGACCTAGCGAAGTTGGCGGAGAAAGGGGGGGTGGGATTTACCGCGGAGCCCCCTCCGCCAACAGCAATGTATTAAGTATCCCCCCCCCGCCCCGCGGGGGTTTGTCTAAAACAGTAACACTTGTCTGCAAATTTGTTTTGTAAGTTTTATAACAGAATATCGTGCATGTTGTACAATTTTGTAACCACAAATCATTTTGTCTACAAAAATATTCTTATCGACAGGATATAACCTAAGTATACTAAGTAGATTTAGAGTCTTCCCCCCGCCCCCGGTTGCAAGTTTCCGAGTCCTCCCCCGGCCCCCGGTCGCAAGCTTTAAAATATTTTTCATCGTAAATGTCCGCTCTCTTAGGCATCAAGTGGCACCAGCGGATAGTGCGGATTGTATAATAGTGCTCCCTCTAACCCCCGAGACTCCCGAGTACGGATTTATAGCTGCATACTTTTTAAATGTTCATGTGTTTTCTATAAAAAAGAACTTTATATAGATAAATATCTTGACTATCAAATGATACCATTTTAAGGATGATATGGATCGGGCATATAAGCCGAGAAAACAGCTGATTTAAATACCAACCGGCGAATGTTTGTTGATGTATTCAGTAACAAAGCGACCATTTGGGCCGGTATCCACTGCCTATTAGGGTCATGCCTTTTTTTTTTAATTTTGATTAAATTTTGAACGAGCATTTAAACCGGGAAGAACTCTTTCCACCGGCAATAAACCATTTAAATGGGAACAAATATGTTCTTCCGGAATAAATTATTTAAACCGGTAGATCTAATAAATTATTTAAACCGGGAATAAAATATTTTTACCGGGAATAAAATATTTTTACCGGGAATAAAATATTTTCACCGGGAATAAAATATGTTTACCGGGAATAAATTACTTAAACCGGGAATACAATATTTTCACCGGGAGAAAACACAATTTATACCGGGAATAAACAGCTTAAACCGGGAATAAATTATTTCCACGTGAATAAATTATTTCCACCGGGAATAACTTATTTCCACCGGCGGGAATAAATTATTTCCAACGGAAAGAACTTATTTCCACCGGGAATAAATTATTTCCACCGGGAATAAATTATTTCCACCGGGAACCCCGGTTTAACTAATTTATTCCTGGGGCAAGTTTCATACAGCCAGACATTTGTTGGCCTTAAATTGGCCTTCTGGTGTACAAAGGCGACCTTTAACACCAACACTTCATGTCCATCCTCTTGCCATAGACGTTTGTGCCTAGGCTACTTACACTGTCATGTCTTACCATGCCTGTCTCTAACTTACCACGGGGTGCCGTTAGAGCCAGGCAGCATTTGCAGTCTGCGCGGTGTTGCACCGCATATTGGCGCGGCTGGCGCTGATCGAATAAATTTTGCAGGAAAAAAACCCTGACATTGCAAGTTAAGACAATAAATCAAAGTATTTTCTTTCCGCCAGATCAGTAAATTGTATAAGGATTCTGGAAAGATGCACATTTTGTCGGGAAGTTAAAAACTGTGCGCCCTATACGCGAAAATATGCGCTGCAACACCACACAGACAGCAAATGCTGCCTGGCTCTAACGGCACACATGCTGCTTAGAGGCAGGCCTGGTAGATCTAATGTCATGTCCAGCCAATTTCGATGGTTGCCATTTTTCTTATGACATGCGGATGGTGAAGTTACGTTTTAGACTTAATTAAGAAGTTAGGCCTAGATCTAGTCTTAGTTTATGCAAAAACATTGTATCCTAATCTTTGGTCTATGACTATGGGCGGGGTCTAAGTCTAAGATGTTTAGCTCTTTTTTCTTACTTCTGTCGAATTCAAGGGCAAGGCCAAGAGCAAGGGCGGGCCATTTTGAAAGCGGAATTAGATCGATGAAACTTACCTCACAAGGAGTTGAACCGCAGCAGTCTGGATGAAGAACCAGATTTTATCTGGTCCACCGGTGAAACCTGAAACTGAAAGAAGCACACCGCATAATCAGATGTGAACAATAGTGATTCTATGCGATGAATTTAGGACATATTCTCTTGTATATATTTCTATCATTTGCAGCGGACACGGGTGTCTAAACATTCACGCTTTATCAACGTGTTCTCTACGCGTCGTAGTTGGGTCTGTTACCTCGCAACAATGTATCGATTCCAGGAAAGCTAGGGCGTTGCGACGTCGACACTTACGTGGTTAAAAACCGGGGCACTTTATTTATGACTTGTCTTATTAAATTGATAAACTGGCTGACCACCCACGATTGGCCAAAAGAAGACCAAAGATCGCAAGGCTGCCAAAAGAAAACCAAAGAACGCAACGCTGCTAAAAGAAGACCAAAGAACGCAAGGCTCCATGGCCTTCATCAGGTCAAATCAGTAATTATACCAAATCAGTCAAATCAGTGATTATACCTTACATAATCACCGGCATATTTATGAGTGTGTGTGTGTGTGGGGCTGGGTGGGGGGGGGGGGAGGGTCCATGGGAGCCGTCTCCACCGCCCACCCCCTCACTTTATGAGAGCAGCATTCATGAATCCATCAAACTGTATACCTTTGTGACGAACACGAATCTACTCGAAAGGGAAAAGTTTCTCATTGATATACCCATATATTGATGATGTCTAAAAAAAAAATATATATTAATAAAAAACATCGTATCGTTATTACCAGATTTAGCTCAAATCACAGAACAGCTAATTAGAAACACGAAGATAGGACCACCTTTTACGGTGCGACATAATGTAATGTAAATGGCGTCTGTTATGTGGAAGACGAAGATCATTTTCTCTGCATTGGCTTAATAAGGTATGCCTCCAATATTGCACTAGGCAAATACTTATTGAAAACGGAGAATCCCGTAACATACGGTCCGTTTTCTTGCATCCGTCTCCGCGTGCGTCGTGCATGGTCCGCTGTTCGTCTTTTGCGAACACACGTGTTCGTCTTCTTGTCCGTCGCCCGGCCCACCTTTCTATGTGGAAGCTGTTGTTCCAGGTCAGTCCATGCTAGTAAGCACTTGGATTGTGGCCGAATCAAACTACCGAGCGTCATGTCATTATATATCATCACGGAATATACTGACACTGACTCCATTTGGCAACCTAATTACAATGACAGCAAAAATGACTTGGAGGAAATTCGATTAATGATTACCTAATTGCTTAATTTAACTATTTCTGAAACCGTATGCCCTCTACCCACTTCTCAATGTCCCTCCGTACCCAGTTTCTATGTTCTACGCTGGGTTAATTCAAAATCTGGGGTGCCAAGTCCAGCAAAGCCATCTGGATAACCTCACTCCTGCGCAATTGATCATCCGCCCCGATCTCCGCTTGCCGGACCGGACCGAAGGAAGAAAGCGGAGAAGGACGCGGACGCGGACTCGTTTGTTCGCACCATTGGATTACAGTCGCTATCTTTAAGAAGGACCATGCACGACGCACGCGGACGAGGAAACGGATGCAAGAAAACGGACCGTGTGTTCGCTGCTTTAACTTTTCTGATCTTCGCGATTGGCATCCAGAATTCTTGGAGATTCGCGATTTGCTGTTGGCAATTTTCGCATGTGGCCTCTAACAATGATAATTTATTCTGTCACATCACGAATAATAATCCTAGTTCATCGTTACACGTTTGACGCTATGTCTGCGTTATCCTTTTAGGGTTTCACGAATCATAGCCAATGGACTTCCGACAGTTCATCTTCAACAATCATCTCACAACTGACAAATATATATCATACCCCACTCGGGTTTATTACTATAATGGGACCCAACGATTGACCTTAACGGTGTTCGGGTCACGACCGGTTGTCAAGTGTTGTTCAGGTTGATTTGCATGATAAGTTAAGATAATAAGATCAGAAAAGGTTTTGGTTAACGTCGGTATGTGAAAGTCAACAATAAACATTAGCACAAGTGCTATTGACCGACAATGATAAAATGAGCTGATGAGATAAATATAATAGGATAATGAAAATATAACAACCATTCTATCATCTATTTACCACAACTAAATAGATCTGTTAAACTTGTAACGCTGAACTAGGGTTATTAATATCCTATTTTGTCCACAACTAATGCCCCAGAAATAATTGTTGATCATGCGCTTCAACATTTATCGATACAGCGTGAAAAAAATTACTCTAAACTGAAAAAGCGTTTGAATTTGTTGGTCACGATATATAACAGCAGAACGGGTGTATTTAGAACTGATGTGTCACATCACTTATATTATTCGGCTGGACTCGTTTCACCATGCTCGTAGGCCTATCAGAAGGATAATTATGATGATTAAACTTGACCACATAGAGCTATAAAATCTCGTTCGCCAAGACTCCCGATTTACTTATTTTGGGGACAAACAAACGAAGCACGTGTTCGGAACGAGTTTAGAATCTCTGCGCTCTCTGCGCACACTGGTATCCTGACTATCTTTGACGTAGGCGTGACGTGTATGTTACGCAAGGACATAGCCAGGGAACCAGACTACCTGCGCAAGAGCCAGGCGCCGAGGGGTGGGTCCATTGCGGGGGCCTAGCGATATGATTCAAAAATATAGTTGCACAAAACGGATAGACGGCATATTTTTCATTCTTTCGCGCCATCACAAGAACGAATATTTGTTACGACGGGACAACACGGCTGAGAAACTAACGTTTTTTCGCATTTCCTACGAAAACGAGGCATTATGACGTCACAAGGATTCTCCCCGGTGACAACGTTGGATCAACGCTTCAAACAGAAAACTTACACAGAATGAAGACGAAAACATCCAACTGGTCTGATTTCACCTTTACCATGCGGTTTAATGAGACACGTGAGACTCACGTGAAACGTGAGACGGATTTCTCCTTGTATATACCTATTGCTCTGCGCTTCACCGCCTCCAAACATTTTAACGTATACCTCCCATAGCCATGTTTAGTGAAATGGGACTCACAATCTTTAGAATAAACCTGGAAAGAAATTGACTTATAGCTGCCCATACTTTAACATGGAGCCCGTGTGTTTGTTTTTCCCCAAAACTAAAGTCACGAGGCCCGATCGCGAACTGAATGGCCCTTTTACGAGTAGTGGGGCTAATGGACTATAGCGGTACCGGATCTAATTGGAACCTCCTCGGTGGGGTGGGGGGCACTATTATATCCATCTGGTGTGTGTGGGGGGGGGGTGGAATTCTGCGGGTGCCCCTTGATGCCTGATGCCATTGTGACAAAAAAGACAATTTTAAAGATAATTTTAAAACCTGCGACGGTGGGGGGCTCTGAAAATGTGCGTTCATAGAGTGGGTTTGCCGGGAATAAACCGAGCGCGGCTGCATGGAACTGCGACATAGCGCGGCTCAACGAAAAAAAAATACGCCGTCCGAGCGATTTTTTGAGGGAAAACGCCCCGACCGAGCGAGTTTTTATCACAAAAATGGTGGACATCCGCGGTAATTTTATCTCCCCTCCACCCACCCCCCTGGGTTGCAATTATTTTAGAGAGCCGCCACGCCCCTCCCCCCCCACATGCAACCCCCGCGGTCGACCCCCCCCCCCTTTTCCAAATTCCGAGATCCGCCCCTGGCATGAGAACGCCGAAGGCTAACTAATGGTGGGATGTTCCAAGGTCCTTGGAAGGTCAGGTGACTTGCGGTTTCGCTGACGTGTCAGTCGTTTGTGCATGTGCAGCACAAGATAACTTGTTGACAACACGAATGGACACCAACAGAGAAGAATGGCAGCTGCGGTTCACCGCAAGTATACATATATATATATATATCTATCTATATGTATGTATGTACATATATATATATATATATGGCCTACCGCTATGTATCTTATATGGGCCAAAAAATAGGTCGGTCAGGCTTACAATGACATATATATATATATATGGTATGTGCGCATATCACGACTGATGCAGGTGAGCTGAGGTGTGGGCGGATAGGTCAGGAAGGGAGACGATGATTGTATATTCAGAAAGCTTTAATGGGCATATCGCGTCAATGGGATAATGTTCCTTTCTAGCTTGGGATGACCTCTTGTTGTGCAGTCATTATGCAGGTGAACAACAGCTGTATGAGCAGCTTCTTAACGTCATTTCGGGTGAAAAAATTAGTCATTTAAAAGCAGAAACAATTCAACGTCTTCTGCTAGGAACCTGACTTACTTCTCGTCCAAGTAACCCCCAAACTAATGGCATGGTGGACGGCGACCACTCAGCAAATGGATTTTGAGAATACGAGACCGTCAAAATAACAATTAAAGCAAATATCCTGTTGGGATTATGAATCCTACCACGGGGATGTTTTGTGCGTAAATGACGATAGGCTTAGGATCACGGATCCAGCAGATAAAATTGTTGGTTTGTTTTCAGTAAAACGCGAACGTCATATTGCGACGAGGAGGTCAATGTATAGATATGAACCTTAAAATCATCCATATTTAAACTGAAACTTTAGCTACGGGTTCTTTACCCAATACTACTATTTGAACCAGTGTCGGATCCAGGATTTTGACAAAGGGGGGGCCAAAAAATCTGAAAAAGGGGGTGCACGCGTCCTTTTAACGTCTAAATGACGTCGAAAATGGGCGAAATTGGCGTTTTCACGCCGTAGAAAGGGGGGGGGGGGGGCACGTGCCCCGTGTGCACCCCCCCCCCCCTTGGTCCGCCAACACACCCGCTGCTGAGCTTGCGGACGCAGTGAGCCGTCAGGTACATTAACCGGACGGAAGAGTCAATACAAAGAGGAAATACGCTATAAAACAAGGATGATGGCGATAATAGAGGACAATGGGTACAGAGGAAACATGCGTGGCGCCACGCGCCTTCAGCAAGTTCAGAAAGATACATGGCAAAGAATGGGACAGAAGGGATGCAGATATACAACCGGCCCTGCACAGACATACATTCGATCACTGGTGTGGTCGGGATGGAGAGTGATTGAAGGAAAGCTAGCTGCTGTGGGAGGCGGTTCGGTTTCGCACTAACGTCACGACAGTGAACTCACCAAGGTCCAATATCGGTCGAGCACAAAAAAAAACAGCTACTTTTGATGCACTAAACTGGACCAAGGAACTGGAGCAATGAGCCGAGGGATGAGACGGCAATATGCACCGATAGGGTTTGATGATGGTTCGATGGATGGACGGACACTGTGTTATGCTACCTATGTACATACATGAACCTAAACTAGGTCAAGGAACAATTGGGCCTATGTAATTATTGAACATGTTTGTTTTGGAGCCGCAGCAGGTTGATCTGCAGTCGAGTACGACGCGATCTCAGCGGCTCTTGGCTAGTAACAGGCCCATAAAATCAACCCTCTTCAGTCCGGGACTGTTTTCGTTGCCTCTTCCCTTTAATATATCGGCATGTTGTCACTATGCAAGACAATACGTGTCATTAAAGTCTTTTGACATTATAATTGTTTGACGTCCTTTTAACATGTCAGGTGCAGATCCCGGATTCCGTCCAGATTGGTGGGGTGGGGAAGGGGGCGGGGGGCTGCAGTTCAAAGTACATGGTATAAGAGCAGTCTCGTGCTTCATTGGCCTTGCACACACCATCTAAAAAAAAGTGTGCCCCCCCCCCCCAACCCCCTACTGGATCCGCACATGAATGTTAAATCTTGTATTGGGCGCGGGGGATGGGGGGTTCTCTGATTAGTTGTGATCTGACACTTTGAGCGTTCTACATTAAAGCAATATGCTTACATGCGCCATCTTAGATTTTTTACATTTTAGAATCAAGACTTATAGTATCTCAACATTTATGATGCATACATTTTATATCTCTTTGAGTCTGTAAAACAAACATTTCAACATAAAACTGCGCGGTTTATTTATATCGCGCGCGGACGTGGTAGCGAGCCGCGGTCGACATCACACACAAAATAGCGAACTGCGAACAGGCGCGCAGGGATATAAAGCCGGCCACCAACTTCTGCTCCGTTGATCAAAATGCTTCTCTCCGGATAGCCCGCAGGCTTTCAGGATTTAAATTCAAGACAGAATGTACTTATTTGACATGGAAAAGAGGTTCGTAATACAAAAAATTACGGAATATATTGCTTTAAACGGAAACCGGTTTCCTCGAAACAGAGAGGCTTGGTTCGACGGTTTCGGTTCCGAGGAACTGTCCGTTCATTCAAGACACACACCGTGGTTAATCATAAATGTAATAATACAGACTTCTGGACAAAAGTACGAGAATCATTTATTAACGGACAGTCCAATCGCAGGTAGAAAATTAAACAGACGGCATTTTATGCTGGCACAACTTCATCAGCACATGGTCGGGACCCATGCCATTGCCTAAATACATGTTAAAATTATAAACGACATTGCGTCACTCGTAGGGTGAGGATCTGAATTGAAGATTATTTCTTGATTCCATCAGCTTGGAATACCCCTCGGTACATGCTATTGCATAAACCGAGTCACCTGATTGAAAAATACAGCGTGGTTTTGGGGTCAATCAAAGTATGTGTACGTTAAATTGTCACGTTATGACGTCATCGTGACGTCGTGACCTGACAACGCGAGACAACGCCCATGTAGCAAAACGCGAATCTTTGTATTTGCCACCATGACCTTGATTAGGAAGGCGGTTGGCCCACCAGTCCCATGGTTATGATGAAGAAATTATCAAAAACTGCTATACTTCAACGTTACGGACACCCGAAGACCGACGAAACGTAGAAACGACACTAAAACCGAAAGTAAGTTGGAATTTTTTTTTAGAATTATTTGGAGATAAATATTCCCTACCATTTGAAATGAAAATGACTGCTTTGTGAAGTTTGTCTGATTTTGTTTACCAATTTTTCAAGATGGCCAAAATCTCCATATTGACTCATAATTAGCGGTCTGACAAGAGGATTGCCCCTCCGTCTAAGCGCCCTGGTGCCCGAACACTCAGCGTCCTACATAACATCTGATCATTGGCCATCTAAAGATGAACCTTGTGCACCATATAACTGAAATAACATAGCTCCACCTTCTGTTGCCGATTTTTGAGTATTTTTTAAATCCAATGGTCCCACTCCCTGTATGTATTGTGGGTCCAAATGTCCCTTTGCCATAGAAACGGAATTGGGGCGTGATATCGCCGTTTTTTTAGTTTTTGATCTACATGAGGGTAGTCATCGGGATATTCTTGGCGATTTGGGTGCCAATCGACCCAGCCGTTTTCGCATTACGAGGTTTTCTTTTAATTCAGAAACACATAAAAAGTAAAATTAGGCGCCCTTTGCTGTTAATCCCATCTCGATACCTCCAATATTAGGCGCACTATTAATTTATTTCGTATTTAATTATTTTATTGAAGCCCTGAACAAGTGTTTGGAGTTGAAAGAGGATCAACGCAAGTCCTAAGTTGCTGGGAACAATATGAAGAAAACTACGGAGTCTGATCCACAAACATTTTCATCTGTAGAAAGACGTGGACCTTAACATTTGACCTTGACCCGTAAAAAACTAATCACATTATTTCGGAGCGACAAACTATTTGTGAACGAAGTCTCTGACGTCTTAGTTAAGTGGTGTCCCTCTTCCCATCATTAATGATAATCACTTCACCAATTAAGTTTTAGCTTCAATGACGTCACTGCTTTAGGGTGATTCCATGCGTCAGTCAGAAATGTCCACACGTTTGTTCCTAACTTATTTTGAGATCACGTGCGCCAATTAAACGCACTAATTACCCCTCCGCCCCCCATCGACGCACACCCGACACCCTACGCCCTTGGTCACACAGGGCGTTGCTTTAATTCAAAGCGACGTCTGCCATTCGATGATAGATAAAACCAAAAATACGCAGTCCCTAAAATTAACTGTACTAGACCGACAAGACGCGTTAGTTTAGCTATTCTCGGAGGCAATACCGCTATATTTGAACCGAAAGGTTATAAATATATTAATCCAATTGTACAGATTCAGATGTGTTTGGAAGCTCCACGCACCATGAAATCATTGTACATTAATTGGGCATAAGATGCATAACTCACAAACCATTGCATGTGCCCAACATGCCCGTAGTAGGCTAATATAATATTATTGGCTTCATTCAACAACGCCAACAAACCCACCAAGCATTGTTACATTTGATTGACCGCGCAATTTTTGGTGTGTATGTGTATATTAAAAAAAGAGAGAGATGCTCTCTGAATGACTGTGTGTGTGTGGGGGCGGGGGGGGGGTATAACAAATATTCCTTCTGCTTTATAACATATTTTCGCGAGGCTTAGCTTAGCGCAATTCACACCGGTAGTATGGGACAACGGTCCTTCAATAGTGAACCGGAAAGGGACCAGATAATTCTGGGTATTATTTTGGCCCTTGCACGCCGAAAAGATGGTGTCATAACCGGAGTGCAATTTTTTTGGACAAGGATTCTCTCGACATGGTCGTTTATGTAAGGAAAAGTGATATATATGCATAAATAACTCGGCGAAATATTTCCTTTGATCTGGAAAAAACAAAGTAAAGATAATTCCAACATATCTCCCCATTATATTCGTTACGACATGCATGCTTTTGTACAAGATTTGTAAAAACGTAATTAGTCTATGTGTAATGATCGAAAGTCTTCGATAAGTCTATAAGAAAACTTTTATAAACCATTCCATGGATATGTTTAAAGTTGGAACGCGATACCCACTCCCATGATATCCATTTTGAATAAAATACTTGAATAAAATGTGGAGAAGAAAAATTCACGCCCTCTAAAGACAAGACAGACAAGCCATATATTGAAAAGAGAAATGTATTCCAATAAAACTACATCTTGGAAAGAGTACTCATTTTAAAGACTATTTTAAATTTCGCGAACAAACTAAGAGCAAGCCAGTGAAGTTATCTCTAGAGCAGAATAATTTATTCAAATTAAGAACTATCCAAAGAAGCTATCTCGTGAGCAAAATTATTTACTCACCCAAAGAACAAGCAGGTAAAACTATATTGGACAGAGTAGGCTAATGTATTTGCTGCGAACAAACCCGTGACCTCAAACCTTGGAAGGTAGGAGAACAAGTCAGTGAAGCTATCTCGTGAACTGAGTAATTTACTCACTCAAAGAACAAGTCAGTGAAGTCATCTCGTGAACAGAGTAATTTACTCACTCAAAGAACAAGCCAGTGAAGCCATCTCGTGAACAGAGTAATTTACTCACTCAAAGCACAAGCCAGTGAAGCCATCTCGTGAACAAAGTAATCTACTCACTCAAAGAACAAGCCAGTGAAGCCATCTCGTGAACAGAGTAATTTACTCCCTCAAAGAACAAGCCAGTGAGGCCATCTCGTGAACAGAGTAATTTACTCACCGAAAGAACAAGTCAGTGAGGCCATCTCGTGTACAGAGTAATTTACTCACTCAAAGAACAAGCCAGTGAAGCCATCTTGTGAACAAAGTAATCTATTCACTCAAAGAACAAGCCAGTGAAGCCATCTCGTGAACAGAGTAATTTACTCACCGAAAGAACAAGCCAGTGAAGCCATCTCGTGTACAGAGTAATTTACTCACTCAAAGAACAAGCCAGTGAAGCCATCTCGTGAACAAAGTAATTTACACACTCAAATAGAAAGCCAGTGAAGCCCTAATGAATCCAGCCTTGTAATAAATGGCGAATTGGTTAAAATTAGTGGCTTTATGCAAACAAACTTGCCCTGAACGCGGCAAAATCCAAGTTCATTATCTTTCATACACAACAAAAATCTGTTAATGTTCCCTCTTTGTTTATAAACAATAGGCAACTAGAGCGCGTTGACAGTTTTGACATGCTTGGTATCGTCCGTGACAAACATATGAAATGGAATAAACATGATGATAAGATCGCGCATGAAATCTCTAAAGTTGCTGGGATTCTAAATAAATTATGGCATCCTTATATGGGGGTATAAGGCTGAACGCATCTCCAGACTGCAGAAAAGGGCTGTCACAAATATTAATTTAAGTCGATTTAAAGCCCACACAGAACCGACATTTAAAGAACTGAAATTGTTAAAATTGGATGATATGCGCATATTGCAAACCATAAAGTGTTATTACAAGCTCAAGCATGATACATTACCATTTTACTTCTCACAGTTACCGATTGTTCCTAGCTATCAAATTCAACAGCACAATACGAGATTCAATTCCCGATTGTCTACCACTATGATATTTCACGACTTTGCAACTAACTGTATTCGACATAGCCTCGTTAAAGTTGTAAATGAAACTCCAACAATTATTCTAAACAAAATATATACGCATAGCTTACCTGCATTTGCAAGATATATTAAGGATAATTTAATAATTAACTATGATTTCGAGTGTCACATCGAACATTGCTATATTTGCCGTCAGTTAATTGTCTGAATAACTTAAGTACATATATTGACGCTGTTCATGTGAGGTGTGTTTTGATTTGAATTGAATACCTTAAATATTAGTGTATATATATTACTGTTATCTTTTGGTTGTTTATGTGTAACTGTATAACTTTACAAATCACAATGTTGGGTGGCTCTAGCGCCAGCGACCTTTAAGGTCTTAGTTGGAGTCTCCCGGCCAAGTCGACACTATTTGTCTCACTTTTCGTTTGTATTTACGTCATACTTGGTCAAATAAACGAATCTTGAATCTTGAATCTTGGGGCACAGAGGTGGGGTTTTCATTTGAATGGAACGCGGTTGGTGAAGAAACATGTAGGGATGTAGGGAGAGGTCACTTTGGGTAAAGTGAGCTCTTCGAGAGGGGGAAGTTTTCCTTTTATTGTCCACTGAGGATTCTTATCCCAATTTATGTGTACAAAGGCGGTATAAAACACTCAACATTCTATTTCACACCAAAATACGTGCCGGAGTATTGTCGTTTCCTTGGTATGTTCTTTAATTGTTCATAACGTTCTTTGAAGGTTAATCCTTCGCTATACTGTTATGACGTAGCCTTCTAAATAAGTTTAAGGCTACCATGTAACATTCCGAAAATGCCTTGGCAACGCTGAACAATATTAGGATCATCACGTAAACTTCAGAACGTCATAGGAAGGTTGTACAAATTTAAGGTTACAAGAAACCGTTATAAGATAGTTCCTTGAACGTTATTAGAACTTTAGCCATAACTAATGTTCGCATAGTAAGAGAAAGACGTAGATTACGCCATCGGAACATTTTCCTAGTTCTGTGCAAACGTTCGCCTAATGTCCCACGAACGTTACCGTTTATCTGGGTAAACATCGTACTATAGACACTTTCTTTCCCAACATTCATACAACCAAACCACCTTCTTATGGGCATTATTAATTATAGACATTATACTTATCCAGACGATGTGGTCTTCTCCTTCTTCACGTGTAGGCCTAAGCACCAATAACATGGAAGGAACGGATTCCGAAATCAAAACGTCCTACTGGATTTTCTGGACACCAATATGTGCTAAAGTATACGTCAACTACGACCTCTCATAGTCGAATTCGAAAACGTGATGGTAGGGAATAGATTCCAGACTGACATACATTGTGGCTTGTACGTCATTGCGAGGAATTGATCAAACTTTGTCTCTACACATATGACCTCAAGGTTAAAGCAGCTCATATAGATACTTTTTCCAATGAGAAACGTTTGACATCGTTCAGATGAAATCTTTTTGTTTGACTGATATCCATTATTACCTTATATCCTTTAAAGGCCGGCTTCTGGGTAAACGAATTCGTAGAATGAATATATCATACCCACAGAAGAGTGAAAATTAAAGCAATGTGGGTGGTTGTGCAAATTATATGTCTCATAGTTTGGTTGTGTGGAACGTTTTACTCACGAAATCTGTACAAACTCGGGTATCAACGCTAAACGATCAAAGGTGTAAATTTCGCGTCAAGTGACGTATGTGCGGGTTCCGGTTCAGTTGCTAAATATTGGCAGGTGAACGATTTATGCAAATATTCACATGAATTGGTATTTTTGAGAAATGTGGTAACCAGTAGGTATTCGATGTGTTGAATTCATACCATCTGGAATAGCCTTTTAACCTGCGTTGGTCTGTAACGGAGTCTTTACAACAACAACAAAATTGCATGATTGTCGATCTCATGTGTTCGCCCCACCAGCTCTTCAAAGGGGAAGCTACATGGACGTCACGAAACGTCAAATAATCGCCTCTGACTATTTTTCGGATCAATATTTTTTGTAATGCTCCCGAATAAAATTAGTGGGTACTTTATTTTGGTGGCGTGGTATATTGATATTAATATTTTGAAAGTCCTTTTGGACATAGGAGCCGGACTTTAAACCGCCAGATCTAGACTACAATAGAACCACCTCTCGTGGCCTGTAAATCACTACGCATTACCACGCTACGGCGGTTGGTTGTATATTCAGGACGTTTTAACCAATTCGTGTCGATGGGAGAATAAAGGGAAGTTCGGAGCCATGTCATAGGGGTAACCCCTTACTCTTTGTAAAGAAGGAAATGGGAAATGGGACTACAAAGACATGACCAAAGCGGGGCTCGAAACCATCGATCCACGTGCCTTTAGGCTCTCAGGTGGCCAGAGCACCTTCTGCGAGCGCTCTAACCCACTGAGCTATCGAGGCGGCCACGGAAACTCGCAACGGCGGTTCTAGCGCACTTGGTCGGCCGCCCTCCCGCGGTCACCAAACCACTGCGCATTACAACGCAAAGGCAGTTTAAAGGATATGAGGATAGTGACTTGTTCCAAATGACGAGGAAATGGAGGAGGAATGGGTGTTTAGAGGCAGTAGATAAGGAATGTTTTGAGGTAGTAAATGAGAGTGCCTTGGCTACAAGACTTAGTCCTACTCCTGGGTAAAAAATGGAATATCACGGCACGAAACTTAATATACTTTGCAATATAATTGATTACCTGTTAATTCTGGAGTAATAATGATTATAACATATCTTTGACATAATTGGTGCCCGACTTTTCGCAGATTTTGACAAAAAATGTATACACTTACCAAACTTAGAGCCATATATTTTACACAAACACCCAAATTGGTTAAACAGTCACTCTTCAATGGGGTAAATGATTATAAATTGACGAATTAATTCACTCATAAGAGGTGATAGAGGGGGCCCCAACACCGACTGATCCACCTCTAACTCGCCTCTACCATTGATGCGGTATTACAGGCGCAGAGGAGGCGATTGAAAAGAGCATTAAGTTCCCTTTCGGCAGAGGGCAGGAGGTTTACAAAATGGGGGGTTCTTACTTAAAATAGCATGCATTTTGCAACGACAATGGGTATTCTCGTTCAAAAGGGGGTTGAGCGGGAAGAGTACGGCATCTGTACAGCAGGGTATTAGCCAGAGACCCGCCTGCCCACCGGATGGGCGAGCAGATTCAATTGTGGCAGGCAGGTTTTTGATTTGGTGGGTACTCTGCTGCTGTTTACCCGCCCAAAACGGGCGTTTTCGTCAGTAGGTTTAGAAGAAAATCATAGCGCTCACAATTTGACATGACATCGAAAACTACTTTTGTTCATAGAAATTGTAAATTGCGAGCGCAGAATGCAACCGGATCGGCTGGCGCTGTGTTGTGTGCAAAGTTTAGGCTATCTCAGGCGTGCCCCCCCCCCCCCACCGGTCGATAAAGAATAGTGACCCCGCCCTCACCCCTCAACTCCCCGCCCCCCCAAACGTCACGTATATTGTAACCCCCAGTCGCAATTTTTCCAGAGCCTCGCCGAGCGAGAGCTTTGAAGCCAGTGGTCAGAGTTTCACAAATGCATATATGGTTGTGCCTGTCCGCGCAAAATGTCCCTAATAATTACGATTAATTGATTGTTACTAAGGAATCCAGCTTACCTTGAATTTTACTCCTACGTAGTGAAGTATCCGAGAAGCCGAATAGAGCGGTGAATTGAATGTCACAAGGAGGATTGGATCCCTCTTTTTTGCACGTGGCGTGAAGTATCCAATTGAATCACCAAACAGGCCGTATTCTTATGGCAGGTATTAATTCCGAAGGCACTGATATTCAAATCTTGAAAAAGGTCACTTTCTGAAAGAAAAAGAGCAAAAGAAAGAAACTTAATGTCGATAGGCAAAAGGGCTAGAGCGAATGTAATGTCATTAGTATATACTTCTACTAGTAACAAAATAAGAGAATACTTTAATTTACTGTTCATTTTAACATAATAGCAAATAGTAAAAGAATTGTCGAACATCAGTTTAAAACATACTTCTAATAATACAATTGGAAGAACGAAATATTGGCGTGTTAGCTAGATTCTAGAATTTGTATAATTTATATTATATAATATAATTCCGTGTATAATTCCGAATAAAACAACACATCACACCTGCACGGCCTGGCACTGATGGGTATTGTTCTGACAGTGATTGGTGAATCAGAAGCTCCAATATACGTTCGGCATTAGTATAATAATTTCTGACGATAATTAAAGATCATATATATACAACAACAAAATGCAAACATGCGAACCCGGCAGCGCCGCATTCATGAACTATTCGTCCGATTAATCGTAATATCTCAGATCTGGAACGAACGTTGTTCGTGACAGACTGACGATTGCGTCAGTCTGTCAAGTGCAACACAGGTTTCCGAGCAAACAGTTATTGAAATCCGTAAACCGAACAAAAGTTGCAAGGGGATTGGGCGGACGGTCCGATGTTCTACCGCTTGAGCTAGCCGAGCTAGCAAATTTGGTGTTGACGCAGTTATGATCGAGACGCATTGAACGCGCCGTAGATTAAGGGCGCATTCGATTTACCTGAAACCGACCGAGAACCGAAACCGTTTTTGAAACCGGTTTCAACCGGTTCACCACCTCACCTAAAGGCGAACGCATCGTTTTATTTGTTTTCAGTTTCAGCATGTATTTTGGCAATGGCCATGTGCTTATGAATTTATGCCAGCATAAATATGCCGTCTGTTTCATTTTCCACCCGCGATTGGACTGGCCGTAAATAAATTCGTGTCATACTTTTGTCCATAAGTCTCTATTCATTACATTTATGATAAACTATCGTGTATGTGGTGATTGAACTGGCAGTTCCGCCGAACCGAAACCGTCAAACCAGCTCTCTCGACAGTTTCACAGTTTCGAGCAAACCGGTTTCAGTTCTTCTCGTGTCGAGCAGTCAGTTCGGAAAACTGGTTTTGGTCTTATGTAAATCGAACACGGCCTTAGGAAATCTCCATGTACTTATAAAGTTGTGCCAGCCTAAATATGCCGTATGTTTCATTTTATACCCGTGATTAGACGGTCCGTTAATAATTTGGTCGCATACCTTTCTCCAAAAGTCAATATTTATTGCATGTATGATTGACTGGTGTTTGTGCTGATCGAACTGACAGTTCCGCGGAACCGAAGCCGTCAAACCAGCTCTTCGATAGTTTCACGGTTTCGACTAAACCGGTTGCGGTTCTACTCGTGTCGAACAGCCAGACCGGCAAACCGGTGTTGATTTCATGTAAATCGAACACGCCCTTCATAGGGGTCTGGAAGGGATAAATGGCGACACGCGACTCGGGCATATGTGAAAAATCGACATTCGACATTGACCCGCAATTCTGACACTGAGGATCTGAAAAAGAGACATCGACACATATTTTTGAAAAAAACGACACTGAACTTAGCCAAAAAGCGACACGGAACGTCGTGAAAACTCGACATTGGACATTGAGAATTTGGAAAAATCGACACTGGACACTGGACCCCCCTTTCAGACCCTTCTTTATCAATGGTCGCGTCAAATCAGAACTCATAAAATGCTTCAACACCAACTTTGTTGTAATATATCTAGTACCTTCAACGTTGAACAGCATTGAAGTAGCAAGACAGACCCGAATGTTAACCTATTAGATATTATGTGACGGGGCCGACATTTTGTTTTGTTACGCATTCACAATGCATGTATTATTTAAAATAGTTCGATTTCGCTGGTAAAAATCACTAAACATATTTATAAACTAGCGTCAACTTCTCACAGAATTAGAGATGTATGCCAATAAATCACTTCGTATAATGGCGAATCATGATACCTTATCTCGGAATGATAGAAATTAACTACGTCAAATCTATGGAAACTCAACTTGGATGAGCTAGTTATTTGGAATCCACGAGATATGGCCCTAGATTGGCCGATCTTATGTTTTCTTTACTGCATGTCGCGACCACATGGACCATGTTACTACATACTGCCTCCCGTCGTGGCATAAATGTTATGTCCGAAACACAAAGCCAAATCAACGTTGATGAAAGGCTTCAACAAACTGGATCTAAAGCCGAAACAGGTTAAAAAACATTTTTGGAATATTCTAAATAATCTTGGAATATTTTTCAAGATTTGGGGGAAGCAGCAAATTGCCTTTCTGAATACTTTCGCCATAACCGTTCTAATAAAAGACTCCTTGCCTATTTCGTTAATATGATACGATATTTGTCACATATGTTGCAAAGATTGTCTTCATCGCGCTGTTTTTGCACACTGCCTAACCTATTGAACCAGGATGTAAGGCATTGCCTAACCTATGGACCCAGGGTACAAGGCAATACCTGTATCACTATCAGTCCAGTCGGGATATGTCATCGTGCCAGCCAAGTATAAATGGGTGTCTTCCTAAATCGTTTACATCGGCGAATATATTCGATCAGTGGATGACGTTATCTTTTTAGGCGAGATTTAGTATAGCTGACATACATGGGAATCAAATTTGTTCATAATTGCCTTGACCTGCAGTGACATGCGTGGTGACGGGAAGGGGAGGGGGGGGGGTGGAGGTCCGGAGGTAATGGTGACGTCACCGTGTGCGATGGGTCCATAGGGGCGGTATGTGGGGGGGGGTGAGAAGGGGGTTGGGGAGCGGAAGGGGGAGGGGGAGGGGGAGGGGGTAGGGGTGCGCGTAGAGACTCCGGAATGCGGTACCTGGAGACGTCCTATGGTATACCTGGATCCTTTCATCCGGCTCCGCGCTTTACAATAGTTATGGTAGGTCTATGGCGTGCATGTGGGGGGGGGGGGGGGTCCACGCTGTGAATGCACGCCGTCTCTCGGAGAACTGTCGCACTAGCGGCAGGCATGCTCTGCACGCTGGCGACCACGTGCTCCCACGACAGATATGATCGTGTAGATAATTACATATTGTATTTTTATACGTACTTTTTATACGCAGGCGTGCACACGTCTCGACGAGACCTACATCCGCATGCCTGGCATCTCCGTGGATGGAGGACGGACCCGCGTGAATGAAGATCGTTATCCTTCCGCGCCGACGCACGGTAACGCCGTGACTGGGAGGAGGAGGAGGAGGAGGCGCCCTGGCCGCTGCGCGCTGTACGCCTGTCCCCGCCCGTCTGGGTGAGTGGCGCACCGCTTGCCGCTTGCCGTGCCGGCGCGGTGGCGCACCCGGCCCGCCAGCCAGCCCGCCCGCCCGCCCGCCTGGCTACCGATTGGGGCCGCCGGTGCCGCCCACACACGAGCTGTGCGGCGGGCCCTCGCGCTCCTCCCTCCCCCACGCAGGCCACCTGGCTGGCTGACTGGCTGGCTCAGTCGTCTCGCAGACCCAACATGCGGGCGTCCCAGTCGGCCAGTAGGCCCCGCCAACCGCCGCCGCCGCCACCGCCGCCTAGCTGGGCCGGGCCGGGCCGGCAGGTCCGTCCCCTCGCAGCCGCGGGTCGGGACCGTTACCGGGGTGGAGAGGGGTCCACCTTGTCCTACCCCGGGGCTCCCTTCTCTCCCTCCGCCTGTTGATGTCGCTGCCGCTGCCGCCGCCGCCGCCGCCGGCCCGCTGCTGGTGTCAGAGCCCCCACCTGGAGGGTTCGGCTGCCGGTAGACCGGTCCTATACCGCCGCCACCTATGCCAAGGGACGTCTTCACCGGCCCCGTCCCCGACACCGCCGCCGCATCCGCCGCCGCCGTTGGTATGCTATGGCACCACCCGAGCGCCGCTGTCGCACCTACAACCAGCCGACCACCGTCTTCCCTTGAGGCGGTATGGTTACTGCCATCGTAGCATCGGGAAAATATAGTAGCGAGATTACCCCCACCCCACCCTATTTCCGATGTTTCGCACCCACCCCATCAAAACTCACTCGCCACCCGGGGTGGGTGGGACGTAGGGGGGCGGGCCTCGGGTATGTGTGGGGGTGTCCCCCATCGCGGAGGGGTCGAACTCACCCCAGCGGCCGTGGGGAGGAACAGGATGGTACGCCAGAGACACCGCCAGCCGGATAGTCCGGATACGTGGCTTCAGGATTATATGACTGCTCAGCAGGACTTGGCTTGTGAAGAGTGTCCTTGCATTCATCTATCTCATCAGGTGAGGGAGCGGGGCCCCAGGCACACGTCGGGTGCGAACCCGCGACGAGTACTCTACCTCTGGATCACATCGGCTCTTCCATTACACCGAAGGTTTGGCTGTATATGCAAGACGCTTTAACCACTTCTGGAGCCATGTCCCCCGGGGTAACCACCTGCTCTTTACGAAGAAAGACATGGGATCTTTATCCTGCGACCACACAGACATGGCCACCGCGGGGCTCGAACCACAGATCCACGTGTCTACATGTATATTCAAGACGCTTTAACCAAATCTGGTCATATAGTGTCAATGGGAGAAGGAATGGAAGGGCGGAGCCATGTCCCCGGGGTAACCCCCTACTCTTTGCGACGAAAGACACGGGATCTTTATCCGGCGACCACACAGACATGACCACAGCGGGGCTCGAACCACAGATCCACGTGTCTACATGTATATTCAGGACGCTTTAACCAATTCTGGAGCCATGTCCCCCGGGGTAACCACCTGCTCTTTACGAAGAAAGACCTGGGATCTTTATCCTGTAACTACACAGACATGGCCACCGCGGGGTCGAACCATCGATCCACGTGTCTACATGTATATTCAGGACGCTTTAACCAAATCTGGTCACATCGTGTCAATGGGAGAAGGAAGGGAAGAGCGAGCCATGTCCCCCGGGGTAACCACCTGCTCTTTACGAAGAAAGACCTGGGATCTTTATCCTGCGACCACACAGACATGGCCACCGCGGGGCTCGAACCACAGATCCACGTGTCTACATGTATATTCAAGACGCTTTAACCAAATCTGGTCATATCGTGTCAATGGGAGAAGGAATGGAAGGGCGGAGCCATGTCCCCGGGGTAACCCCCTACTCTTTGCGACGAAAGACATGGGATCTTTATCCGGCGACCACACAGACATGACCACAGCGGGGCTCGAACCACCGATCCACCATTACATCAGAGGAGGTACAACTCGTTTGGTATAACACAAACAAATCACACTGCATTTATTTTCGTCCGTTACACTTATAGCATTCACTGGTATTAATGTGTTTCACGCTTTAGTGTGGTGCTCTTTGAATTCGCTCCGCTATTGTGTCAGTTGAGCACCATTTGACCTCTTTGGAGCCACTCTGTCATCGTGGTTTCATTGGATAATAAATAAAATAGGCTCGAGATGACGTTGCATCTAGTTTAGCTACTATTTGGGGTTTGCGCAACGTATCCAAATTTAGCTTCAGAAAATTTTAGCAAGGCCGCTGCAGTTGAAATGATACTCTGCGCAGGCGATAGTGTTGGATGAAATTCCCTTTTATTTAACTTGGATGAACAACTCATCGTTTGCTTCACTTACGGTTGACCGCAGTGCGGCTAATTCAGCGAAAGACGGCATACTTTATTTTTGCAAAGTAAAGCTTAGATGGATGATTAAAATTGTAATTCCTTCAACATATTTCGATAAAACGGTAGTATTCTGAAACGAGTTATACCCAATAGCAACCAGGAGTGCGTACCGTTTGACCGCGGTGGCACGCCTTGCGGTACGACAAATAAGGTTTTGAACTTGGCGGATTGGTCAAGGACGCGTAGTATTTTAAACCGGAAGTAGAGTATGGTTCGCCGCAAACGAGATCAGTTCCGCATCATAATATTAAACTCTGGATTAATAAAATTCGATGGGACCAATTCTCGTTCAAAAGCGAGTTCAGAGTGACCAAAATTGTACGCGGCGGTCGACCGTGATGCGGAACTCGGCCCAGAGATTCCGGTGACGAAAGGTTAAATAGTTAACGCAAAATGTACATTTCTATTTCGGGGAATGGGGGACTTGGTTGGTTTCATAACGCTTTAACCTACGAGTCGCATCTTGTCATTTACGGTGAGAAGTGTAAAGGACAGCAAGGGCGGATTCAGGCTTTTGACAGTGAAAGGATCGCCTTTGGAACATGGATCTTATTAGCTCTCTGAAGTCGGTGGGGGTCCACTTTGGGTGATGCAAGCACCCACCCCGACCTTAACCCCTCCCCCACCCACAACAAAAATGGGGCTGGGGGTAGCACATTGATATCCCAGCCTCCTGGACCCGCCAATAGGTAGAGCGGAACCATGTCATCGCGGAAACACTCTTATCTTTTTGAAGGCACTAATGGCGTCTTCATCATTCAACAGCGGGTAAATTTACACACCGGGCCGTGAACTTCCCGCAAGATGTCTGCCTTGTCAGATCGCTATTTTTCAAATCCAAATGATCTAGCAACCAGACGAATCGCGTGGCAAGCGTCATGCAGTCAACAAGCCGAAGAGGGGTCCTGTCAACATCATGCAATAAACAAGTCCAAACGTTGTCCTGTGAAAGACACGTAATACAAAAAACCAAGATTGATTCTTCCAAACCTATGCAATAGGCCTGAAATAACTCCAAGAGAAGCCATGTAATCAAAAAGTTAAAAAGTGGTCCTGTCCAAACTGCAATCAAAACGCACAAGACTGGTCATGTTAAAACTATGCAATCAAAAAATCCAACAGTGGTCCTATGCAAACTCGATCAAAACGCCCAATAGTGGTCATGTGAAAGACGTACAAAAAAAGTGCATGAGTGGTCAAGACAAATTAAGCCATGCAATCAAAAAACCAAAGAGTGGTCCCGACACAACTATGCAATCAAACAACCTGCAAGTGTTCTAATCTGTAATGATATGGAGCAATTGAACATTTATGCAATATGACATACCTTTAAGATGTATGACAATGCAGACAATCTGAGTCTTTTGCAACTGAATGGACAGCTTTTCTCTCTTATGGAATCTCTGTGGTCTGTAGTATTGTTGTATCCATCCATCCACGTGAGCTTGGCACAGATCAATGCATTGTCGGGTGGCTTTCCCCGGCGTATGACTCACATGGAGTTCACGGCGAGCACGAGGACTGACTGCTCACTCAGCCAACCCCTACTGTTGTTGTATGGCTGTGCTCCACGTGGGCCGAACAGCAGCGAGGTGAATGGACTCGGACAGAGCTCAGCGGTGGCTGTCTGTCTGTCTGTCTGTCTGTCGGTCCCTGTCTCCCTCTCTTTCTCTCGGTCGGTCGGTCGCTCCTCCAGGCTGTCCACCCCCAGGCGGCCGTAAGAAAATAGACTCGCCCGTTTGCTGACGTCAGTCCATTGACTGGCGAGTGACTCGGCGGACCCGCGACGCCGTCAGACCTACGTCACCACGCCGAGCGCCACTGGCCCCGGCAGCCAGGCACGGGGGTGGTGGGGGTGGAGAGGTGGGGGGGGGGGGGGGTCGGCGGCCGTGGCGACAGCAGAAGACATCAACCGGCGGTGCATGAAGAGGAGAGGGTGATGGTCCAGGGCGGGATGGGGGCTGACTGGAAGGACGGGAGGAGAAGGAGGGAGGGAGCGAGAAAGATAGAGCGGTGGGGTGGCAGGGATGTGCCGATGGGGGCGGGGGAGCTTGTTCGGAGGTCTACTTCCTGTGGCGGCGTGGGGGCGAGGGGGCGGGGGGTGTGGTGGTATACGAGTAATAAACGATTGAATTATAATGACGACACACTCCTAAAGCTTGTTGTCCAAAAACTTGTTGCTGTTTGTTATTAGTTTGAGGTGAAATGTATTTATGTCATATCTAGATCTATGTGAGTGTTACACGCTGAGAAACCACTTAACTTCTCCAGAGTTGTTTTCGTTCAGTCCTCTCGTTTAGTCGGAACAAGACTGGATTTATTCTAAGAGGCGGGCGTGGTGGCATTGCCTCGGGGACCAGGGGATGTTGACGAGGTCTCAGGCAGGTGAGGCAGAGAACCCGGGCGGTGCAAACGGCTTCTCCACACCAGCCACCAAGACACACTCTATGATCACAGAGATGGCGGATCCGGTGGAGGGGGGGTGGGGGAGTAGGGTAAGTTCAGCGAGTGCGTGCGGACACCCCACTGCCACCCCACCCCGTCTTAGTTTAGCCTCTTGTTTTTTTTAACGCAAATTGTTCGCCACTTCAGGTTTCAACTGTGACGTCGCAATGACGTAGTTTCCTCGCATTGCAAAAAAACTTCACCAAACAGTGAAATTTAGGATAATCATTAAAATATGAAACAAATTTAATGACTTTATTCGTGTTCCTAGTCTTTTCCCTTTTTTATCTGTCAAACCAAGTGCATTTATAAGTGCAAGTAACTTACGAGTACATTCCACGAATTGGCACTGCTCATGCTAAAATTGTCCACCTTCATAAAGGAACTCCTTATGTTATTTTTTTTCCATTTAAATGCTCTGCTAGGGGAATACTGCCCTGTGTACTGCCGGCGTACTGCCAATTTTGCATTTCCCCTATAATTTAATAGAGACAATATTCTTAAAAAAACTGCATTTCAGAATATTATGTTACTCTTCGATCACACGAATGTGAATTTTATGTTTCGTCATCTAGTAATCAATGAACCGGTGTATTTCTCAAACAACGCAACAATGCCCCCGCTCACTCCCTGTCCTGGTAATTTATGTGAACACCTGGCTGACTACGGTATCCTTTTACTGTCAGGTTTCCACCATACGAACGTCCGCTTCTGAAGCGTGCCTGTGAGTCCCCCCACGCGCCCCCGCGCCCTCTCACATAAAGGTGTGCATGTTTTAGACTTTCTGGATGAGCATATCTTCCAATCGCTTTCTAGTTCTGCTACCAAACAATGGTGTTTCGCAGAAATTTATTATTTAGGGCATGCAAGTTAGCAAGACGCGCTCTTTAAATATACATATAGGGCTATATACTCAGCAGAAGTGACGTTGTTGGGGCATGACCTCTATCGTAACCATGGAGCTATCATTGGAACATCCTATTCGGCGGAAATGTAACTTAATGTGATGTATAGTTATCCGAAATAGTTTATTCAAAATATCATAAAAATGTGAAAAAAAATTAGACAACAGATTCAAGCCTACAATTTTCTAACACGTATAAATACATGTAATTCAAAATATCATAAATGTGAAAATTAGACCAGATTCAAGCCTACAATTTTCTAACCCGTATAGATCTACGAATAGAAAAAATTAGGCCTACATGCGCCAAACCACTGTTATGATATGGGTGTGCAAGTAACTTACGAGTACATTTCACGAATTGGCACTGCTCATGCTAAAATTGTCCACCTTCATAAAGGAACTCCTTATGTTATTTTTTTTCCATTTAAATGCTCTGCAAGGGGAATACTGCCCTGTGTACTGCCAGCGTACTGCCAATTTTGCATTTCCTCTTGAGTCCCCCCACGCGCCCCCGCGCCCTCTCCCAGTCAACAGGGGACATAAAGGTGTGCCTGTTTCTTTCTGGATGAGCATCTCTTCCAATCGCTTTCTATTTCCGCTACCAAACAATGGTGTTTCGCAGAAATTTATTATTTTAGGCATGCAAGTTAGCAAGGTGCTTTTTAAATGTACAGGTACATACCCAGCGGAAGTGACGTTGTTCGGGGCATGACGTCTTTCGTAACCATGGAGCTATCATTGGAACATCCTATTTGGCGACCGGGGGCGGGCGGTTGAACTCAAACAGGGGTTCCCCATTATAATATGCGGAGTCCAGTACGAAAAGGCGGGGGTGGCGTCCACATCTTAGCTGGCATACGGTTACCATTGACCAAGAACATCCTCTCTTACAAAGGGGGAGGGAGTCAAACCCGGAAGAACCGCGCTAAGATAGCTTTATATTTTGCCTTTGCGGAAAATAACAGCAAGAACCTGTGACCCCCGTATAAAAACAAAATGTCTGTCTCTCACTCGTTAATTTTCTTGATAATCGTTTATCTCACATGTTTGAATGAATATTATGTCATGCTTCGTGTCTCACTGTAGATGTAATCTTTTCTGTTGCCAGGTTTGAGAAGAGCGAAGTGAGAAACCACATGATCATAGCATTGGCAAGATGAGATGACGTCACATGCCACGCAAACGTAAATGACGACGTGGCAATGAAGTAAGGTTTGATACGAGGAAGCCGTTGTCAGTTTGGAATTATTCTTCACGCACCACTAATTACAGTCAATTTCGGCCGTTGGATTTGACGAACAATGTATAAATAAGTGAGCATATCTGGTTGCTTTAACGGATGTAAATACTTGAGTAGAAAATATTTAAAGTTGCATGTCGAGCTCTTTCCCGCCAAAACTAATGAGGTCAAAATACATATAAGAATCAGTCCTTGAATCATTCAAGACTTCTTTTATCTATACTCCACCCATACCAGACTGCCAAATAGTGTCTCTTAGCCTTGTCCATGATATCAATTTACCACAAGTTTTCATTTTAGTGGTAAACGTCATCAGTTTGTGTGCTTCGCGATGCTTTGGTATAAGTAGCAGTGCCGCGACCGAGGTCTGTGGTATCCCGGGATAGACACGTTTGCCACACCACAGCCGAAACGGCGATGCTTATCAGGTTTCTAAATTTATAGAATGAAACAATCGAGTTTTCTGCAAATTTTGGTATAAATTTCGCCTTGGCTTAGTTTTGGCGGGAAACAACTCCACATGCAACTTTAAGAGAATTATTATTTAAGACTAAGCTCTCTTAATCAAACCGTGCTATTGTTCCTTTACTCAGAGATAATAGACATTAAATTTTGTAATAAAGGTAAATAATGTATGGATGATAAATGTCATATTGCCTGTATCAGATGTCAGTGAGATGCGTTCAATGATGCTAAGTACGACACTGGGCCGTGTGCACCAACGCGGGCTACGATTACCTAGGACTAACCCAAGGTTAAAGCTGCTTGTCGAGCTTTTCCTGCCAAATCTGAGCCCAGGCGACATATATCTCACAATACGCAATGAGAAAACTCGATTGTTTCATTCTTTAAATTCACAAACCTAATAGACATCACCGTTTCGGCTGTGATATGGCAAACGTGCCTATCCCGGGACACCACAGAACTCTGTCGCGGCACTATTACTTATAGCAAAAGCATCGCGAAGCGCAGAAACTGATGACGTTTACCACGAAGTTGAATCTTGTGGTAAATTGATATTACGGGCAAGGCTAAGAGACTCCACCTGGCAGTCTGGCATGCGTGGAATATAGACAAAAGAAATATTGGATGATTCAATGACTGATCCTTGTTTGCACTTTGACCTCTTCAGTTTTGGCTGGAAAGAGCTCGATAAGTAACTTTAATAGTAATCGGTCGACACTGGCTCGTTGTAGGCCTATCGCCAGAACATCACGTAAGTTCTTATTTTTGGTCAATAGGGCATGTCAACTCTCGAGGGTTCTACTTCCGGCCTGGCAGTTTGGTGACAACAAAAGGAACACGTGTTTTTTGTTCGGTCCGCAATTTGACTGGCACCCTGGGTCACAATGGATACCGCGCGCAGAGGGCTATCAAACCAGTTACGACATAGTAAGAAAAGTAAGCATGCAGAAGTGCATCAAGTGGAAATGTAGCGAAGTTACGACTAATGGTAATGAGTTCTGGAAAGTTGTAAAACCATTGATATAACAAAAAAACTGCAAGCAGAGGAAACGTGTTTCTGAAAGAGCAAGATGAAATAATATCAGATCCATCAACGGCAAGTAAATAATCAATATTTTGTAGACGTTGCCAAAGACATAGCCCAAAAAGATGACATACCATATGATCAACTAATAGTTCTAAGAAAGAAACCTCCTTTATCACAAAGAACATAAATCCTTCATGGCTATAAAGGAAGGTAACCCAGACATGACGGAAGCTTTTAAATTTCGGGCATTAAGCAGCAACGAAATATACACTGCACCTGAAGACATTGACGTGTCGAAGGCTAGTGACTACGACAAGATACATCTGAAGCTCATTAAGATGGGAGCTGCCATCCTGTGTGAGCCATTAAAGTATATTTCTAAAATTATGATTGAAAGTAATGCGTTTCCGAAAGATCTGAGATACGCTGAAATCACACTAAATTTCAAGAAAAAGGACAACTTAAATAAAGAGAACTACAGGCCGTTAACTGTCTCCTCTGTATTTCCAAGATCTACGAAACAAATAATGTGTGACCAGCTCATTACCTTTATGGAAATCAGTCTGTGTGGTCGCAGGATAAAGATTCCATGGGACTCTTTGGGTTTAGAAAGGGACACATCTGTCAAAACCTACCGATGCGCTTCGTTTAAGACTCCAAAAAGGCATTACATAATAATTAAGTAAGGGAGCCACACTCATGAATATCTCCAAAACATTAGGTTGTCTTCCACTCAGATTATTAATTACCAAGATGAACGCTTATGGCATCAACAAACAATCTTGTTCCCCAGTTGCATGCTTACGAACCGCGAACAGAGGGTAAAACTAAGACATAATCGGAGTGAATGGCTTTCTCAGGGTTCTGTTTTCGACCCGCATCTGGAAAATTTATTTACTAATGGCCTGCCAGTATTCAACTCAAACGTCTCAATGTATTAGCTAGGATATCTAAATCAATGGATCTTTATATCAAACTTACGTTATTTCATTCTTTCATCTGTTCACAATTTAATTATTGTCCCCCTCGTGTAGCATTCTTGTCATGAAAAATACCTGTGACAATGAAATTATACAGAAACCTGCATTGAAATAAGATTTTAGATGTGAAATACGCAGAGTTGAGGAAATTAGCGGAAATACCTTTGCTATATGTTGAACGACTGTGCGACATAGCTTTAGAACTTTACAAGAGTATCAGAAGGATTGCGCCCGGTGACCTTCATGACATGCATATCTTAAACGAAAGCCATTACGTGCTGAAAAACAGGCCAACTATATGTATGCCACGCATTAAGTCAACATCTTATGGCCAAAACACAGCATAAAGGCCGCAAGTTATTCAATATTATCAACAAGAACACAAAATATGCCAAACATAGTAAAATTTGCCAAGGAACTCTACACAATGCCGTCAACCTCAGAAGTGTTCTTGTGTCACTAATTCGTGCACATTATACAACATATTATGGATAAGATTTCAATGCAATGGTCCTTATATTTTCATTATCACATGTACATATACATCAGCTCATGTCATTTTATCATTGTCGACTTGTGCTAGTGTTTATTGTTGACTTATCTTAACTTAGTGATCGGGTAGCCAGCATGCATGGGAAGTCATCACTGCCAAAATTACACTTCCTCAATCATGCATCCATTTACCAATAAAATAGACAAATTTCCCAAGCACATTAATTTATATTTAATGTGTAAACAATGTTTCAAAATTGTTTCAATTCTTTTACATTCATAGTTTCCATGGGTACTTTGATAAACAGTTTCAAAATAACCACGAAATAGACCAGTGGGCATACTGCCATTTTTCCATTTGCACAGTATAAGCTTACACACATGCATGCAGTTATAACTCAAAAATGTTTAATGCGTGTGATCAAAAATTTGCTGCGTTTGTGTGTGATGTTTTATGTTTGTGACACAGATTTTCTCAACCCTACGCCCTCCCCCCCCCCCCCACCCGGTCGCAAGTTTACAGTAAACCCCTCCCCCTCTTCAAATTCTAGGTCCGCCCCTGATACCGATGCAAATCCCGGGACATCGCTAATACGATTTTCCTCTCACTAGTTAGCACCACTTACCATTTTTAAAATATCTGCAAAGAAAATGCGAACCTGTGATAAGTGTCAGGAGAAGCCGCTCGTCTTTTTTGAAAGCAGCCAGACGAAAATAGGTAATAGCGGGGGGAGGGGGGGGCTTATAATAATTATAATTATTGGTATGTCCCGGTGCAGCTTGTGAGGTTATTTCGCTCAAAATTGAGACATTCGTATTAGACGACGAAGGTTATTCGCAGCATATGTGCTAAATATGCAATTGTGTTCGACATTAAAGCAATATATTCCGTAATTTTTTTGTATTACCAACCTCTTCTCCATGTCAGATAAGTACATCCTGTCTCGAATTTAAATCATGAAAGCCTGTGGGCTATCCGGAGAGATGCATTTTGGTCAACGGAGCAGAAGTTGGTGACCGGCTTTATATATCTCTGCGCGCCTGTTCGCAGTTTGCTATTTTGTGTGTGACGTCGACCGCGGCTCGCTATCACGTCCGCGCAATATAAATAAACCGCGCAGTGTTATGTTGAAAGATTTATGTTTTCAGATACTTTCAGTCTTGATGCTAAAGTGTAAAAAATCTAAGATGGCGCATGTAAGTATATTGCTTTAAACCAACCACCTTCATGCATACTGTCACTTTAACCCGGGGGATAACTTTGACCCTGGATTAATTTAACCCCCATGTGTGCATACCATTTCCATGTTGATCCATGGTTTAACGATGGGTTAAGCTAACCCGCCACTAATCGGCGTTTGTGCGAACGAGGCCAGCTGATGAAATATCAGAAGAGACTAGTTCATCATCACGACCGCAATTCCCAATTCCGCTTGTTTGCACCTATAACTTGTAAAGTAAGAAGAAAAGCAACAACAACGATGAACAAATAATTTGTAAAAGTGTAAGCTGGCAGATACAGGCACGTGCAGTTTTGGCAAAACAGAGATAGAAAAGATTCATTTTCAAATTGTGTTGAAGTAAACAAGTTATGGACTGATATAAGTTTACGGTTACAAAGAGCTTTGTCTCTATATAGTAGAACAGTTGATGATTTTATAAATTTGTAATTTGCAATGTTGGGTATTATGAGTAAAAATAGACATAGTGTTTTACTAAATCAAATTCTGTTAATGGTCAAGAAGTATATATATCGGAACATAAGCCGAACATGATGTAGGGAGCACTAAGCGTAATAAAAGCTAACTACCAGATAGAAGGTCACATAACGATGAACGATATTTAGGCCTATATATCTATACAATGTGCTCAAACGTCCGTCGGTTAATGGAAGGACAAAGAATCTTATTAATTTAGCTTTTGTATGCTCCAAAACGAATCGTTCGGCTGCCAACGGTATCGATGTACTTACATGTTTTTATACCACAGTAAGAGATAAAGTAGGCCATTGCAACAATATTAAATGCAAAGCTACGAATATATAATATTTAATGTCTGATGTGAAAAACATCAGAGAATCCTTCTGATTGGTCAGCCATTCGAACCGGAATCTCGCATCATTCTTAGACCACCATTTTGTAAACAGGTAAATGATGCACTCACCCCTCCATTCCCCCTTCACCCCCGCCAAGACCATAAGCCATCATCCACCACACCACACCCCAGAACAACTCCCCATCTCACCACCACACCACACCCCAGACCAACTCCCCATCTCACCCCCGCTCCGCGCCCAGCCTAGCTCCAGAGGCCTGCGCTTCTTACGTCATAGGAGAGACCCAAGACCCCTTTCACCAAGCGACCCTGGCACCCAGGCGGCGGAGGAATCAATAAAGAGAAGAAACTCCTCGTCAATGCAGCGGCGTGGCTGCTTTGAGCGAATCTACGTCAAGCCGTTCACTGAAACAAAAATCATGGCAGTTCAACAAAATAATAATTCTTCGAAAAAATTGTCATTTTAAATAGTTATTATTAAAATACAAAAAAATAAATGTTCATGTGATCATTTCATACAGGTGTTAGAAGCATAGCTAAAATGACATACAAGTACACCTAAAATAATTTCGGATTTGTCGGCTAGACAAGCATACGGCTTGCCATATGACTGAGGGTGTTTTTTCGGTGCCCGTCCGCTAGAGAGTGGCGCTGTGAATGGGGTCCAGATTGCGTAATCGACAAGTGCCCCAGTCTGACGTCATCGCACCACTGTTTACGTCAGACATCACAGTCAGTGACGTCACAAACACGGCGACCTACGTCATACGTCGTCAGTACACTGTAATTATCTACGTCACATGGCAACCTACGTCATACGTCGTCAGTACACTGTAATTATCTACGTCACATGGCAACCTACGTCATACGTCGTCAGTTCACTGTAATTATCTATGTCACATGGCAACCTACGTCATACGTCGTCAGTACACTGTAATTATCTATGTCACTAATTGTTTACGTCACACGTCTTCAGTGCAACCAGAGATCACTCGAGATATCGCGTACCTCGTTATAGGAAGTGTTAATATGTAGAATTATGTTTATACGAAGGTGACTGTAACCATAATCTATCCAGGCATTGGAACAAGTGGGAACGGTGTGGTAGTGATTTGATTTGATTGGGGCTTAACGGCACTTTCAGCCTGGAAGGCTATATCGTGCCATATTGGTTTAAGGTTATTCTATATAAGTCAAGAGTCAATATTAAAACCCTGAAGGTGTGGTAGTGAGATAAACTTTGCATTTCAGGGCGAATGTTGGCAAATATTATACTGAACATAAAACGAAAACATACCTTTCACTCTCCCGACCCTGATTTTAAGATTGACCCGGCAGGTGACCTTGAGACTGACCAAGTGCCTGACCCTGTACTTAACCTTGCGTCTAACCTTAGTCCTGACCTTGAGCCTGACCCTGGGCCCGATCTCGAGCCTGACCATTGGCCTGACCATCTGCTTGACCCTGACCCTGGTTTGACCCCTGGTCTCCACCCCCCCCCCCCCCGATCTGACCCCTGGTCTGTCCCATTTCATTTTTCATTTGAGGTTTTTGCTAGCTTGCTGACTACCCACCTTGCCGAACACCCGATGGCATTTCTCACTCGTCTACCTGACTGAGCAAGGCCATTGCAACCTCATCTTTCTGACTGTCAGGCGTCTTTTCGCCGCCATCTTTTTGACCACCCAAGCCAAGGTCATTCACCCATATATTTCTGGTTAACCAGTCATTTGACCCACATTTTTCCGGCTACCACGGACCTCTATAAGTCTGTCTGCACGCCCCTCCGCCCGCCTCTCCACCCGTTCCTCCCCCCGCCCCTCAGTCCTCTTCACCCCCTCCCCCCTTTCCCCACCCCTCCGCCCTCTTCACCCCTCTCCCTCCCGCACCCCCCCCCCTTCCCCGCGTGGCGGCGTTGGAGTCAATAACCCCCATATAGCCGGCTTCCTCCTCGCCGTGCCCCCCCACCCCTCCACGCGCCCCCTCCGCCAGACGACGGTTCCCCTTCCCTTCCCCCCCCCCCACCCCCCACCACCACCAGCCTCAGCCGTCCCTGGCTCCGGCACAGAGCGATCGATTCACAGTTGCGGCGGCCAATGTACAAAACGCAATGCTATATTTGGAAACCCAACCTGGAAGGTCTGCGTCGCCTGCACCGCGGCTGTTGTGTGGAGACTGCGGGGAGAGACGGGGAGAGGGGGCGAGGATGGGGGGGAGTGGGAGGGGGGGGGGGTGGTGAATGGGTAAGTGTGCGTCAGCTGGGAAAAAGACAACACGCACCGCACCCTGAAAGGGAGTAGGGTGATGGGGGGGGGGGGCGGTTAGGCGCTGCGGGCGGGGACGGGGCAGGGGCAGGGACAGGGAAAGGGGAAGAGAGGCGTTGAAGGGTTTGGTTGTGGGTCGCGGCGGAATCCACTGTTTCTGGGAGACTCGGTCTGCCGCCGGTTTACCGTGCACCCTTCACCCTCCACGGCCTTTCCCAGCCGTTAGATGTGTGTGGCGGGGTGGATGGGGGGGGGGGGGGGTGGAATGACGGGGAGTCCGAAGGGCGCGACATTTTTTTTTGTTAGGTGTGGGGTGTGGAGCGGGGTGTGTGTGAGGTGTGGTGGGGTGTGAGTACGAGGTGTGGGGTTTTAAGGGGCATGAGTGGATTGTGGGTGGTGGGAGGCAGGGTGTGGGTGTGGGGTGTTGGTGTGGGCAGGGTGTCGGGGTGTGGGGCGTTGGGGTGGGATGTGGGTGTGGGGTGTACGGTGTGCAATGTGGGTTATGGGTGTGGGGTGTGCGGTGTACGATGAGGGGTGTGGG
>OZ025259.1:29858478-30026159 GCA_964019135.1 Arenicola marina
GTGTGGGTTATGGGTGTGGGGTGTACGGATTACGGTGAGGGGTGTGGGGTGCGAGGTGTGGGTTATGGGTGTGGGGTGTACGGTGTACGGTGAGGGGTGTGGGGTGCGAGGTGTGGGATGTGGGTGTGGGGTGTACGGATTACGGTGAGGGGTGTGGGGTGCGAGGTGTGGGTTATGGGTGTGGAGTGTACGGCGCACGGGGAGGGGTGTGGGGTTTTAGGTGTGGGTTTTAGGTGTGGGGTGTACAATGTGGGGTATGGCTGTGGGGTGTGGGGTATGGGTGTGGGGTGTACGGTGTACGGTGATGGGTGTGGGGTGCGAGGTGTGGGTTTTAGGTGTGGGGTGTACAATGTGGTGTATGGCGGTGGGGTGTGGGTTATGGGTGTGGGATGTACGGTGTACGGTAAGGGGTGTGGGGTGCGAGGTGTGGGGCATGGGTGTGGGGTATACGGTGTACGGTCAGGGTGTGGGGTGTACGGTGTACGGTCAGGGGTGTGGGGTGCGAGGTGTGGGGTATGGGTGTGGGGTGTACGGATTACGGTGAGGGGTGTGGGCTGTGGGCTGTGGGTGTGGGGTGTGGGGTGTACGGTGAGAGGTGTGGGGTGTGGGGTGTACGGTGAGAGGTGTGGGGTGGGAGGTGTGAAGTATGGGTGTAAGGTGTACGGATTACGGTGAGGGGTGTGGGATGCGAGGTGTGGGGTATGGGTGTGGGGTGTACGGATTACGGTGAGGGGTGTGGTGTGCGAGGTGTGGGGTATGGGTGTGGGGTGTGCGGTGTGGAGTATGGGTGTGGGGTGGACGGATTACGGTGAGGGGTGTGGGGTGCGAGGTGTGGGGTATGGGTGTGGGGTGTACGGATTACGGTAAGGGGTGTGGGGTGCGAGGTGTGTGGTATGGGTGTGGGGTGTACGGTGTACGGTGAGGGTGTGGGTGCGAGGTGTGGGGTATGGGTGTGGGGTGTACGGTGTACGGTGAGGGTGTGGGTGCGCGGTGTGGGGTATGGGTGTGGGGTGTACGGTGTACCGTGAAGGTGTGGGTGCGAGGCCTGGGGTATGGGTGTGAGGTATGGGTGTGGGGTGTACGGTGTACGGTGAGGGTGTGGGTGAGAGGTGTGGGTTATGGGTGTGGGGTATTGGCGTGGGGTATGGGTGTGAGGTATGGGTGTGGGGTGTACGGTGTACGGTGAGGGTGTGGGTGAGAGGTGTGGGTTATGGGTGTGGGGTATTGGCGTGGGGTATGGGTGTGAGGTATGGGTGTGGGGTGTACGGTGTACGGTGAGGGTGTGGGTGCAAGGTGTGGGGTATGGGTGTGGGGTGTACGGTGTACAGTGAGGGTGTGGGTGCGAGGCGTGGGGTATGGGTGTGGGGTGTACGGTGTACGGTGAGGGTGTGGGTGCGAGGCGTGGGGTATGGGTGTGAGGTATGGGTGTGGGGTTACGGTGTACGGTGAGGGTGTGGGTGCGAGGTGTGGGGTATGGGTGTGGGGTGTACGGTGTACAGTGAGGGTGTGGGTGCGAGGCGTGGGGTATGGGTGTGGGGTGTACGGTGTACAGTGAGAGTGTGGGTGCGAGGCGTGGGTTATGGGTGTGGGGTATGGGTGTGGAGTGTACGGTGTACGGTGAGGGTGTGGGTGCGAGGCGTGGGTTATGGGTGTGGGGTGTACGGTGTACAGTGAGGGTGTGGGTGCGAGGCGTGGGTTATGGGTGTGGGGTATGGGTGTGGGGTGTACGGTGTACGGTGAGGGTGTGGGTGCGAGGTGTGGGGTATGGGTGTGGGGTGTACGGTGTACAGTGAGGGTGTGGGTGCGAGGCGTGGGGTATGGGTGTGGGGTGTACGGTGTACGGTGAGGGTGTGGGTGCGAGGCGTGGGTTATGGGTGTGGGGTATGGGTGTGGGGTGTACGGTGTACGGTGAGGGTGTGGGTGCGAGGCGTGGGTTATGGGTGTGGGGTGTACGGTGTACAGTGAGGGTGTGGGTGCGAGGCGTGGGTTATGGGTGTGGGGTATGGGTGTGGGGTGTACGGTGTACGGTGAGGGTGTGGGTGCGAGGTGTGGGGTATGGGTGTGGGGTGTACGGTGTACAGTGAGGGTGTGGGTGCGAGGCGTGGGGTATGGGTGTGGGGTGTACGGTGTACAGTGAGGGTGTGGGTGCGAGGCGTGGGTTATGGGTGTGGGGTATGGGTGTGGGGTGTACGGTGTACGGTGAGGGTGTGGGTGCGAGGCGTGGGTTATGGGTGTGGGGTGTTGGCGTGGGGTATGTGGTGTACGGTGTACGGTGTACGGTGTACGATGTGGGGTGTGGGTTAGGCTACGTAAGCGTCCCTCAACGCCTTATAAAACCCTTTGGGATACATGAGCGAGGAAACTGGAAACGTAGGAAAGGCTACAGCAGAACGGATGGCAAACGAGGACGGTGCAGGGGGAGGGGAAGGTGGAGGGGAGAGTTGAGGGGTGAGGGGCAGGCTGCGGTGGTGGAGTGGGGGGGGAGATGTAGTTTCAGATCCAGATGGAGACTGCGGTGGGAGAAGAGCGTGGAGGCGGGCGGCGGGAGGCGGGAGCGGGTAGCGAGGCTATCTAAAAAAAAAAAGATTGGTTCCAGGGTAGGCTGTGTGGGCGGACAGTGACAGTGAGTGGGGGTATATTTAGAACAGGGGCAGTCGATGATGCCTCGCGCACCGCATGTATACTGACAGATTGCGAACGACGTGGTCGAGATGCATGCTTATTACGACTCCAGGCAGTGATGCCACGCCAACACACCCCCCCCCCCCACTCCCCTCCCCTTCCCACCACCCCCTGCCCCACTCCCCACCCACCACCCGACCCTATAAGTAAATCCTTCGTCTTTCCATCTATGACAAATAACCTAAATGACCTTGCTATATGACCGGAACACCACCGCCCCGCCCCCATACCTCCTCAACATCCATCCATGAAAACAACAATGCCCATTGTACTGCGTGGGCTGAAATCATCTAACGTGATTGTATGATTACTCACTTATGTTACACGTAACATCCATGAATATAGATATTTGCAGAGCTGGGACTCGAGTAACGCACAGGCTCCTGGGGTTGGCCTTGCAGGGCACACTCGACACTACCCGAACGCGCTACCCACTAGGCCACGACGTGAGCCCCTCCAAGTATTCTTTTCCCACGAGTACATGACTCAAGACCCTTTTATTGACTCTTCCTTTGTTGACTGCTGCTTGCTTTCTCGTACTTACAGTTTTTAAGCCGTTTTGCCAGGTTTCAGTCGTCTGTCTTGCGAATCAGGCAGTAATAATCAGTACGGATTAAAGTGTTCGTGCCACGATTTTGTTTAGCTTAGAGTTAACTTTTGTTTTGGGAAGACACACAAATAATTTTAATTTTCTTGAATGGGAGTTCATGGGTTTCATTCCACGATATCGCTATACACGCGTTCGTCAAAGTAGCAAAAGTGAGATCCGGCTGGTTTAATTCTGGGAGCATTGCGTCTGAGCGTTATATAGAAATTACCCAATGAAGTCACAAGATTGACAGGTGAGCTTTGATGCAGTGCGTAGGCATCTGTTGTCCAGGGGGTGTATTGTTCTCATGGTTGAGTGCTTTTCGTTGAGTTCAAGCCAATGAGCAAGGGAGATAATCTGAATCTCAATGTGAAAGCACATGCGTTTGTATTCCCCTTTGACGTCACTTTCCTCGCTCCCAGAATTTAAATTGGCGTGTGCGAAAACAAGTGGAAAAAGTATGCCCTTCTACTATTTGGGGCGTTATAGCTGGATATATAGAATATATAGAAGCATAAACAGCAGATGGATGATACAACAGAAAGAAAACAAAGATGGCAGAGAGAACAGTGCGATGACAGAGAGAGAACGAAGGTACTGGAGAACATAAGAGATGAAGATAAACAGATGAAGACAGAGATAGACGGAGAGAGATAGCAATCGACCGAGAGCGCTAGACAGAGAGAGAGACAGAGGCAGAGACAGGGACGGAATGAGAGAATGACAGGGGGAGAGATAGGGAATGAGGGAGGGACAGGGAGAGAGCGAGAGGGAGAGATGCATGAGAGCTGTAGGCATAAGTAGCCAGTCACGAGAGCACGGCAGCCCAGCCGCGCACAAAAATTGAAGAGGAGGTCTTGGAACGATTATTTGCTGACGTCATAGCTTCATTATGCATCGAGGCCCTTGGGGTGTTGTGTGACGGTTGTTTAAATTGGTGACATCCCGTCGACCCATATTGCCGCCCCACCACACAGCCCCGCCCCACCGTCTCACCTTGCCATCCCACCCTAGCGCCCCATTCCACCGCCCCACTCACCACCCAACCCCGCCGCCCCACCCCGCTGCCCCACTCCACCGCCCCACCCAGCGCAACACTCCACCGTCTCACTCACCGCCTAACCCTGCCTATATAGCCTACGTCATAAGGTAATGTCCTGTATATCAGAACCACGTCATGATGTCATCTTCTACATATCAGAACCACGTCATGAGGTAATCTTCTACATATCAGAACCACGTCATGAGGTAATCTTCTACATGTCAGAACCACGTCATGATGTCATCTTCTACATATCAGAACCACGTCATGAGGTAATCTTCTACATATCAGAACCACGTCATGAGGTCATCTTCTACATGTCAGAACCACGTCATGAGGTCATCTTCTACATATCAGAACCACGTCATGAGGTCATCTTCTAAATATCAGAACCACGTCATGAGGTCATTTTTTATATATCAGAACCACGTCATGAGGTCATCTTTTGCATATTAGAACCACGTCATGAGGTCATCTTCTACATATCAGAACCACGTCATGAGGTCATTTTTTATATATCAGAACCACGTCATGAGGTCATCTTTTGCATATTAGAACCACGTCATGAGGTCATCTTCTACATATCAGAACCACGTTATGAGGTTATCTTCTACATATCAGAACCACGTCATGAGGTCATCTTCTACATATCAGAACCACGTCATGAGGTCATCTTCTACATATCAGAACCACGTAATGATGTCATCTTCTACATATCAGAACCACGTCATGAGGTCATCTTCTACATGTCAGAACCACGTCATGAGGTCGTCTTCTACATATCAGAACCACGTCATGAGGTCATCTTCTACATATCAGAACCACGTCATGAGGTCATCTTCTAAATATCAGAACCACGTCATAAGGTTATCTTCTACATATCAGAACCACGTCATGAGGTCATCTTATACATATCGGAACCACGTCATAAGATCATCTTCTACATATCAGAACCACGTCATGAGGGCATCTGATACATATCAGAACCACGTCATGAATCATCTGATACATATCAGAACCACGTCATGAGTCATCTTATATATATCATAACCACGTCATGAGGTCATCTTCTACATATCAGAACCACGTCATGAGGTCATCTTCTACATATCAGAACCACGTCATGAGGTCATCTTCTAAATATCAGAACCACGTCATGGGGCCATATTCTACATATCAGAACCACGTCATGAGGTCATCTTCTACATATCAGAACCACGTCATGAGGTCATCTTCTACATATCAGAACCACGTCATAAGATCATCTTCTACATATCAGAACCACGTCATGAGTCATCTTATATATATCAGAACCACGTCATGAGGTCATCTACATATCATAACCACGTCATGAGGTCATCTTCTACATATCAGAACCACGTCATGAGGTAATCTTCTACATATCGGAACCACGTCATGAGGTAATCTTCTACATGTCAGAACCACGTCATGATGTCATCTTCTACATATCAGAACCACGTCATGAGGTCATCTTCTAAATATCAGAACCACGTCATAAGGTCATCTTCTATGTATCAGAACCACGTCATGAGGTCATTTTTTATATATCAGAACCACGTCATGAGGTCATTTTTTGCATATTAGAACCACGTCATGAGGTCATCTTCTACATATCAGAACCACGTCATGAGGTCATCTTCTACATATCAGAACCACGTAATGATGTCATCTTCTACATATTAGAACCACGTCATGATGTCATCTTCTACATATCAGAACCACGTCATGAGGTCATCTTCTACATGTCAGAACCACGTCATGAGGTCATCTTCTAAATATTAGAACCACGTCATAAGGTCATCTTCTACATATCAGAACCACGTCATGAGGTTATCTTCTACATATCAAAACCACGTCATGAGGTCATCTTATACATATCAGAACCACGTCATAAGATCATCTTCTACATATCAGAACCACGTCATGAGGGCATCTTCTACATATCAGAACCACGTCATGAATCATCTGATACATATCAGAACCACGTCATGAGTCATCTTATATATATCATAACCACGTCATGAGGTCATCTTCTACATATCAGAACCACGTCATGAGGTCATCTTCTACATATCAGAACCACGTCATGAGGTCATCTTCTAAATATCAGAACCACGTCATGGGGTCATCTTCTACATATCAGAACCACGTCATGGGGCCATATTCTACATATGAGAACCACGTCATGAGGTCATCTTATACATATCAGAACCACGTCATAAGGTCATCTTCTACATATCAGAACCACGTCATGAGGTCATCTTCTACATATCAGAACCACGTCATGAATCATCTTATACATATCAGAACCACGTCATGAGTCATCTTATATATATCAGAACCACGTCATGAGGTCATCTACATATCAGAACCACGTCATGAGGTCATCTTCTACGTAACAGAACCAGGTCATGGGGTCATATGTATCAGTGGTGTAGGGTTGGGTAGGAAAGCCAGGTGACGTTGTAGACATACCTCTTTCCACGGTCGTTCTTCCATGTAAGGGCGAGCCATTTTTTCAGCATAGCTCACGTATTACTCACGCTTAACGTTTACTACAATGATACATTACGTGTTTTCTCACATGGAAGATGAACCCTTTCGACCCAGATGTTGAAGACGTGTGTGCTTTTAATGTGACCGTAAGATCTGCTTTTTACGTAAGATCTGACCGCATGATGACCGATGGTAGATGACCGATGTTGGAAGACCGATCGTGGATGACCGATGGTGGATGACCGATGGTAGATGTCCGATGGTGGATGACCGATGGTAGATGACCGATGGTAGATGACCGATGGTAGATGACCGAGGGTAGATGACCAATGGTAGATGACCGAGGGTAGATGACCGAGGGTAGATGACCGATGGTAGATGACCGATTGTAGATGACCGATGGTAGATGACCGATGGTAGATGACCGATTGTAGATGACCGATGCTAGATGACCGATGGTAGATGACCGATGGTAGATGACCGATGGTGGATGACCGATGCTAGATGACCGATGGTAGATGACCGATGGTAGATGATCGATGGTAGATGACCGATGGTAGATGACCGATGGTAGATGACCGATGGTGGATGACTGATAGTAGACCGAGCATCATGATACTACAGAGGGTAAAGCGAGCAACCTGTTGATGACAGATGATGGCAAGATGATGACAGATGATGGAAAGATGATGACAGCTGGCATGAGGTGAAGGAGAAGGGGATGGGGGAGAGTAGGGGCGTAGAGGATATGGGAGGGGTGGGCCGGGAAGGGGTCCATGGTGGTTGAGTGGCGGGGAGGGCAATGATTATGAAAGGGAGGGGGGGCGGGGGGGGGGGGCGTTGATAATGGGGTTGGAGATGGATGACAGGGGGATGTGTAGCATAACGGTTTGGATAGAATGTTAGAATTGGTTGCAAGGGTCACCGCCAGGGGAATGTCAAGGTCAGATATGTATATGCCGTGTGTTCCGTGCCCAATCTGAGCAGGAGGACAGGGCACAGTTCACTGTATGTATGTATCCATGTATACACGACCAGTCGGCCCTGGACCGACTCTGTACAGCCGACTGTGGTGTGCGGACAAGAACAGGGGTTAGCGGTTGTCTGGTTGGTGGCGGGGGGTGGCAAAGCTACCAGCGTACCCCTAGAACCCCCCCCCCCTCCCCCACCCCTGCGCCCCCCCCCCCCCACTCCCGCCGGCCCACGCCCATTCGCACTCGCGCCGCCTTCTCTACTCGTCATTGCAGACCCCGTATACCCTTGTCCCGTGGCGCTCGCTGCTGCAACCTTCCCCCAAAGTCGCCGTATATGGTTTCAGATTCAGAGCTTGAGGCTCCGTAGCTCAACAGACGAGCTTGTCCACCGCCTCCAGTGTGCACCAGAGTTGATGTGCGATCCCGCGGTCTACAGCTCACCCTTTAAAAACTACCCTCACCCCCCCCCACCCCACCCCACTCCCCACCCTCTACCCTCTTTCAACCCCCCCACTATCCGGCCCCTCCCATTCATCCTCCAGCATGACCCACTTCCACCCACACCCTCATCCGCCAGACACATTTTTCTATATAAAGTGAAGAAAACCCGGGAAAGCGACACGATCATGAGTTGCCATGGCTACAGTTGACGTCAAGCCGTCGCCAAGGACAACACTCCAGACCCCATCGCGTCCCCCGCCCCCATACACCCTCACCGCTCCCCGGGTTCTCACCGTAGGCTACTTCTGCCCTCCGCACCCTCGCCCTCCTCCCCTCCCCTCCACCACCCTCACAGCGCCGCATCCCTACTCGGCATACAGCCCAACCCTATCTTTTCCCAGCACCTCATGACTGCCTTGTCTGCGGGGGGGGGGGGGGAGAAGGCGAGAGGGAGGCGGGGAGATGGAGGGGGGGGGGTCAGGCTAAGGGGGTGTGGATGAAGGGCTGGGTGAGGTGGCAATAGGCAGGGGGGGCTGGTGAGCTCGTCTTGAGGGGAGGGGGCGGTGGCGGTAACGTCGTATTTCCCATTGGTTAGGCTGTTAGGGTATGCGCGTGGGTGTACAGGGCTGTGGCTCAGGGGTAGCGGGGGGTGGGTTCAGTGGTGGTAAGGTGGACTGGGTGGCTACAGACACAGGCCGGGGTGGGGAAGGCGAGAGACCTGGAAGGGAGTGGGGGGGGGGGGTGAGTTGGGACTCGTGCAAGGTGTCGTAACGGAAATTTATAGAAGAGCTCAGGAGAATATGGATTGGGGTGAGGTGGGGTGGGGGGAATTTTTCGTCATAGTGGGTATCAGGGTTTGAGGAGGGTTGGGTACAAAGTGGGGGCGGGGGTATTTGCGCTCTTGAAATATTTGTAGCTGGTTGATATCATGTTGTATCTATTGTATGTTGCATTGCACTCGTATCAACATATCTCATTCCACGAAACATTGACGTTAAAACTAACAGTTAAAACGCACGTTACTGAAGAAAAGAAAAGAAAATGTAACTTCTACAAAGCAATTATGAGTGAGGTATGTCAATGCCTGTAAGGTCGTTAGATGAGATAGCGCTGTACAACATAATTAATATCATGACACTAACGATAACAATATTAATTAGATAGAAATAACGCTGTCGTTTTCTTAGAATAAACAACGACGTCATCTCGGTGGACGGAATCAGCCAGTCGGCTACTTGGTAACCGTTTGTCACCGTCATGTTTCTAAGGTTACCCAAATTACCATGCCAAGCCTTTGTTTTGTGGCACACGTTACGGATAATGGCCCACCGGGATCGTCAACATGTTCGACCTACAAATGTGACCTTGGCAAGATATAGCTGTAAGGTTCGTCGCAAGCCCCGGAAAGGGGGGGGGGGGCACTGTTCTACAAACCAGGCGTGGGGGGGTTCCGCTTGTATGCCTGAAAGAGCGGACATTTGTGATGAAAAAGACATAGAGCACAGTGTCGGATCCAGCGGAGGAGGGGCTACTGCGGTCATACCCCCCTCCCCCATCCCCTGGTTAAGCCGCAGCAGCCCCCCACCCCGCCGACAGGTTTAGCCCCCGGGAATAAAGAAGCCTATCCCTGTCCAGGAGCAGGTACCTGATGGTGAAGAAAGGCCACTGCCCCCCCACCCCCCCCCGACTTCCGCCGCTTATTCACTGTAATCGCGAAATTCAAGCCCCCCCTACCCACTAAAGCCTGGATCCGCCCCTGGAGCGGATATATTAAGACTTGCGACCGGGGGAGGGAGGGGGGGGGGCTATAAAAAAGGTGCCATCATAAAGCGGGATGCCGCGAAAAAAATACCCCGTCCGAGCTGACTTTGGCGGTAAAACGCCCCAAACGAGCGGATTTTGCCGGTGAACAGGGGGGGGGGGGCTTTACCGCGGAACCCCCCCCCCAAACCCCGCGATGTATTTAGTGTCCCCCCACCCACCTTAGCCGCAAGCACTATCAACCAGTGTCAGGTAGCCATTGGGCGTGGGAATACCAACAACATCCACCGGGTTTACCACCAAATTAGTCAACTTAAGTGCAGAGCAAATATATCAGCCACTCTCGTGTATAAGTCTGCTTATAAATAGCTCAAAATAACTCAATCAAAATTGCTAGACGCCCTAAAATTAGAAGAGGTGTCACTATTTTTCAAGAAAGGAAAAAACCTGATAGACAAAAGAAACTATATACCGCCCAATATGCGTAATGTCTACGATGCTAATCTAATATATATGAAGGTGTCTTTATTGATCAGCCGGATGCATAGTTGTATTGCTCCGACAGGGTCTCTGGTTGCAGCTTGGAAGGGATACATTGAATGCATATGGTGTTGATTGAAAATAATGCACATTAGAAGCAAATTATTTTCAAAAACACCGAGTTAAGTTGTGCAATAAGAAAATGCATTGATCTGACCCTAATGAAGGGAGCTTCTCAGTGTCTGTTCTTGGCCCGTTTGCTGGCAATATATTCACCAATTATCTCGTCGAAAGCAAAGAAGGTAATGAATAGCGTGACCTGCCCGCCTATGCCGATGACAATGCCATTGCCTACTAGTGTCAGAGTAGTGAGATCGTCACTAACAGTCTTGAAAACGTCTCGTCTAAAATGATGGACTGAAGGATGTCGCGAAAATGACATCTAAGCCAACCCATCTAAATTCCAATATATATTTTTGGCAATCCCACAAGTGAAACGCAACATGTCGATGTTGGGAGTGAACTTCACTTCTTCACAGTTTATTTATTGATTATGTGGCATTACTGCAGTATTGCTGATATATGAAGAGATATGGAACAACATGGGTTCGCTCAACTTACATAGCCTCTTTGTCCAACAGAAAAGCGTCTTCTAAATCAACACGGGCTCGAACAACTCGTAGTTAACACAGTTAATTATGCCGTTTTAAGAACAATGGTGTTTTACGGAATCATGTAGGCAACAACAGCAAAGATTCTACAACTACAGATGAGTTTGGATACGGAAAGGTCCCGTATGTGATTGTTCGCAATGTGCAATGTGCAAGTATGTAAATAAATATGAAACAATAGCGCTATATTGTTGTATTTGTTGCCCACAATGCGCCATACAAATTCAGATATTTATATGGTAGGCTTACACTGTTAACGGTTGTTTATTTGGCACAATGTTGATCATTATAATTTATCTATTGTGCATTTGCCTACCCATACCGTTCGATCTGGATGTGATTGTTGCTTCACAGCGCGCAAGTGCTAATGTTACCCTTCAATCCTTTATACCTTACCTCAATTATCAGCGCGGCAAATAACTCTCCTTTTCGAGAATGAGTCTGTTTGCAATTGCAGCCGTTATATGGCGTCATCGCATTGTAAGAGCATGGCCAGATTCTCAGACTCGCTCTTTGGTGGGGCAACGCGCAGCGGTAACTTGCTAAAACAAATGGAAGCTTTGCAATGTATCACGTGCGGAAATATGTTTCTCTTCAAAGAATATGGTGGAATAAATTTCACATTAATTTATCACTCTGTGCCGTCGACTCACACCGCTAGGGCTCCGTTATATCTCTGTTGTCACCTACTGCCTCAATGCATTTTCACACTCGCTCGCCAGGGCGGCGCTGCGCAAATTGATAGGAAAAATGCGCCGCGCATTTCTACAAATTAGTGCGGGGACCCAGCCTAAACCTAATAACACAAGATATCAGGTTGTGAAAAGAAAGAGTCCAGTCAAAATTTTAACTTTTTCGAAAGGGTACAAGATGTTTTTTGCTGTATTAAATACAGAGAGCTTGTTATTTTTATGTTTCATTCTTTAAAATTATAATGTTGAAACACATTACAGCTGATTTGACCGTTTTTCAAGAATCTTGAAAATTGCCACCGGCCGACAGCAGCGGTAAAAGCAGAGCTTGCGTAGCGCCACCTTGCGGGGAGCTTGTTAATTTATGCTCGAACTTGTTTTTTCATTTCCGGCGGACGGTTCCAACCACTTCTTGGAAGTTATACGGTCGGGTCACATCCGTTGTCACAAAGCAGATCGGCCGCGTACGAATATTTCAGATTTAAAAATGTTATTCAAACGGATTCATTATACCATTATAATGCCGAGCCGCAAGCAGAGGCAGATTTTCGAGATACTCCTTGACCAATAGTTCAATATTTACCTAATTTCATCCTTCGAAGCAAAGAAAAATGTATTTCACTTATGCGCACAAAGAATGCTATAGCATTGAATAATCTAGGTGTATTCTACTTCCATGCAGCAACAGTCTCACAGTTTGTCATAAACATCGCGCAACCTGTACATGTAAATGTCCATGTATGTTCCATGTGCCCGTGGCCCGAAAGTGGAACAAAGACACGTTAACTAATATTAATTCTGATATCATATTTTTATCTGACGCATTTTCTCTCTATATTTTGTGTGACCCAAAATGAAAACTTAAAAACTCGTAAAAATATTTTGCTGACATTTTAAGACGACAGATCGACAAGATCGACATTCAGTGAACCAAGCCAGCAAGTTGTGGAACATATTTAATAATTAAAAAATACATGTCTATATTTTGACGCGTTCATTTGATTACTTGGCCACTGTCGGCCAACTGGGACATGTGCTGGTTTCTATTATTTTATTTTCATACACAAACTATATAATACATAAAAATATAAATAAATAATCAATGTCTGAGAACTTGCGAACCGGGTGTGAGTGTGGGTGTGGAGTTGGAGGGGGGGGGGGGCATTGTACTGTTCAATATGATTGTTTATCCCCTTGGCTAGATTGCAATATTATGAATATTTCTTTTTCTATTTACGCGATATATGGGGATAATTAGCAATAAACTTGTGGGGGAGGAAACAGGTTGTGATGCCAGGTACGTCAGCAAACAAGCATGCTACACCGGTAAACATCACTTAATGTTGGACAGTTCTTGGAAATCGTTTAATGCGTTTAATGCGTTTAAATTAGTCTCAGAGTGCATGCCCCATGCCCTTTCCCCAACACCAGGGGGACGAAAGGTGAGAATCTCTTTTCGCTGATGAGGCAAATTCTCGCCCTTCTTCCCAGCCACCAGGTGCGTGTTAACTACACCATCTGGTGACTAGTACGTATGTTGACAATGCAGTGTGTGGGCGGTGAAGGGAGAGGTAAAGAGGGGGGGGGGGGCACTTCCCTAATTCCCTCAGGCACCGTTCCCTCCCTCCCTCCTCAGTCTCCACTCCGCTCCGCCGACAACCACCCCCCTCCCCCAATTCCCACCCCACCCACATACAAAACTCGGCGGACCTACCCGCGCCTGTCACCACAATTACCCCACATCCCGCCCCGCCCCCCCCCCACCCCCCCCCCCCGGGGATGTCACGCCTCTCGGGGAGGTGCGGGGGCAATGCGGGGGTGGGAGAGTTTTGTGACGTCCGATTTACCCAGCTTCCACATTTCAGACCGATATCCTTGACTTCCATCCAGTCAAGGTGTCGGGAGGGGTATACCGCGTATACATAAAAGGGCCACACCAAGTCCTTCACCAATCTCGAGCCCCGAAATGCTTACGTCACGGCCGGATATGAAGATGGTGGATCTCTTGGGAGTTACCAACCTAGGACCGTCCGTTATTGACAACAAAGTCCCGTGTAACAACTAACTCAAGCGGCGTGCCTCTATTGGCGCCTAACGCCCGCCTCCACTTCATTGAGTACGGTCCCTCCGTGACGTCACGCGTGACGTCACAAGAGGCGAGACTCGGATTTTGGATTTTGGAAGCTGGTTAACTTCGTTTGTAAGAGAGGAGGATGAGGAGGAGTAGGGGGAGTAGGGCGCTGCGGGGAGGGCTATCGTGAATGACGAGGCGTGGGTGGCGTGTGGGTCGGAGGCGATGATGGGTGGCTCTTCATTAGGGTAGCTTTACATGCGCAATTAGGTTTCTCAGAATCAGTGTTTGTCAGGTTTCCCTTGAAGGTGGGTGTTGAATAGGTGGCCGCCGCGGTTAGGCTTGACCGCGAGCGGGGGCGACGGGGCGTGGGAGGGAGGGGGAGGGCTGTTAGCGATTGAAGGGATGGGGGGGGGCATGGGAGGGACAGTCGGGTGGGAGATGGAATGGGGGGGGGGGGAGCTAAAGAGGTGACCGGTGGGAGGAGGAGGAATTTGCAGCATAAAGCGCAAACGATAAGTGTTGAGGTAACGTCCACCGATTACCGTTTGACCATATGATACAATCGCTTAGTAAAGGCAAGCTTGTGGGTAAATTAATCCGTAATGTATTAAAATTTACCCATAGAAGGGTAAATATTTAAAGCATTTTGAGTTGTGAAAAATATATGCAAGTGTGTCATTTTTTAGTGACGGGATCTATGCAAACTGGGGCAACAACTCCTAGCTGCCATTTCCGCACCAAGTGACTTAGATGCAGGTTCCGATTTCATTTTTAACTATGATAATTATAGGCAGGTTCGGTCCAATTATAGGCAGAACGTGTTAGGCGTGTTGAGTTTATAATATATAAAATATGATTGTACCCTGCGACGTTTTCTCACGGAGTTCCTACCACAAGAAATGGTATTATTGTCCGTCTCACGAGTGCAGCGCACTGGCTCTTCAAACGGGAACCATAAAATTAACACGTATTCTATTTTGATGGCACAATATATGTTGGGATTCAGGTCTTGAAAATCCCCCAGAAAACCGGGAGCTGGACTTTAATGATTATATCTGGCAGAGCGGACAACCCACGATGTTTGCGTCGTCTAGTGACGTCATTTCTTTATCCCAGTCCCTACAACTTTAGTGGCGTCGGCGTATTTAATTAGAGGACTTCGCCAATGTCGGCCATGACGTAGCAGAACTGTGTGACTGTCGTAGATATCTGGGTGAGTTACTTTAATGTTATGTTTAATTTTCGACAGAGACATATAGAAATTGTTTATGGACGGGTATGAGATTTAAGGAAACGTAGGATCTTTTCTGCATAATATTATAACATAAATTGTCCTTCATATGAATGATGATATTGGGAATTTAATAGTTTATGATCTGTTCACTTGTCGTCATCTTCAGATAGCGTGCACATCCAAATATTAATTATTGCGGTGGCCCCCATGTCGATTATAAGCAAGCATCCACCATCTTTGAAAAAAAAAGTCTCGACTGACGCACAGTTTTCTGAGAAATATTCGATATTACATTTACGTGCAGGTATTTGTTATTTTACAGCGGAATGATATAGAAATTAAGTAGGCAGCTTTTGCGCAGACAAGGGGTAAACCGGGCCCAGACACCGGGAGGGGAGGGGGGGGGGGGGGTGCACTACATATAGTTAGCGATATATTAGACCGATATATGCCTCTAAAATGACCATTTTTTTCGCATTTTCTCTCTCACTCCCCAGATCAGAAATTTCTCTCGATCCCATGTAAGACCAAAGTTTTTTTTCTTCAAAATTGCAGCTTTTGACTACATATTATAGTTGATATCGCAATTGTCTAAATAATTAAGTCCATATACCATGACTGTCAGTGTCAATTCTAGACACCTTTTGCACCCACAAAAGTCTCTTTGGTTGACAAAATCGCGCACTTTTTTCTCGTGCTCCATATGCCCTCTATGGCACGGACGCCAAACCCCACCACTGTAGTAAGGTGGGGACGAGTGGATGGAAGGACGAGTGGATGGATGAAACATGTCCCAGAACAGGTGCCCGGCCCCAGATTCGAACCCACGAATCATAGATGTAAGGCATAAAGCGTTAACCACTACACACGAGTTTGACAGGCAACAAATCAGCGGAGGGAGGGAGTGGTGTTGGGGGGGGGGGGTGCGTCGATGCACCACATGTATATACTATGCCCTGGGGTGGGGGGGGCACACGTATAAATATCTGCTGGGGGGGGGGGGTTCGTCGGGTGCCTTCATGACTGTGAGAGAACGGATATTTGTGATGAAAACGAACCCCTATAGAGCGGATATTTGAAAATTTGCGACCGGTGGGGAGGGGGAGGGGTGCTCTGAAAATTTGCGTTTATAGAGTAGGTTGCCGCAAACAAAATACCCCTTTCGAGCGGATTTTGGCTGTAAAACACCCCGACCGAGCGGATTTGAGGGCTAAAACCCCGACCGAGCGGAATTTGGCGATAAACCGACCAGACAAAGCGGATTTTGGCGGCGAAAAAGGGGAGGGTCCCGCCAACCTAGCAATGCATGAAGTACCCCCCCCCCCCTCCCCAACCCGGAATACTATGCTGTTTACATGTGGTGCACTTTGCTTCCGCCCTTCCTCCCTCCACTGATTTAGTGTGCCTGTGGTATTATGTACCGGCTCGAGCTTTGTGACAACGGATACAATGTCACGGGCTTCAGGCTAGAGAAAACCTATCTTGATCACATGTCACTAGATGTCGCGCTGAACGCCCTGAAATCTGGATTGGAGAACTAGGATCGAAACTTGACCCCTCAGACCTAGATTGACCCCTCACATCCAGATTTGACCTCCTGATCCAGATAGGACAATCAGATCCAGATTTGACCTTTTAGATCCAGATTTTGAAAATTTGAAACTGGAACACAACGCAATTCATGCTTTTTGACGGGCTGGTGCTGCCATATTATTCCCCAAGCAGACGCACATGGTAATTCTGGGAATGTGTGAGAGGGGGATGGGGGGTGAGGGGTGTTCTTCACTCTGCATGTCCTCATCCGGTCTAGTGATACCACAGCCTGTTGAGTGTACTTTTCTACCTTACAAGACCTGTCAGTCTTGTAAAACTTAAAGTTTGTTTCACGCACTGCATGTTGCCATGGAAACCATGCCACAGATTAAAAAGTAGCAGCTTAAAACTTTTATTAAAATTTGCTTGACGTTTCCCTGGCAACTCGCCATACCGAATACCCATGTTAGTGGTCATCGAATCGAAATTGGACGTTCTTAATGTCTCAGTTATAGGGGTATGGAAGAGGGAGAGGGGGACGGGCATAGACATAACAGCCGCTCAATTAGCTCAATTCACTGTGACCACTATCGATTTATTGAGAAACTGTAAAACTGGGTCGAATTTGTTGAAATTTTCGGTGTCCGAATTTTGATGCCAATGTCGGCAATCAATTTGTCAAAAGCAGCCATGTCGTGTGTCACCATTTACCTTATCCAGGTCCTTAGTAATGCAATATAACGTGGACAGAATATGAAATTCGTCCCCCCCCCAAAAAAAAAAAATATTATATCATCTATTTGTGTGAGTAAAAACTTAATTGGGGCAATGCGTGTAGAAGAAACCGAACCACCTAATCATAAACTAAGATTATTATTTTATGTCATACCCTTCACTAGTGCAAAGGACGGATGGAGCGCGTTATGACAGTGATCTTAAAAACTTGAACTAATGGAAAGGGATGGAGCGTTTCAGGAACACAGCTTCCAGGACGACATAATTGGGCATACCAAACCGCTATTGACTATATTCTAGGTGATAAAGTTGCAGTTCTTGACGATGTATTGCTGTTGAAAGTGTCGAAAGTGTTTAAATAATTAACCTCCAGACACTTTGCCATGACTGTCAGTATCAATGGTGGATTCAACCAAAACTATCTCTCTTAATGACCACAGATTCGTGCATGTTTCTCTCGTTCTCCATAAGCCATCTATGGCATGGGCGGCACACCCCCACCACACTGTAGTAATTTAGTGCCCCCCACTCCCCCACCCCACCCCCACTTCCAGGCCTCAGGAGTGTGTGGGAGGTCAGTGCTTTTCCTCCAGTAGGTTGACCATAACGCAGTGCGCCGCCCCCCGCACCCCACCCCCTCTCGCCACACCCCACCCACGTGTCAAGGTCACATCTGATGAATTGACGGTTTTTATGTGGTTGTATCGATGATGACGTGAAGACTGGAAAGTTTGGGTCTGGGGTAGAGGGGCGGTCCGGGGAGGAGGGAGGGGTAGGCGGAAGGGGTAGATGGGCAGTCCGGGGAGGAGGGAGGGGTAGGCGGAAGGGGTAGAGTGGCGGTCCGGGGAGGAGGGAGGGGTAGGGGGAAGGGGTAGGGGGAAGGGGTAGAGGGGCGGTCCGGGGAGGAGCAGGGGTAGGCGGAAGGGGTAGAGGGGCGGTCCGGGGAGGAGGGAGGGGTAGGCGGAAGGGGTAGGGGAGTGGTAGAGGAGGGATAGTGGGGTAGGGCGAGAAGCCATGGTACCGCTACGCCGAGGGTTAACGCGGACGGATTCCACGAACCGCCGCTGTGCGGGTTCATTTTATAACAGACCTTGCCAAGGACGACAGACACATCAAGAGGGTAAGTGAGTAGGCGTGAAAAAATAGCACCAATTATGGAAGCCTCCGTGACAATTAAGAAGTGACATGACAAGACCACTTAATCACTAATGCAATTCACTGACATACAAATTAAAAACAGCACCAATTCAGTTTATTTCGCGTACTGATGACGCACGAAGCTAATAACATGTATACACTTGGTTAGATCGGTTGGTTGGTTGTATATTCAGGACGCTTTAACCATTTTTGATCCTATCGCGTCAATGGGAGGAGGAAGGGAGAGTGGAGCCATGTCCCTTGGGGTAAGCCCCTACTCTTTGCGAGGAAGGACATGGGATCTTCACCCTGCGACTTGCCAGACATGGCCACAGCGGGGTTCAAACCACCGATTCATGTGCCGTTAGGCTCTCGGGAGATCTGCTTAGGTTTACGTGGTGTGCCCCGCATTCGTCGTCCCAGGCACTCCTCCATTGCTGCCAATGACAATGCAGCCGTGAAACTAACGATGAACGACACACAAACCAATAACACAACACGCCGTGAAGTGCAGGTGTACCGGAAATGACGGTTCCGTGTATTATCAAAAATCCCTAACAATCAACGACCATAATACTATAAGTCACATGATTTACTAATCTATATTATAGCACGATATATACTGCTCTCTGCGGTATGTCATATGCAAGGTAGGCATATCAATGTGAGCTGTTGTTAGTAATTGATGAAGCTCCACGACTGACGGCGTTCATCCACAGCCTCGTTTTGGCAGTCAGAGAGTATGACGTCATGCTTCCGGTAATGGCCGAAGGCGTCTTCCGCTGTCGTCTCGTGCGCCAGACATTTGCCCGAGGCGCGGCTGACCAAGTGGCCGTTAGGGCGTCTATCCCAACGCTCTTTGTCGTTGTTGTCATGGCAGGGGGCTAAGTCCACGTGACCGCGTGACGTCATGCGTAGACACCTATCCCCGCGCCGTATATAGCCGTGCGTGTCCAGCTCAAACATCATGTCGGGATCGAACATGTAGGGGCGACAGGGCACCATGTCTACTTCCGGTGAGTCGTCCGCCAAGCTGCGTACGCAGTATGACGTCATGGCGTGCAGCTTGCCGTAGCCGGCCATGTCGTGAGAGGGCGCCACTACTTCCGGTGCCACGTTGGACAGGAACCACGCGAAGTTTTTGCACCCGGAGAGGTGCTGCCGCAGATAGCTCTGGCGAATCAGAATAGCTTCCTTCTCCGCATCGGATAACTCGGGTTTCACCTCGCCCTGCTTGTACATCACCTCCTCGTAGTCCCGCAGCCAGAGCTTCGTGATGCGCCGGAAGTTGATCGGATTACTCACTTCCACCGGCTTTAGCGCGTTGTGCGTCGCTACGCGAGAGCACAGCGAGACTTTGATCTCGCCCCCGCAAAGCCACGCCCGGAGCGAGAGCTCCAGGTTGTGGCCTTCCCCGTCCTTGAACCCTTCGTCGAAGTTTCCAATCTTCTCCAGGAAGGAGCGCTTGACGGCGATGACGTCACCGCGCATGACGGGGGTTTTGATCAGAGTCGGGTTGTCGTCGGCGGACTCCATGTACACCGTGGACAGCGGCCACGTGAAGACGCTCACCAGGTTGTTATCCGTCTTGAAGAATCGCTTCTCGGACACGAAGTTATCCGAGTGCGGCACGACCAGCCGGCTGTGGTACTCCAGCACGGCTTCCAGCAGGGGTTCCAGCCAGCCGCGGTTGACGACCACGGTGCTGCTGACGAACACCAGCAGATCGCCCTCGGCCACCCGCGCCGCCTTGTACCGCGTGGCCGCCTGCCCCGACCTGTCCTTCGACCTATAGGCCTTGACCTTCTTGAAGTGACTGGCCATGATGAAGTCGGCCGCGTGCTTGCGTATCGAGGCGCTTCCGGTTCCGTCGTCCAGCACGATGATCTCCTGGTACAGGTGATCCGGCGTGTTCTCCACGATTGAGGTCAAGGTCAATTTAAGGTTGTACAATTGGTCCTCGTGGAAGTCCAACAGGATGCTCACCCTGGGTTGGCGCTCGCGGACGAGGTGGTAGAATTCGCTGTAGCACTGTTGCGGCCGTGTATCCTCCATTGCAGACAGGTACTCATGGATTTCGGCGTTCTGCATTTTGTGGTTATCGTCGCCATGACGACCGTACATGACCAGCCCGAGGCCGGGGCCCCGGAGCCAGCGGAAGATGAGGAAGATGCAGGCAAGGAGGACAACGGGGGCGAGCAGCCGGGAGACCCGGACGCTGCCCAGGTAGTGAAGCTTCATCCGTGCCCAGTTAGAGGCCATGTCGTGTACACTATAAGGCGAACAAGGGACAGGATCAGTTCAGGCAAAAGTTTCACCATCAAGTATTGCAAAGATTATCGTTCCCGAATTGAATGTTCCAACAATTAAAATTCAACACAATGTTAGGTCTTAATAAATTACGAAATGAACGGCTCATATACGAAATATTCAACCAATAATGGGTATGATGAATAAAATATGTCACTGTGTAGATAACCGGCCGATATAACATAACGCAAGCAGCATGAAGGTGTTGGGTTGGTTGGTTGGTTATTCAGGACGCTTTAACCACTTTTGGTGAAGGTGTTAAGAGTGAAGATAAAGGTGTCAACATAACGGCAGTAATTACGCATGGCACCCACAAATTGCAGAATCAAATCCGCTGTATAGGTGACACGACCCCTCCTGTCACCATTACAGAGGTGCCTTTTCTTGTTTAAAGCCCTCTCAAAGCACACACCACGTTGGGAAACTTCACCATTAATGCAATTGCATAGTTTCGAAAGTGAGGTTCGTTAGGACCAAATGCGATCGATTCTCGTTCTTACAGCGGGGAATACCTTTTCTGAAAATCGCGATTGACATCCAGGAATTCTTCGAGATTTGCCATTAGTTGTGGCAAATTCTGGGGATCGTTATCGGTAGAATTCCTGGTTCAAGGCGAAAAACCTGTCCATAACTGTGAATTCTTCGATATTCGCGATATCACCTTTAGATCGTTGTTGGTTTCGCGCCCAGTTTTGAGCAATCCTCATCTTGGAGATTCGATAGTATTGTCCGTGGTGCCCGCTTCACACGATGCAATACGTTGTAAAAGTACAACTAGAGGGCCGGTTTTCCACGCATTGTTTAGCGCATGTTTTAAAGTTTCGATCAATTTCACGATCTGGGAATTGTCAACCAATCACCGTCGAGACGTTTTTGCCAATCAACGTTGAGATGATCACGTTGATATTTATTCGCATTATGACAGTTATGAATGAATGTCTGTGTGGCTTGTATGCATGACGTTATGACTGATGCTCGAACGGCGGGGTGGGGGGCGGCGGTGATAATTGCGGAGTCGGTTGTTACGCGGGTTGACCGTGTGAACTGTTGACCAACGGATGCTTCGACAATTGCTACGACTGTTGCAGGAATGATCGTATCATGTTAATTCTTGGGGATTCGCGATTCAGAGGGGGTATTCCCCACTTACAATCCAACAACTCGCGTTTATTATTATCTTCAAACACTGAACCATGTGGCTTCAACTGTTGCACACATCTAGCTTTGCTTCATGCTGAAGAGCGACATTCACGATGCTCTGATACGAACTGATATGAATTTGTGTTTTAAGCCGCTTTGGGGGGGGGGGGGGGGGGGGGTGGGCGGTGCAAGGGGTATTTGCGTTCCTCGGGATTGGGCTTTCTATTTTACCGTGAACTGGGAATAAGGAAAATAATTCTTCGTGAACTGGGAATGGAGTATTAGCCGACCGCCGTGATGAAGGATTTACATTAATCGTGAACTGAGAATTTTAATATTAAATAACCGTGAATCAGGAAATCGTCAATTGATATCGTGTATCCGCCCTTCCATTGCATGCGGAGAGTTCTGCTTTTACATCTTCGTTCGTGATATGGGCACACGAACCCCTTGCCCCATCCCCCCCTCCCCCCTCAGCTTTGGTGCACTGTAAAAATACTAAACTGGACCAAGGAAGCTCCCCCGGACTGTGAATGTAATGAGGAGTGGACGAAACATGCCGCAGATTATGTACCCCATGTTCGGATTTGAACCCAGGACTGCTCGACCTGCGGTCTGGTTATAGCAGTAATACAGCTGTAACAAGTAGGACAGGCCTGTCCGAGGTTTACCTGCCATGCTGGCATAGAACTGAGGCTATGGGTTTGACGTGCTAACCACTACGTAGGCCTACACCAGGGCATAGGCGGCGGAGGTGGGGCCCGGGGGGAGGGCGCACTGCCATATTATTTGTTACGTCCCCCGTTGGCACACAAGTGATGCGGGCTGTGTGTGGATTCGCACGAAAATTGGTCGATTCGAACGACTAGAAAGTTCCAGAGATGTCTTTACCGTTACCTGTATATGTAGTTTTGTGTTTCTGAAGTGTCTACGGATACGACGGTTGACCATTTCAGTTGGAAATTATATAATATAAGGAAATGAATTTATCTAAAGTTAAGACCTGTGAGTTATCATATGTTTACTGACAACCACGATAATATAGCACCACATTCCTTACCTTCACAAGTCGGCAGCCCTACTATCTCGCCGAAATAAACAGCAGCGCTGGTCTTCACCTATAAACGACAATGTCGACTAGTTGTTCCTGGGACACGATATATAATTGTATTATCGCCCACATGGGCCGAGCTTTTTTCGCACCTCCCCCGCCCTCCTACGTCTTCCTGGGTGAGTGAGCGGAACCCACGTGGCGACTGAGAGGTGCGTCCGCCCCGAAGGGGGGGGGGCATGGTCGGGGGGAGGAGTCCACATACAGCTATGTATATACGTCCATGTACGCAGAGCGATTTCGTGACTAAAAGACTGGTCATCAAGGGGCTGTTTTATTTCCAGATCTAGGCCAATAGATGTGAACATGTCGTTGGTGGCCCAGCAGCTCGACACTCGCTATATAAGGACTGGTGTTTGGGGTTCTGTGACTGAACGTGCGACCATGTTACTCCCCTGCCAAAAGGTGAAATAATGGTGGATCGGGTGGACCGTGCGTCCTGTGACGAAAAAATAGTTGTTTTGTGTCATAATTTAATTGCTGCTTGAATGACGTCATATAATGACGTCGCGAGTGGTGGAATCCATCGCCTACGATGACGTCATAAGATGGGGCTCGAAAAATAGGGAGGGCGTGTTCATATCTAAAGTAGAAATACGCGGATATCCACCCGAAAAAGAAGGGGGCGGGGGAGGGGGAGGGGGCGGGGGGGGGGGGGGCGGCGCCAACCCCCGGTAAAACACCAACATTTCTTGTGAAGTGTCAGTAAGATCGAAGGCAAATAGAGATATAGATAAGTAGAAAGAAATATGAAAGGGAGAGCGAGAAATAGATAGAGATAAAAAAAGACGAGATATGTGGAATGAGTCTACTTTTCATAGACTAGGAAACGCAATGTTTTTTTCTAGGTGAAACAAAATAGGTTCCAATATTTTGTATTGGGAAATTTATCTCGGAATACCAATTCAGATCGAGGGAGAGCTTCGAACCCTCTACCACTGGTCTCAGCCAGTGTCAGTCACGCAGCCTGCCTGGTGTCCATCTCTACTCTTTACCACTATAAAGGTCTGACCGATAGACGGACGTGGGATAAACCGCTCTAAAAAAATAGGCACTACTACAAACATTCAAACTGTCTCTGCCTGCCTCTGAACTATTTATAGTCTAGTTTTGCTTGTAGATGAATGCTCGGTTTGCAGCCACCAGTCATCAAAGGGATGTTGAATACTGACAGAGCGACCTGGCTGACTTGTAGGGGCACGCAGTCATCACTGTCAGACAGACACACATTCATGAGCAAGAACGCCACAATTTCTTACCAATGTCCTCTCGTCACGGTTGACTGGCTTGGCAAGGGCAGACATACCAAAGAAGGAGCGGAGTTTACGTCGAGCAGGGGCGAGAGGACCGCGCTGTCTGTAAACGCCCCTCACCCCTCTCGCTACCCCTGCCGCTATGTCATGCGTACACGTTGTGGTAGAAGTCCTATAGGCCTACATGCCACTCCACCACACCAGCACACTCCACAACCCCCAGAGGAGAAGGAGTGAAGACTTCGCGTCGTGAAGATACACACGCAGTCGTCTGGACTCAATAAGCTGGTGCCCTGCTTCTGACCGTAGCTTTCAGCAGACGGAAAAGGAGCAGGGAGCCAGCCTATTCAGGTGAGATGAGTAGCTCGCACGCTCACTGGTCAGTCGAGCGTGACGGCGGCCCTCTTCGCCGCCCTCTGACGGCCTTCACCTTCACAAACACGAATTTCCTGTTTAAATTGGCCCCATGTGAACCAACAGGAAATAAAGTGAACTTTATGAATGATTGCGATCCATCGTTATGGCAGCATAGGAAATTCTTATCACTTTTTTCTCCTCCTCCTTCCTCCTTTATATATAGCGAAAAAGGAATTAATGAATAATGAACAATGTTTGTGAGAGCTCAAAGGCAGAACGCTGCGGGTAAGACGGCGGGGGGGGGGGGGGGTTGAAGGAGTGGTGGTGAGAAGGGGCGGGGCTGGTGATGGCGGTGGCGGTAGGGGCGAGGGGGGTTGTCTGGGGGGTGTTCGCTGGCGAGTCCTCCTCAGCATGCGTGACGCTGGGGAGGCCGGCGGCCATGCTTGGAGAGGTCTGTACCGACCACCTGTACCACCCCGGTCTGGCCGAGCACACACACACACATCCCTACAGCGTGCTCTGTCTGTTCTCGCAGGGTCTCTGTCCACCCTACCTACTGGACGAGTGCTTTCCGGTGACGTGGGATCTGGGCTTTGGTCGCCATGAAGTCAAACTTCTGCAGCTGATAAAGGTGAGTGTCGTGTCCTCATCCAATGTCGCTCTGTCGACTGTCGCTTTGTCGACATCAACTTATGATGGAAATGCATAGTCTTTGTGTCTCAGCTCGCTGTTGTAACTTCCAAAATGTCGTTTGAGCTGATATGCACGCGTGCATGCCTTTCCATATATAGATATATATTTGTGTGTCGTATGGACTTCATGTATATTTAATTTCCAATTGTTCATTGAATTCCTATACCCAATAAATAATACACCAAGGTTAGACACGACAACATAAAACGCCTTTGTGGGACTGTTGACTCCGTGTGAGGGTCGGGGTGCCTGACACCGGGTGGCATTGAGGGGGCCGGGGGTGGGGTGCATGGAGGGCGAGGGGGGGGGGGGGTAGTCTGACAGAGGGATACATAACGCGCCATAAAAACCTGCAAAAAGCATCACGCCCCCCCCCCCCTCTAACCACCACCACTGCTTACAGCAGTCGTGTCCGGTGTGTTCTGGAAGATTCCAAGTGTTTGGGAGCCGTGATCTGTACTGGAACAACGCAATCCTGGCCTTCCATTCACAATCCCGAGGTATAGACTAAGTTAACTAACTTAGACTAAGTTGGAGGGGCCACAAATTAAATCACTGGCGTACACGTTCTGGTGATGTAGGCCTACTAAAAATACGACTTTTATATAGTTGCATCACTGAACAGTTTTTCCTTATATAGCAGGCTAACGACCTATGCATACATATAGTATGATAATTAGCTATACATGACCAAAGTCTTTTTGGCGGCTTTCTAATTTTTAGCGATGCCAAGCATCCAAACCCATGACATTGTTCCAGGATGTCTCTTGGCCCGATTTAGCCTTCATGTGCACAAACGCAGGTCTACCGACCGACTGGACATATCCCTGTGTCTGCCAGATGATATGTGGTATGCTATGCAACGAACAACAATATTGATACATTGTCGAGCCATTATAGCATCCGATATATATACTCGGTCACGATATATATTGGTATTTTAAATAACGAATTTTAAAGAGAACAAGCTGATGTAAATCGAAAAAAATGATGTTAAGCGAAACATTTGATGTTAACCGAAATATTTGATGTTAACCGACAAATCTGATGTTAACCGAAAAATCTGGTGTTAATCTCGAAGATCAAATCCAAGATGGTGAACCCCAAGTTCCCATTTACTGAGTGACAATCCTGATTACTGGGCCATTTAAACATTTTTTCTTATTTATCCGACGGTTTGAAAGTGTTTGAATAAGTTTGGACAATGATAAATGTAGCAGTAGACATGTTCATTTTTTGACGTTATCATATGGTTATACCTATTAGATGTGGCCTTGCTCAGGAACCCCGTGTGACGTCACGAATCAGTGTATAATCGCCCCCCCCCCTCCTTTGTTGCAACTGAGGGAGATAACTCAAATGTCAGATTGATCAAAATAACCGACGGAGATCAAGATAACCTAGATGACGAAATAAAATAGGGATTATAAATCCAATGTAATGATCATAAGATATTTTGGTGGAGGACAAAGATAGTGTTTCGAGGAATAATTTGATCAACAATAATGGTAAATCTGTTGCGTTTTGGGTTGCATGACGAAAGGTGATGAAAATACCACACGCAAAATGCGAAAAATTACGATAGGAAAATGATACAAATACGAATAAAACCAAATATCAAAAAATAATTGCAATTATTCCGTTCCAGAGGGCAGAACCAGAACCTTCGCGATCCGATATCATGTGACGAGGATAAAAACCAAATATCGAAAAATAATTGCAGTTATTCCGTTCCAGAGAGCAGAACCAGAACCTTCGCGATCCGATATCACGTGACAAGGATCCGCAAGGAGTGCTTACCTGCCACGTGAACCCGGGACCACGTGACCCCGTGACCCCGTGACCCCGTGTCCTCAGAGCTGAACTGTGGACTGTCGCCGCCACATGCCCAGGATGTTACGCGGATCTCGCCTCCTGCGGGGTAGTCTGGCCATGGACCTGGCCCTCCTGGCTGTCTTCCTGGTGCTGGCTTACGTCTTTCTGGTCCGCCGGAACTACACCAGTCAGCTGGACAGCGCCGTCAACGTCAGCGGCGGCCGCTCGCTCGACACCAGCGACGGCCAAGTCAACCCGAAGTTCCCCCACGGCGGCGGCGCGCCGGCCAACGACGAAACGCCCTCTGCGGATGGAGATTCTCAACACCTGATCGATGCCCGGATCAAGAAGATGCCTGATCCGCGCCCTCTAGAGTGTAAATCGCTGAACTATAATGCCAAGACCCGCGTCTCCGTGGTGGTGAAATTTTTCGATTACGAGTTCTTTGACTTGAAGATGACGCTGAGCAGTGTGTTGTTAAACACCGAGGCCGATAAACTTCAAGAGATTATCGTCGTCGACGACGGATCGACGCTCGATTATATCGTCTCGTCTGCTCAAACATATCTCAAGAGCATCGCCAAATGCAGGTTCTTGAGGAATGACGTCAAAGTGGGCGTGGCCGGCGCGCGCATGCGCGGGTATCGGGAGGCCGCGGCGGATGTCGTGGTGTTTCTGGACACGACGGTGCTGGTGAGTCGGGGGTGGCTGGAGCCCCTGGTGGACGCCATTGCCAAGAAGCCCAAGTCGATCGCCGTGCCGCATTACGACCGCATCAACAACCCGGTGGACTACGAGTACGAATCGACCGCCGACAACCTGGTGGCCAGCATGACGTGGTCGCTGACCGTGCGCATGACGGAAGCCACCGACAAGGCGGAAGTGACGCAATCGATCAAGTCGCCGATGCTGCGCGGGAACGCCTTCGCCGTGCGCAAGGCGTACCTGGGGGAAGTCGGCGGCTACGACGAAGGGTTAAACGACGGCGGCGGCGAGAATCTGGAGCTGGCTCTCCGGACGTGGATGTGCGGGGGCACCATCCAGATCGTACCCTGCTCCAGGGTCGGCGTCCTTAACCTTCACGACCCCGTCCGGATCATCGCCGCCGGGAACTTCCGCCGCGTGGCCGAGCTGTGGCTGGGGCAGAGCAAGAGCCTAGCGTACCGCAACGCCGGCGTCGCCAGTAAGCTGTCCGAGTCCGAGCAGAGCGCCTTGGAGACCCGCCGCGAGTCCGTCAAGGAGAGGTTGACCTGCCAGGGCATCGACTGGTTCTTCGCTAACGTCGCCGGCAACCTGCCGACGCCCTCCGCCAAAGCCCAAAACTTTGGTTTGATGAAGTGCCGCACGGGGCGCTGCGCACGCGTGGAAACCGACTCGCGGATCGAACTGGGCGCGTGTAACCCGGACAACATCAACGTCCCCCCAGCCGAGATGTTCTTCGAGTTCGACGAGGAGGGTCACCTGACCTCCAGCGGCAAGTGCCTGACGGTGAAGTCGACGGCCTACGTCCTGGCCGAGGACTGTCGTCCCGGAGAGGTCGAGCAGCGCTGGGAGTACAAAGAGAACCGGATGGTCAACCAGTGGTCGCATTACTGCCTCATGCACGTCACCGACCCGGACAAGGAGACGGGGGGCAAGCGGCAGATCGCTATGGCCCAGGACTGCGCCACAGCCTCGGACCCCCAGTTTGTCGAGTTCGACTTCATTACGTTGTAAAGCTTCCTTGCCTCTCGCCCCCACCCATCTGCCTTCCTTGCTGTTACACCCCCCCCCCCCGTCGCCGCATATCTGTACACACGCCCCGCCCAGCCCTTATCCTCGTCTCCCCCATGCACCCGTATATCTCGCACCGACCTCCCCCACCATCCGCGTCCCCACCCCCCCCCGACCTCCCACCCACCCACCTTTCCCACCCTCACCCCTCCGCCGGTTGGGGGGTCTCCTTCTAGCCCTTTACGTCACGTGATGTGTTTTTGATGCTGCCGATGTACAGAGCCTGTAATCTGAGTAGCGCAGGGATTTATTTTATGTTTTTTGCTTTATCTGTTCTTAAATATGACCTCACTCACACCTCCTATTCCTCGTATTACCACAATAATACCACTATAAGTACATATTATACAGAGAGCCTACTCCCTTTTTCTCCCAGATAACCGTTATAACGGTCGAGTGGCCGGGCCCTTTGTATAATATTTGCTCAGTGGTAATACCTTATCAAATTGTATTACATTATGTTTTGTATTTTAAATATCGTATGTCTTACTATTCTAGGCGATCGTTTCTTGTCACGTTATTGCGAACTGGAAAAACGATCGCTTAGGTATCGTACATTTGAACGTCTGAATTAATTTTCATCAGGTTTTTCATGTTTACTTAATGTCGTCTTCCTCCAAGATTGTCAACCTTTGTTACATACTGATATGCGTATGTATCCAACGCAAACAGCCCAGAATATTGGTCTGATTGACTTTACTTTTGAGCATTAATTCATCGTGAAATACATGACCTAATATATATATAAAGTGCAAACTAATTTTAGCAGAAGAGGTGCTTATTGCGAATATCCATTCTTGGACAATAGGGAGATTGAAGAGAAGTGGTGTGTTCGTTACAAAGAGCTTGAATTCACAAACAGCGGCTTGTGTAAGTTGGCCAGCAGATATGGCACCCCGTCTCTGCCCGCAGTAAACTCTTTGGGACAATCTGTTTAGAGTCGTGGTCTGGATGCAGCCACCCAAAACCTGGAAGGACAGAGACGGAACATCCGCTGCCTAGATAACTGTTAGAGCTAGATAGTCAATGCTAGACGTCCTGGCAAGTTCCATATATAATCAATTTGAGGGATGTATTATGTATCATATTGTATGTAGTAAAGTGATGGATGATTTATGCCAATGTATGCATGGATGGCAGCCGCTATGTGCTCGAGACAGTCTTCCTGTTCAAGCTCACGACTTTGGTTTGTGATATACTGGAGGACATTTAAACATGTGAATTGCGACTTGTAGGTTATCAAAAAACGAAGGAACGATTTCTAATAAAATAACAAAAAATTACAATATTAATGGTTTACTTCTTCTTTTACACTACTATCAGCACTGTTGAGTTGTTCTCAAGAATTGAGTTATAAACTGCGTGAATGAAAGGCGGTGCCTCCATGAAGACGAGAAAACTGCAACCTAACCAAGCCAAATTTTAGGCCTGTGATTGATGCCTACTTTCCGATTTGTTCACTATTTTTTCAGCTTCTTCCTACTTTTCCTACGTTTTTTTGGTCCCTGCTTTTTTACTACCTTTTTGAGATTTCTAAGATTAGACCAGATGTTATGCAAGGCGACCATTATTTGAAGGAAATCGGGTACATCAGGATCACGGCACGAGTGTTTGATTGATGCCCGATGACCTGTAACACTGCGCAAGTATTGTAGAGTAGGTATTATACTGTATAATAATGCCTACTCGGTGGTACTGGAATGCAGGTTATGTGGCCTGGTCTCAAGGTGATGTGGTTCTTCCTGTGGTAAAGGTAAAAGTCAGTAAATATGCGGAAAAAGGCGTAGCTAATTTTCTTTTTTCCTGGAGTCCCTATATTCCCCTACTTTTCCCCCTCCTTTTTGGGCACAAATAGCCCTAATTTATCCCTACTTTCTTGTAAGGGGTTCATGACAGGCCTGCATTTTATATGGACAGTTCTCATGCACATCTACCTTAGTATCTTCATTTAGGAAGGAAGAATCTTAGGGCCCCTGAGGGTGGGTAGCCATGTCGCGTGTCGATTTTAAGAAAAGGTCCATGTCGCGTGTCGCTAAGTCTTATGTCGCATGTCGATTCTAAGACAACCCCAATGTCGCGTGTCGATTTTAAGAAAAGGTCCATGTCGCGTGTCGATTTTAAGAAAAGGTCCATGTCGCGTGTCGCTAAGTCTTATGTCGCATGTCGATTCTAAGACAACCCCAATGTCGCGTGTCGATTTTAAGAAAAGGTCCATGTCGCGTGTCGATTTTAAGAAAAGGTCCATGTCGCGTGTCGCTAAGTCTTATGTCGCATGTCGATTCTAAGACAACCCCAATGTCGCGTGTCGATTTTAAGAAAAGGTCCATGTCGCGTGTCGATTTTAAGAAAAGGTCCATGTCGCGTGTCGCTAAGTCTTATGTCGCATGTCGATTCTAAGACAACCCCAATGTCGCGTGTCGATTTTAAGAAAAGGTCCATGTCGCGTGTCGATTTTAAGAAAAGGTCCATGTCGCGTGTCGCGAAGTCTTATGTCGCATGTCGATTCTAAGACAACCCCAATGTCGCGTGTCGATTTTAAGAAAAGGTCCATGTCGCGTGTCGATTTTAAGAAAAGGTCCATGTCGCGTGTCGCTAAGTCTTATGTCGCATGTCGATTCTAAGACAACCCCAATGTCGCGTGTCGATTTTAAGAAAAGGTCCATGTCGCGTGTCGATTTTAAGAAAAGGTCCATGTCGCGTGTCGCGAAGTCTTATGTCGCATGTCGATTCTAAGACAACCCCAATGTCGCGTGTCGATTTTAAGAAAAGGTCCATGTCGCGTGTCGATTTTAAGAAAAGGTCCATATCGCGTGTCGCTAAGTCTTATGTCTTATGTCGATTCTAAGACAACCCCAATGTCGCGTGTCGATTTTAAGAAAAGGTCCATGTCGCGTGTCGATTTTAAGAAAAGGTCCATGTCGCGTGTCGCTAAGTCTTATGTCGCATGTCGATTCTAAGACAACCCCAATGTTGCGTTGTCGATTTAAAAAAAAACGTCGTGTCGCCGTGTCGAAAAAGCCCCTCTGGGGCTCTAATCTTGTTTTAAGTAGTTGACAGTACAATACATCGATATGCCAAAAAATGACATTTGACACAGGAAGCGTGTAAATACACAATGAAGTGCTTCAGACAACAACGACATCTGGGACTAACCGGGATATTCTTTTCGAGCCCAGCAAAGACGTTATAAACATCAACGAATGACACTGTAAGATTTGTTACATGAAGGAGCTTATTTTTGCAGACGACAGTGTATTAAATTCAACGGTACCACACTTGGTCATTGCTTACTTCCATATTCGCTTGTATACAACGCTTGACAACAACCTCTGTTCATTTACCTTGGGAAATTTGGCCCGATTTAGCTTCATTTGTATTTCATTTCTGATGGCAACAACTGGCAACAACAACTGATGCGTGGACCAGAGGATGACTAGCATTACATTTCGGTGCCGGATTCCGTAGAAACCATATATAACAGTGGCGCCATCTGGTGGCCGAATAATCCATGTGTAACAAGTGAAATAGTCTGCCCTTTATGCGGTATACGGATTCGCTTATGAAATGAACAGATGCCGACATTCCCCATTACTGAATTACTGTAACACTAATTTTATTTTGAAACAGGCTTTCTCTCGATGTATCGAAATCAAATAGTACGATAGCTATAGCATCATCAGCAAGCAAAAAAACCCACATGTGGCGTCCATAGCGTTATAGTGTTACATTTTAATGAAAAATAAGATGACAATTAATAAATTCGGTTCAACACTAATTTCATCAATATTTTTACAAAACAATTCTTCGAATATAATTTTTATATCATGCGAAATAAAAACACTTTTGATCCATACCTACAGCACGGAACATGGTAGAATAGTAGACCGTTTAGCGGTATGTCTGTAACACATTAAACGAATCGCTGGAAAGTTAATAACTGAACCAGTAATTGGTTTTAAGCTTACATAGCCCATTGAAATATTGATTAAATGCGAGTAACTCACTCTATATAGAGTAATGTATTGCACTAGTTATCGATTGCCACGCCATTTCGTTACTCGTTAGTCACGTTACTAATTAAAGTTACCATTCACCCATACAGTCTCAAAAATAGTTTTGATTTCCTTCTATCTTCACTGAATCACAAACCTATCGGGTCGCAGAAGTGACCTCGTTAACCCTGAGGGATAATAAAGTATTTTCACTCACCAGTTACTCTACATTGTGAGTTAATGTGTTAATTTCTATTCCTTTTCCTAATGTATAATACTATGCAATACGCATTACTTCGTGATAGAATTATACCCTTTTGCGATAATCAAGTATTACTCACAAGTCAGTCCACATTGCCAGTTAATTTTCTTAAAGTAATAGTTTTAATTACTACGCTAATTTAAACACCGACATGTCATTATTGGCTATCAACAGCTAATACGACCCAGTTTGCCAGGAGGCTAAGATAGCCCAATCTATGTACGGGGAGGTCACCCGTGTAATCCAGAGTCTCAACATACATACGGCAGACCCCGTAAAGAAATCTGTGTATTGCGTCCGAACCCACATACATATATGTATATATATATTTGTTGTCTACAATATTGATCCCTGTTATGTTCACATGTGTGTTATTTTATGCTTTTCCTTTAAACAAAGCATCACCAGTACACGTAAGTATTGCGTCCAACCCGCATACATATTATGTATGTAGATATATATATATATATATGTCCTCTATAACATCGATCCCTGTTATTTTCACATGCGTGTTATTTTTACCTTTTTCTTTAAACAATCACTATTAGATAAACCGACGAGCAAGAGGTCGACATGGCAAGGTGAGGTGTTCTCGCATTGGTACACAACATATCAAAAAACAACATCAAACAAAACATCATCGCTATCATTAACTACATGGAATGGTTGGTGTGAGGCTCCAGGCTCATAATATCATATCGTTGTCATGGTGTTATTCTATAGCGACTTACAGACTAACCCCAAACTAATTTATAGACAGAAAGTTACCGACCGAATGTCTTGCTTGTTAACCCTGTGTGTCGCCTGTTGTATCCCATCCATGGGCAGGTCGACCAAGAATTTAATATACGCCATATGAACCTTTATAATCGTATGTAAAGCAATATAAGACGCCTTTTAACCTTTACAATCGTATTTAGTCAATATAAAACGTCATATTAACCTTTATAGTCGTATATAAATCAATAGGAGACGTCATAGTAACCATTATAATGTATTTAAATCAATATAAGACGCCATATTCCTCTTTATAATCGGATGTAAATGAATATAAGATGTCATGTTAACTGTTATTATCGTATTTAAACTTTTATAATATGCCACATAAACCTCTATGATCGTATGTAAACTGACATGCCATATATATATATATATATATGTATAAAAATAGCCTAGTAGATGATAATCTCGGTGTGAATCACAAGATGAACGGGATCAGCATCTTCCTCTCATTGGGGTAGTCCCCAAACTTCTTCTGGTACCACGTGTGGGTGCTGTAGCTGAGGAAGAACTGGTTGGTGAAGACGTAGGCCACCAGCCACCACCAGGTCGAGGCTCCCAGGCCCAGAACGAGGCCAATGGACGAGTAGATGACGATCTCGGCGAGGTAGTGGGGGCACGAGATGTAGTCAAACCAACCGTCCTTCGGCATTTTGTATGACGTCGTTACCACATGACCTGTTTGAGGGGGAAGTTTGACATGTATATGTCATATTTCCACATTCAAAGGACTCATTCATTAAAACATGTTATAATTCCATCACGCAATTGTAGTGCTGAAGCCTTGAGTTATTGTTTATAAGCACTTGTACACATACAATTTTCTATTCCTTAGATAGAAATATATATATATATGTAATACACACGTTTCCCCGAAACCGATGTGTTACTCGAAACAAACATTTGTTTATTAAATTACATATGACATGATAACATAGCGCAGCAAATGTCAACGCTGTTTCCCATGCGCGCATTGGAGGGAAATGAGAGGGTAGCCAGTTACAACTGCAGCTATCGCGAAGAGATCATTGCTTATCAACCCCAGCCGCATGGCGGTTGAGAGTGATCGGGAGGACACAAACAAATCTTATATAAGGATTGCAACCGACACCCACCTGCACGGTTTTTCCTCAGTTTGGCCAGCTGTTGGTGTGATAAGTGGTGAACACGTGACGCCCACACAAAGAGACCCACGGCCACCAGGTGGCGTAGTCCGAAGGATGAGAGTGATACACAGGCTGAATGGAAACCAAGGAAACGGAGTCAGTGTAATGAGCGCTCTGGGATAATGATTACAATCATGAGCCATGTCTAATGTTACATCAGCGGCCATTTAGTTTTACTTAGAACGCGAACTAGATTTAATTTTGGGATTTAACGGCATGTTCAGCCTGTAATGCTATCTATCATGAAGAAAAAAAAAGACCAGAGGGGATCCGTCATCACTGTGATAAATGCAATGTGATGCCAACCTAGACAGTCACATGTTAAGGAATTTACCCTAATTACTTTTATTTGCGGCAATTGTCGACGTGTAACATCATAGCCGGATATAAAATTGAGTGAAAATTGCTTGATTGGAAATATAATTTCTGTGTTCTTTCTTTACACGTGACTATAATAAACAAATATATATCTATCCATCTAATTTATCGATGCATGGCTCAGTAGCATCTATCACATTGATATTGGGACTTCACTTATCTAGATCTAAAACATCATATGTATTATACGATATCTGTGTTGGCCTTATATTCTCCGGAAAGACGACCGTGGCGGATCTAGGAATTTGAAAAGGATTGGGGGGTCACTGAAACTTGCAAACGGGGTGGGTGGTAGGGTGGGTGGGGGGGCAATTCTTTCTCATAATGGGTCATTGAAAAAAGTTCGACTTTAACAGTCCTTAACATTCCCTCCTTTGCTTAGGGGAGGGTAGTCCCATATGAGACAGTTGTTGCTACACACAACAGTCTCATGTCCTCATGTACAAAATGAGGGTGTAAGATTAGCTTTTGTGGGCGACTAAGTGTTGTTAACCGCACGATCCATCAAACCCTGGTAATTTTGTACTCTGATACCTAAACTTCATATTTACCACAAAACCCACATGCATATGAACTCACAAAGTATCGCATTACTATCAAGTCGGTTGAAATGAGACTTTCTTGTTGTTTACCGCGGCATTTCGTGTTTGGTCATTCTTCACCAGCGGCTTTCGCCAGGTGGCGTTTCGCTTATTGCGTGTCAATGGCTGCGTGTATGAAGCGCCACCAAGCGAATGGTGCGGTTTTAACGACATGCACGCATGCGCAGTTTCTCCACTGGGTGGGCAAGGCGGCGGACAAAACTGAGTTGTCCGCTGCTTCGAAAAATCAACAGACGATATCGTCGTAATCACGGAGACTTCAACCAAAATAACAAGATAAGTTGTAAGATGCATACTTTTAGAAACTATTGCCATACCCCAAAAAGTTCTCGCCATCAGCACCGCTTCTCGCCACGCGTGTTTGTAAAATGCCGTACAGGATTTGATAGACTGGACATGTGGCGTTGTTTCCCAACAACGTCACATGGGGCTAAGGGGAGTGGGGTTAAACTCCTCACACACCCCTCGTGGATACGCCACTGACGACCTCTGTGTACTCGTACCTTCCTGCTGGTTCAGGGCCGGACCGTCAGCCACCAAGGAGAAGGCGACTGCCAGGTAATAGGCGAAGTTCAGCAGGACGCCGATAGGGCTCAGCACCTGTCTCCGGGAGAAGATGCTGACGTAGAAACTCTCGTAGAAGCGCCGCATCAGGTGACTCTCGTACATCAGCACCGCGAGAAGAACGCACGTGCTATCTGCGGGAAGAGAAGGTCAAGGCCATAGTCAAGTTGGTCAAGGGCATGACACTGTAGACATTGAAAGTATCAAGTGCATAGTACTGTAGACAGAGAAATTGTCCATATAATATCTACTCGGCGATAGTGTCTCTGTGACGTCAGAGAGGTTAAGCCGTTACCACGGTAAATATGGCGAAACGTTATCGTTCCCGACGCCATAGTGTCACGGTGACGTCACAGATGTCAGGCCGTTACAGCCGTTACAACGGTAAATATGGCGACACGTGATCCTTACCGACGCCGTAGTGTCACGGTGACGTCACAGATGTCAGGCCGTTACAGCCGTTACAACGGTCAATATAGTGACACGTGATCCTTACCCATGCCGTAGTGTCACGGTGACGTCACAGATGTCAGGCCGCTACAGCCGTTACAACGGTAAATATGGCGACACGTGATCCTTACCGACGCCGTAGTGTCACGGTGACGTCACAGATGTCAGGCCGCTACAGCCGTTACAACGGTAAATATGGTGACACGTGATCCTTACCCACGCCGTAGTGCCGCGGTGACGTCACGGCGGTGAGCAGGTTGTTGAACCATTCTCCGGCGGAGGACCCGAAGCAGTAGATGGTGAAGACGTTGCTCCCCACCCAGGCCGTCCACACGAGGGCCAGGAAGTAATACTGTGCGATCCTGCGAACGACGAGACGTTTATAGCCGATACATGTATTCATACACGTCGGAGACACAACAAAACTGTTTGTAAGTTAAATGGCTGGAGGGGGTGAGGGATGGGGGTGGGGGATGGTGGTGAGGGGGCAGAGCTATTGCGGCATCAGAGCCCCATGCCCACTCCCAGATAAAGCAGCATTACACCATAGCCTTCAGACCTGGATCTTTATCCTGCAAAACATTTCAACAGTCGAGATTCGAACCACGCACTAACTGTTTGGGTTGGCATAGATGAGCACACATCAGCAGGAAAGGGTTTAGATAGAAGTGTGTCCACCAAGGGTTGATAGAGATGTGTGTTTACCAAGGGTTAATATGGAAGTGTGCTCACCAAGGGTTAATATAGAAGTGTGTTCACCAAAGGTTAATATAGAAGTGTGTCCACCAAGGTTTAATATAGAAGTGTGTCCACCAAGGGCTGATATGGAAGTGTGTTTACCAAGGGTTAATATGGAAGTGTGTTCACCAAAGGTTAATATAGAAGTGTGTTCACCAAGGGTTAATATAGAAGTGTGTTCAACAAGGGTTAATATAGAAGTGTGTCAACCAAGGGTTGACATAGAAGTGTGTTCACCAAGGTCTGATATAGAAGTGTGTCTACCAAAGGTTGATACAGAAGTGTGTCTACCAAAGGTTGATATAGAAGTGTGTCCACCAAGGGCTGATATAGAAGTGTGTCCGCCAAGGTTTGATACAGAAGTGTGTCCACCAAGGGCTGATATGGAAGTGTGTCAACCAAGGGTTGACATAGAAGTGTGTTCACCAAGGTCTGATATAGAAGTGTGTCTGCCAAAGGTTCATACAGAAGTGTGTCTACCAAGAGCGGATATAGAAGTGTGTTCACCAAGGTTGATATAGAAGTGTGTCCACCAAGGGCTGATATAAAAGTGTGTCCACCAAGGGCTGATATAGAAGTGTGTCCACCAAGGTTTGATATAGAAGTGTGTCCACCAAGGGCTGATATGGAAGTGTGTCAATCAACGGTTGACATAGAAGCGTGTTCACCAAGGTCTGATATAGAAGTGTGTCTACCAAAGGTTGATACAGAAGTATGTCTACCAAGGTTTGATATAGAAGTGTGTCCACCAAGGGCTGATATAGAAGTGTGTCCACCAAGGGCTGATATAGAAGTGTGTCCAGCAAGGGCTGATATAGAAGTGTGTCCACCAAGGGCTGATATAGAAGTGTGTCCACCAAGGGCTGATATAGAAGTTTGTCCACCAAGGGTCGACATAGAAGTGTGTTCACTAAGGGTTGATCTAAAAGTGTGTTCCCTAATGGTTGATATAAAAGTGAGTCCACCGAGTTTGATATGGAAGTGTGTCCGCCAAGGTTTGATATGGAAGTGTGTCCACCAAGGGCTGATATAGAAGTGTGTCCGCCAAGGGTTGATATAGAAGTGTGTTCCCTAATAGTTGATATAAAAGTGTCCACCAACGGTTGATCTAGAAGTGTGTCCACCAACGGTCGACATAGAAGTGTGTTCACTAAGGGTTGATCTAGAAGTGTGTTCCCTAATGGTCGACATAAAAGTGTGTCCACCGAGTTTGATATAGAAGTGTGTCCACCAAGGGTCGACATAGAAGTGTGTTCACTAAGGGTTGATCTAAAAGTGTGTTCCCTAATGGTTGATATAAAAGTGAGTCCACAGAGTTTGATATGGAAGTGTGTCCGCCAAGGTTTGATATAGAAGTGTGTCAACCAAGGGTTGATACAGAAGTGTGTTCACCAAGGGTTGATATAGAAGTGTGTCCACCGAGTTTGATATAGAAATGTGTCCACCAAGGGTCGACATAGAAGTGTATTCACTAAGGGTTGATCTAAAAGTGTGTTCCCTAATGGTTGATATAAAAGTGAGTCCACCGAGTTTGATATGGAAGTGTGTCCGCCAAGGTTTGATATGGAAGTGTGTCAACCAAGGGTTGATACAGAAGTGTGTTCACCAAGGGTTGATATAGAAGTGTGTCCACCAAGGGTTGAAATAGAAGTGTGTCAACCAAGGGTTGATACAGGAGTGTGTTCACCAAGGGTTGATATAAAAGTGTGTTTCATAATGGTCGATATAAAAGTGTGTCTACCAAGGAATTGATATAGAAGTGTGTTCACTAAGGGTTGATGGAGAACTGTATTCACTAAGGGTTGATATAAAAATGTGTTCCCTAATGGTTGATATAAAAGGGCGTTCACCAAGGTTTCATATAGAAGTGTGTCCACCAAGGACTGATATAGAATGTTGTCCACCTGCGACTTCACGCAACCCACCAAAGCCCTAGACACTAGAGGCCCTTGATGACTTCGAACTTGTCGATACCCATACCTTAGACAAGTAGAAAATACATGACAAGCCATCAAACAGAGCCAAACAGCACCCATCCCTGGTTTAAGTGCAATTATTACCATGCAAATTAGCTCAGGATTGGACGGCGGCCAAGCAAAGTGGGCCACCTCCCCCTCCCCACCATCGCCAGCGCTGGCTAGCGATCGATATGTGGAAAGTACACCTTGGGGCGTTAGAATACCATATTATCGCTCGCTGTCATCGGCAGCCATAACACAGGTGTGCCTTTGATCAGTTGTTTAGTTGTACATGTTCCAAACGGTCCTACTGCCATATGAGAGCCCGGCCACGACACGGGTCACCGTAGTAAATGTCAGGCACGAGTAATACGTGAGCTATATGGCCTACTGAAACATTAGTTCGCTCAAACATGGAATTAAGAACACCAAACGGGTGCCCCCGTGTTTTGTCTCCACAATTTGATTTAATTGGACACCATTACAATAGCCACACGTGGGCTTTCAAAGGATATTTAGAACCAAGTTATCGTATTTCTCCCTTAGGGTGGGCATTCTGCCCCTCTCTACCACTACCTACCTCTTTTTGAACTGCAGCAATCCGAATTCGTCATCGGGATTTCGGTCGCCGAATGACTTATCCCAATAATTCCCTTTGGAGATCATATGCAGCGTGTTGGCTCCTACAACCAGGGTCTGCAAGCCCCAGAACAGCTGCAGGTAGGAAAACCCTCCAAGCAGATCCATGGCTGCTGAGAAGGCAGGGTTAATTCTGTCAGGTATCACAGCCAGCCCTTTAGCGTGGTAATTATGATCACCACACCGCCCTGGCTGATTTACTACCTCAACGGAGCGCCTCACCCAGTGACTAACTGAACCCTTGCTTGTGAAGTGCACGACTGCTCGGCCACGCTTTTGTACTATGAGATTTGAGTCGATTGGTAACTGGAGCAAAGGTCGAGGGAGTCCTCCGCGCTATATAGATATAGATATGTAGATGTCCCCGGCGACTCTATGGAAGTAGAAGATCTAGGCACATCTATTGGTCATTGTCCGCTTACTTCGGCTTGATTATAGTCGAGGCTCAGGCTGTAGGTGTATCGCGGCTGTATAACTGCTGTTTAGGGGTTTCACTGTACGCAGAGCGCCTCTTTTCCTCGCTCGGGTCTCTCTCAATGGGTCCGCGTGGCACTTGCTGTGGTGTGGCGCTGGTGAGTATGACCGTCATCGCGGTAGTCGTCTTAACATGGCCGTCACGATTGGCAGATCGCACTAAAGGGTGATAGGCTGGGCGTAAGGCGGGGTGGTCATGGGTGGATGTAGGGGGGTGGGGGGGAGGTCGGGGGGTGGCGGGGTGGTGTCGGGGTGGTATGGCGGGGCGGTGTGGCTGGGTGGTATAGTGGGGTGGTATGGCAGGGTGGTATGGTGGGGTGGTGGTATGGCGGGGTGGAATGGCGGGGTGGTATGGTGGGGTGGTTTGGGGGGGTGGGGTGGTATGGCGGGGAGGTGGTATGGCGGGGTGGTATGGTGGGGTGGCATGGCGGGGTGGTATGGCGGGGTGGTATGGCGGTCTGGTATGACGGGGTGATATGCAGGGTGGTATGGCGGGGTGGTATGGCGGGGTGGTATGGCGGGGTGGTATGGCGGGGTGGCATGGCAGGGTGGTATGGCGGGGTGGTATGGCGGTCTGGTATGACGGGGTGATATGCAGGGTGGTATGGCGGGGTGGTATGGCGGGGTGGTATGGCGGGGTGGTGTGGCGGGGTGGTATGGCGGGGTGGTGTGGCGGGGTGGCATGGCGGGGTGGTATGGCGGGGTGGTATGGCGGGGTGATATGGCGGGGTGGTATGGCAGGGTGGTATAGCGGGGTGATATGGCGGAATGGTATGGCGGGGTGGTATGGCGGGGTGGTATGGTGGGCTGGTATGGCGGGGTGATATGGCGGGGTGGTATGGCGGGGTGGTATGGCGGGATGATTGAATGGTGGGGTGGTATAGCGGGGTGGTATGGTGGGGTGATATGGCGGGGTGGTGTGGCGGGGTGGTATGACGAGGTGATATGCAGGGTGGTATGGCGGGGTGGTATGGCAGGGTGGTGTGGCGGGGTGGTATGGCGGGATGGCATGGCGGGGTGGTATGGCGGGGTGGTATGGCGGGGTGATATGGCGGGGTGGTATGGCGGGGTGGTATGGCGGGGTGATATGGCGGGGTGGTATGACGGAGTGGTTGTATGGCAGGGTGGTATGGCGGGGTGGTATGGCAGGGTGGTATGGCGCGGTGGTATGGCGGGGTGGTATGGCAGGGTGGTATGGCGCGGTGGTATGGCGGGGTGGTATGGCAGGGTGGTATGGCGAGGTGGTAAGGCGGGGTGGTATGGCGGGGTGGTATGGCAGGGTGGTATGGCGGGGTGGTATGGCGGTCTGGTATGACGGGGTGATATGCAGGGTGGTATGGCGGGGTGGTATGGCGGGGTGGTATGGCGGGGTGGTGTGGCGGGGTGGTATGGCGGGGTGGTGTGGCGGGGTGGCATGGCGGGGTGGTATGGCGGGGTGGTATGGCGGGGTGGTATGGCGGGGTGATATGGCGGGGTGGTATGGCGGGGTGGTATAGCGGGGTGATATGGCGGAATGGTATGGCGGGGTGGTATGGCGGGGTGGTATGGTGGGCTGGTATGGCGGGGTGATATGGCGGGGTGGTATGGCGGGGTGGTATGGCGGGATGGTTGAATGGTGGGGTGGTATTGCGGGGTGGTATGGTGGGGTGATATGGCGGGGTGGTGTGGCGGGGTGTTATGACGGGGTGATATGCAGGGTGGTATGGCGGGGTGGTATGTCAGGGTGGTGTGGCGGGGTGGTATGGCGGGATGGCATGGCGGGGTGGTATGGCGGGGTGGTATGGCGGGGTGATATGGCGGGGTGGTATGGCGGGGTGGTTTGGCGGGGTGATATGGCGGGGTGGTATGACGGAGTGGTTGTATGGCAGGGTGGTATGGCGGGGTGGTATGGCAGGGTGGTATGGCGCGGTGGTATGGCGCGGTGGTATGGCGGGGTGGTATGGCAGGGTGGTATGGCGCGGTGGTATGGCGGGGTGGTATGGCAGGGTGGTATGGCGAGGTGGTATGGCGGGGTGGTATGGCGGGGTGGTATGGCGGGGTGGTATGGTGGGGTGGTACGGCGGGGTGGTATGGCGGGGTGGTATGGCGGGGTGGTATGGTGGGGTGGTATGGTGGGGTGGTATAGCGGGGTGGTACGGCGGGGTGGTATGGCGGGGTGATATGCAGGGTGGTATGGCGGGTGGCATGGCAGGGTGGTATGGCGAGGTGGTATGGCGGGGTGGTATGGTGGGGTGGTATGGCGGGGTGGTATGGCGCGGTGGTATGGCGGGGTGGTATGGCGCGGTGGTATGGCGGGGTGGTATGGCAGGGTGGTATGGCGCGGTGGTATGGCGAGGTGGTATGGCAGGGTGGTATGGCGGGGTGGTATGGTAGGGTGGTATGGCGGGGTGGTATGGCGGGGTGGTATGGCGGGATGGTATAGCGGGGTGGTATGGCGAGGTGGTATGGCAGGGTGGTATGGCGGGGTGGTATGGCGGGGTGGTATGGCGGGGTGGTATGGCGGGGTGGTATGGCGGGGTGGTATAGCGGGGTGGTATGGCAGGGTGGTATGGCGAGGTGGTATGGCAGAGTGGTATGGCGGGGTGGTATGGCAGGGTGGTATGGCGGGGTGGTATGGCAGGGTGGTGTGGCGCGGTGGTATGGCGAGGTGATATGGCGGGGTGGTATGGCGGGGTGGTGGTATGGCGGGGTGGTGGTATGGCGGGGTGGTATGGCGAGGTGGTATGGCGGGGTGGTATGGTGGGGTGGTATGGCGGGGTGGTGTGGCGGGGTGGTATGGCGGGGTGGTATGGTGGGGTGGTATGGCGGGGTGGTATGGCGGGGTGATATGGCGGGGTGGTATGGCGGGGTGGTATGGCGGGGTGGTATGGCGGGGTGGTGTAGCGGGGTGGTATGACGGGGTGGTATGACGGGGTGATATGCAGGGTGGTATGGCGGGGTGGTATGGCAGGGTGGTATGGCGAGGTGGTATGGCGGGGTGGTATGGTGGGGTGGTATGGCGGGGTGGTATGGCGGGGTGGTATGGCGGGGTGGTATGGCGGGGTGGTGTAGCGGGGTGGTATGACGGGGTGGTATGACGGGGTGATATGCAGGGTGGTATGGCGGGGTGGTATGGCAGGGTGGTATGGCGGGGTGGTATGGCAGGGTGGTATGGCGGAGTGGCATGGTGGGGTGATATGGCGGGGTGGTATGGCGGGGTGGTGTGGCAGGGTAGCATGGCGGGGTGGTATGGCGGGGTGGTATGGCGGGGTGGTATAGCGGGGTGATATGGCGGAATGGTATGGCGGGGTGGTATGGCGGGGTGGTATGGCGGGGTGGTATGGCGGGGTGGTGTGGCGGGGTGGTATGGCGGGGTGGTATGGCGGGGTGGTATGGCGGGGTGATATGGCGGGGTGGTAGGGCGGGGTGGTATGGCGGGGTGGTTGAATGGTGGGGTGGTATAGCGGGGTGGTATGGCGGGGTGATATGGCGGGGTGGTGTGGCGGGGTGGTATGGCGGGGTGGTATGACGGGGTGATATGCAGAGTGGTATGGCGGGGTGGTATGGCAGGGTGGTGTGGCGGGGTGGTATGGCGGGGTGGTATGGCGGGGTGATATGCAGGGTGGTATGGCGGGGTGGTATGGCAGGGTGGTGTGGCGGGGTGGTATGGCGGGGTGGTGTGGCGGGGTGGTATGCCAGGGTGGTATGGCGGGGTGGTATGGCAGGGTGGTATGGCGGAGTGGCATGGCGGGGTGATATGGCGGGGTGGTGTGGCGGGGTGGTATGGCGGGGTGGTATGGCGGGGTGGTATGGCAGGGTGGTATGGCGGGGTGGTATGGCGGTCTAGTATGACGGGGTGATATGCAGGGTGGTATGGCGGGGTGGTATGGCGGGGTGGTATGGCGGGGTGGTGTGGCGGGGTGGTATGGCGGGGTGGTGTGGCGGGGTGGCATGGCGGGGTGGTATGGCGGGGTGGTATGGCGGGGTGGTATGGCGGGGTGATATGGCGGGGTGGTATGGCGGGGTGGTATAGCGGGGTGATATGGCGGAATGGTATGGCGGGGTGGTATGGCGGGGTGGTATGGTGGGCTGGTATGGCGGGGTGATATGGCGGGGTGGCATGGCGGGGTGGTATGGCGGGGTGGTATGGCGGGATGGTTGAATGGTGGGGTGGTATAGCGGGGTGGTATGGTGGGGTGATATGGCAGGGTGGTGTGGCCGGGTGGTATGGCGGGGTGGTATGGCGGGGTGATATGCAGGGTGGTATGGCGGGGTGGTATGGCAGGGTGGTGTGGCGGGGTGGTATGGCGGGGTGGTGTGGCGGGGTGGTATGGCAGGGTGGTATGGCGGGGTGGTATGGCAGGGTGGCATGGCGGAGTGGCATGGTGGGGTGATATGGCGGGGTGGTATGGCGGGGTGGTGTGGCAGGGTAGCATGGCGGGGTGGTATGGCGGGGTGGTATGGCAGGGTGGTATGGCGGGGTGGTATGGCGGTCTGGTATGACGGGGTGATATGCAGGGTGGTATGGCGGGGTGGTATGGCGGGGTGGTATGGCGGGGTGGTGTGGCGGGGTGGTATGGCGGGGTGGTGTGGCGGGGTGGCATGGCGGGGTGGTATGGCGGGGTGGTATGGCGGGGTGGTATGGCGGGGTGATATGGCGGGGTGGTATGGCGGGGTGGTATAGCGGGGTGATATGGCGGAATGGTATGGCGGGGTGGTATGGCGGGGGGGTATGGTGGGCTGGTATGGCGGGGTGATATGGCGGGGTGGTATGGCGGGGTGGTATGGCGGGATGGTTGAATGGTGGGGTGGTATTGCGGGGTGGTATGGTGGGGTGATATGGCGGGGTGGTGTGGCGGGGTGTTATGACGGGGTGATATGCAGGGTGGTATGGCGGGGTGGTATGTCAGGGTGGTGTGGCGGGGTGGTATGGCGGGATGGCATGGCGGGGTGGTATGGCGGGGTGGTATGGCGGGGTGATATGGCGGGGTGGTATGGCGGGGTGGTTTGGCGGGGTGATATGGCGGGGTGGTATGACGGAGTGGTTGTATGGCAGGGTGGTATGGCGGGGTGGTATGGCAGGGTGGTATGGCGCGGTGGTATGGCGCGGTGGTATGGCGGGGTGGTATGGCAGGGTGGTATGGCGCGGTGGTATGGCGGGGTGGTATGGCAGGGTGGTATGGCGAGGTGGTATGGCGGGGTGGTATGGCGGGGTGGTATGGCGGGGTGGTATGGTGGGGTGGTACGGCGGGGTGGTATGGCGGGGTGGTATGGCGGGGTGGTATGGTGGGGTGGTATGGTGGGGTGGTATAGCGGGGTGGTACGGCGGGGTGGTATGGCGGGGTGATATGCAGGGTGGTATGGCGGGTGGCATGGCAGGGTGGTATGGCGAGGTGGTATGGCGGGGTGGTATGGTGGGGTGGTATGGCGGGGTGGTATGGCGCGGTGGTATGGCGGGGTGGTATGGCGCGGTGGTATGGCGGGGTGGTATGGCAGGGTGGTATGGCGCGGTGGTATGGCGAGGTGGTATGGCAGGGTGGTATGGCGGGGTGGTATGGTAGGGTGGTATGGCGGGGTGGTATGGCGGGGTGGTATGGCGGGATGGTATAGCGGGGTGGTATGGCGAGGTGGTATGGCAGGGTGGTATGGCGGGGTGGTATGGCGGGGTGGTATGGCGGGGTGGTATGGCGGGGTGGTATGGCGGGGTGGTATAGCGGGGTGGTATGGCAGGGTGGTATGGCGAGGTGGTATGGCAGAGTGGTATGGCGGGGTGGTATGGCAGGGTGGTATGGCGGGGTGGTATGGCAGGGTGGTGTGGCGCGGTGGTATGGCGAGGTGATATGGCGGGGTGGTATGGCGGGGTGGTGGTATGGCGGGGTGGTGGTATGGCGGGGTGGTATGGCGAGGTGGTTTGGCGGGGTGGTATGGTGGGGTGGTATGGCGGGGTGGTGTGGCGGGGTGGTATGGCGGGGTGGTATGGTGGGGTGGTATGGCGGGGTGGTATGGCGGGGTGATATGGCGGGGTGGTATGGCGGGGTGGTATGGCGGGGTGGTATGGCGGGGTGGTGTAGCGGGGTGGTATGACGGGGTGGTATGACGGGGTGATATGCAGGGTGGTATGGCGGGGTGGTATGGCAGGGTGGTATGGCGAGGTGGTATGGCGGGGTGGTATGGTGGGGTGGTATGGCGGGGTGGTATGGCGGGGTGGTATGGCGGGGTGGTATGGCGGGGTGGTGTAGCGGGGTGGTATGACGGGGTGGTATGATGGGGTGATATGCAGGGTGGTATGGCGGGGTGGTATGGCAGGGTGGTATGGCGGGGTGGTATGGCAGGGTGGTATGGCGGAGTGGCATGGTGGGGTGATATGGCGGGGTGGTATGGCGGGGTGGTGTGGCAGGGTAGCATGGCGGGGTGGTATGGCGGGGTGGTATGGCGGGGTGGTATAGCGGGGTGATATGGCGGAATGGTATGGCGGGGTGGTATGGCGGGGTGGTATGGCGGGGTGGTATGGCGGGGTGGTGTGGCGGGGTGGTATGGCGGGGTGGTATGGCGGGGTGGTATGGCGGGGTGATATGGCGGGGTGGTAGGGCGGGGTGGTATGGCGGGGTGGTTGAATGGTGGGGTGGTATAGCGGGGTGGTATGGCGGGGTGATATGGCGGGGTGGTGTGGCGGGGTGGTATGGCGGGGTGGTATGACGGGGTGATATGCAGAGTGGTATGGCGGGGTGGTATGGCAGGGTGGTGTGGCGGGGTGGTATGGCGGGGTGGTATGGCGGGGTGATATGCAGGGTGGTATGGCGGGGTGGTATGGCAGGGTGGTGTGGCGGGGTGGTATGGCGGGGTGGTGTGGCGGGGTGGTATGCCAGGGTGGTATGGCGGGGTGGTATGGCGCGGTGGTATGGCGGAGTGGCATGGCGGGGTGATATGGCGGGGTGGTGTGGCGGGGTGGTATGGCGGGGTGGTATGGCGGGGTGGTATGGCAGGGTGGTATGGCGGGGTGGTATGGCGGTCTGGTATGACGGGGTGATATGCAGGGTGGTATGGCGGGGTGGTATGGCGGGGTGGTATGGCGGGGTGGTGTGGCGGGGTGGTATGGCGGGGTGGTGTGGCGGGGTGGCATGGCGGGGTGGTATGGCGGGGTGGTATGGCGGGGTGGTATGGCGGGGTGGTATGGCGGGGTGGTATGGCGGGGTGATATGGCGGGGTGGTATGGCGGGGTGGTATAGCGGGGTGATATGGCGGAATGGTATGGCGGGGTGGTATGGCGGGGTGGTATGGTGGGCTGGTATGGCGGGGTGATATGGCGGGGTGGCATGGCGGGGTGGTATGGCGGGGTGGTATGGCGGGATGGTTGAATGGTGGGGTGGTATAGCGGGGTGGTATGGTGGGGTGATATGGCAGGGTGGTGTGGCCGGGTGGTATGGCGGGGTGGTATGGCGGGGTGATATGCAGGGTGGTATGGCGGGGTGGTATGGCAGGGTGGTGTGGCGGGGTGGTATGGCGGGGTGGTGTGGCGGGGTGGTATGGCAGGGTGGTATGGCGGGGTGGTATGGCAGGGTGGTATGGCGGAGTGGCATGGTGGGGTGATATGGCGGGGTGGTATGGCGGGGTGGTGTGGCAGGGTAGCATGGCGGGGTGGTATGGCGGGGTGGTATGGCGGGGTGGTATGGCGGGGTGATATGGCGGGGTGGTATAGCGGGGTGATATGGCGGAATGGTATGGCGGGGTGGTATGGCGGGGTGGTATGGCGGGGTGGTATGGCGGGGTGGTGTGGCGGGGTGGTATGGCGGGGTGGTATGGCGGGGTGGTATGGCGGGGTGATATGGCGGGGTGGTAGGGCGGGGTGGTATGGCGGGGTGGTTGAATGGTGGGGTGGTATAGCGGGGTGGTATGGCGGGGTGATATGGCGGGATGGTGTGGCGGGGTGGTATGGCGGGGTGGTATGACGGGGTGATATGCAGAGTGGTATGGCGGGGTGGTATGGCAGGGTGGTGTGGCGGGGTGGTATGGCGGGGTGGTATGGCTGGGTGATATGCAGGGTGGTATGGCGGGGTGGTATGGCAGGGTGGTGTGGCGGGGTGGTATGGCGGGGTGGTGTGGCGGGGTGGTATGACGGGGTGATATGCAGGGTGGTATGGCGGGGTGGTATGGCGGAGTGGTATGGCGGGGTGGTATGGCGGGGTGGTATGGCGGGGTGGTGTGGCGGGGTGGTATGGCGGGGTGGTATGACGGGGTGATATGCAGGGTGGTATGGCGGGGTGGTATGGCAGGGTGGTATGGCGGGGTGGTATGGCGGGGTGGTGTGGCGGGGTGGTATGGCGGGGTGGTATGGCGGAGTGGTATGGCGGGGTGGTATGGCGGGGTGGTATGGCGGGGTGGTGTGGCGGGGTGGTATGGCGGGGTGGTATGACGGGGTGATATGCAGGGTGGTATGGCGGGGTGGTATGGCAGGGTGGTATGGCGGGGTGGTATGGCGGGGTGGTATGGCGGAGTGGTATGGCGGGGTGGTATGGCGGGGTGGTATGGCGGGGTGGTGTGGCGGGGTGGTATGGCGGGGTGGTATGACGGGGTGATATGCAGGGTGGTATGGCAGGGTGGTGTGGCGGGGTGGTATGGCGGGGTGGTATGGCGGGGTGATATGCAGGGTGGTATGGCGGGGTGGTATGGCGGGGTGGTATGGCGGGGTGATATGGCGGTGTGGTATAGCGGGGTGATATGGCGGAATGGTATGGCGGGGTGGTATGGCGGGGTGATATGCAGGGTGGTATGGCGGGGTGGTATGGCAGGGTGGTATGGCGAGGTGGTATGGCGGGGTGGTATGGTGGGGTGGTATGGCGGGGTGGTATGGCGGGGTGGTATGGCGGGGTGGTATGGCGGGGTGGTGTGGCGGGGTGGTATGACGGGGTGGTATGACGGGGTGATATGCAGGGTGGTATGGCGGGGTGGTATGGCAGGGTGGTGTGGCGGGGTGGTATGGCGGGATGGCATGGCGGGGTGGTATGGCGGGGTGGTATGGCGGGGTGATATGGCGGGGTGGTATGGCGGGGTGGTATGGCGGGGTGATATAGCGGGGTGGATAACGGAGTGGTTGTATGGCAGGGTGGTATGGCGGGGTGGTATGGCAGGGTGGTATGGCGCGGTGGTATGGCGGGGTGGTATGGCAGGGTGGTATGGCGCGGTGGTATGGCGGGGTGGTATGGCAGGGTGGTATGGCGAGGTGGTATGGCAGGGTGGTATGGCGGGGTGGTATGGCAGGATGGTATGGCGGTGTGATATGGCGGGGTGGTATGGCGGGGTGGTATGGCGGGGTGATATGGCGGGGTGGATAACGGAGTGGTTGTATGGCAGGGTGGTATGGCGGGGTGGTATGGCAGGGTGGTATGGCGCGGTGGTATGGCGGGGTGGTATGGCAGGGTGGTATGGCGCGGTGGTATGGCGGGGTGGTATATCAGGGTGGTATGGCGAGGTGGTATGGCAGGGTGGTATGGCGGGGTGGTATGGCAGGGTGGTATGGCGGTGTGGTATGGCGGGGTGGTATGGCGGGGTGGTATGGCAGGGTGGTATGGCGCGGTGGTATGGCGGGGTGGTATGGCAGGGTGGTATGGCGCGGTGGTATGGCGGGGTGGTATGGCAGGGTGATATGGCGAGGTGGTATGGCAGGGTGGTATGGCGGGGTGGTATGGCAGGGTGGTATGGCGGTGTGGTATGGCGGGGTGGTATGGCGGGATGGTATAGCGGGGTGGTATGGCGGGATGGTATAGCGGGGTGGTATGGCGAGGTGGTATGGCAGGATGGTATGGCGGGGTGGTATGGCAGGGTGGTATGGCGGGGTGGTATGGCGGGGTGGTATGGCGGGGTGGTATGCCGGGGTGGTATAGCGGGGTGGTATGGCAGGGTGGTATGGCAAGGTGGTATGGCAGAGTGGTATGGCAGGGTGGTATGGCAGGGTGGTATGGCGGGGTGGTATGGCAAGGTGGTATGGCAGAGTGGTATGGCGGGGTGGTGGTATGGCGGGGTGGTATGGCGGGGTGGTGTGGCGGGGTGGTATGGCGGGGTGGTATGGCGGGGTGGTATGGCGGGGTGGTATGGCGGGGTGGTATGGCAGGGTGGTATGGCGGGGTGGTATGGCAAGGTGGTAGGGCGGGATGGTATAGCGGGGTGGTATGGCGAGGTGGTATGGCAGGATGGTATGGCGGGGTGGTATGGCAGGGTGGTATGGCGGGGTGGTATGGCGGGGTGGTATGGCGGGGTGGTATGGCGGGGTGGTATAGCGGGGTGGTATGGCAGGGTGGTATGGCAAGGTGGTATGGCACAGTGGTATGGCGGGGTGGTGGTATGGCGGGGTGGTATGGCGGGGTGGTGTGGCGGGGTGGTATGGCAGGGTGGCATGGCGGGGTGGTATGGCGGGGTGGTATGGCGGGGTGATATGACGGGGTGGTATGGCGGGGTGGTATGGCGGGGTGATATGCAGGGTGGTATGGCGGGGTGGCATGGCAGGGTGGTATGGCGAGGTGGTATGGCGGGGTGGTATGGTGGGGTGGTATGGCGGGGTGGTATGGTGGGGTGGTATGGCGGGGTGGTATGGCGGGGTGGTATGACGGGGTGATATGCAGGGTGGTATGGCGGGGTGGTATGGCAGGGTGGTGTGGCGGGGTGGTATGCCAGGGTGGTATGGCGGGGTGGTATGGCAGGGTGGTATGGCGGAGTGGCATGGCGGGGTGATATGGCGGGGTGGTGTGGCGGGGTGGTATGGCGGGGTGGTATGGCGGAGTGGCATGGCGGGGTGATATGGCGGGGTGGTATGGCAGGGTGGTGTGGCGGGGTGGTATGGCGGGGTGGTATGGCAGGGTGGTATGGTGGGGTGGTATGGCGGGGTGGTATGGCGGGGTGGTATAGCGGGGTGGTATGGCGGGGTGATATGGCGGGGTGGTATGGCGGGGTGATATGCAGGGTGGTATGGCCGGGTGGTATGGCGGAGTGGCATGGCGGGGTGATATGGCGGGGTGGTGTGGCGGGGTGATATGGCGGGGTGGTATGGCGGGGTGGTATGGCGGGGTGGTATAGCGGGGTGGTATGGCGGGGTGGTATGGCGGGGTGATATGCAGGGTGGTATGGCGGGGTGGTATGGCGGGGTGGTATGGCGGGGTGATATGCAGGGTGGTATGGCCGGGTGGTATGGCGGAGTGGCATGGCGGGGTGATATGGCGGGGTGGTGTGGCGGGGTGATATGGCGGGGTGGTATGGCGGGGTGGTATGGCGGGGTGGTATAGCGGGGTGGTATGGCGGGGTGGTGTGGCGGGGTGGTATGGCGGGGTGATATGGCGGGGTGGTATGGCGGGGTGGTATGGCGGGGTGGTATGGCGGGGTGATATGGCGGGGTGGTATGGCGGGGTGGTATGGCGGGGTGGTATGGCGGGGTGATATGGCGGGGTGGTGTGGCGGGATGGTATGACGGGGTGGTATGGCGGGGTGGTATGGCGGGGTGATATGCAGGGTGGTATGGCGAGGTGGTATGGCGGGGTGGTATGGCGGGGTGGTATGGCGGGGTGGTATGGCGGGGTGATATGGCGGTGTGGTATAGCGGGGTGATATGGCGGAATGGTATGGCGGGGTGGTATGGCGGGGTGATATGCAGGGTGGTATGGCGGGGTGGTATGGCAGGGTGGTATGGCGAGGTGGTATGGCGGGGTGGTATGGTGGGGTGGTATGGCGGGGTGGTATGGCGGGGTGGTATGGCGGGGTGGTATGGCGGGGTGGTGTGGCGGGGTGGTATGACGGGGTGGTATGACGGGGTGATATGCAGGGTGGTATGGCGGGGTGGTATGGTGGGGTGGTGTGGCGGGGTGATATGGCGGGGTGGTATGGCGGGGTGGTATGGCAGGGTGGTGTGGCGGGGTGGTATGGCGGGGTGGTATGGCGGGGTGATATGCAGGGTGGTATGGCGGGGTGGTATGGCAGGGTGGTGTGGCGGGGTGGTATGGCGGGGTGGTGTGGCGGGGTGGTATGGCAGGGTGGTATGGCGGGGTGGTATGGCAGGGTGGTATGGCGGAGTGGCATGGTGGGGTGATATGGCGGGGTGGTATGGCGGGGTGGTGTGGCAGGGTAGCATGGCGGGGTGGTATGGCGGGGTGGTATGGCGGGGTGGTATGGCGGGGTGGTATGGCGGGGTGGTATGGCAGGGTGGTGTGGCGGGGTGGTATGGCGGGGTGGTATGGCGGGGTGATATGCAGGGTGGTATGGCGGGGTGGTATGGCAGGGTGGTGTGGCGGGGTGGTATGGCGGGGTGGTGTGGCGGGGTGGTATGGCAGGGTGGTATGGCGGGGTGGTATGGCAGGGTGGTATGGCGGAGTGGCATGGTGGGGTGATATGGCGGGGTGGTATGGCGGGGTGGTGTGGCAGGGTAGCATGGCGGGGTGGTATGGCGGGGTGGTATGGCGGGGTGGCATGGCGGGGTGATATGGCGGGGTTGTATAGCGGGGTGATATGGCGGAATGGTATGGCGGGATGGTATGGCGGGGTGGTATGGCGGGGTGGTATGGCGGGGTGGTGTGGCGGGGTGGTATGGCGGGGTGGTATGGCGGGGTGGTATGGCGGGGTGATATGGCGGGGTGGTAGGGCGGGGTGGTATGGCGGGGTGGTAGGGCGGGGTGGTATGGCGGGGTGGTATGGCGGGGTGGTATGGCGGGGTGGTATGGCGGGGTGGTATGGCGGGGTGGTGTGGCGGGGTGGTGTGGCGGGGTGGTATGGCGGGGTGGTTGAATGGTGGGGTGGTATAGCGGGGTGGTATGGCGGGGTGGTATGGCGGGGTGGTATGGCGGGGTGGTATAGCGGGGTGGTATGGCGGGGTGGTATGGCGAGGTGGTATGGCGGGGTGGTATGCCGGGGTGGTATGGTGGGGTGGTATGGCGGGGTGGTATGGCGGGGTGGTATGGCGGGGTGGTATGGCGGGATGGTGTGGCGGGGTGGTATGGCGGGGTGGCATGGCGGGGTGGTATAGCGGGGTGGTATGGCGGGGTGGTATGGCGGGATGGTGTGGCGGGGTGGTGTGGCGGGGTGGTATGGCGGGGTGGTATGGCGGGGTGGTATGGCGGGGTGGTATGGCGGGGTGGTATGGCGGGGTGGTATGGCGGGGTGGTATGGCGGGGTGGTATGGCGGGGTGGTATGGCGGGTTGGTATGGCGGGGTGGTATGCCGGGAGGGTATGGCGGGATAGTGGTCTGGCAGGGTGGTATGGCGGGCCCAAGGATGGTTGTATACTTAGGTCGCCAAACCACGTTTGGTCATATCGTGTCAATAGGAGAAGGAAGGGGGAGTAGAGCCATGTCCCCGGGGGTAACCCCCTACTCCTTACGTGGCGGGCCCAAGGAAATGCATCGAAAGATAAGAGACCCAAATACTATATCGCCTTAGCAAGTGATCGACGGGTTCAGAACAGGTAAATTAACTGTGTGAAAGCATTTATTCAATTCCTTAAGGTCCAGAGCGGGTTGAGGGTCAACAACTTTCGAGTTGAGGGTCAACAACTTTCAACTTACCACAACGTATTTAACGTTATCAAGATATTGAAGTCCTCCAATAAACTAGGCAACAGACTTCCCCCCACAAAACGTCTGATATAGCCTAGTGTCATGGTAAATACATAAATACAATCTATGCTACAGAAATAACTTTTGCTCTATAAGCTCGATTGTAACCATAATACGCTATAAAATAGGCCATAAATACAGAATTATCACAATTTTGCATTTCGGCGCGTATATGCAGTCACTGGATATTTATGTATTTGCTTGGAAAACATAGCATACATTCAAATTTAGCCAAGGAACTAATGTATAATATGGCATGGCTTGATATTGGTTGTCATTGGAACCTAAAAATGCAAATAAAAAAATGAGGTTCTGAAAAAATCGGAACGCCCTCTACCGGGAGATAGCTTAAGCGGAACGCCCTCTACCGGGAGATAGCTTAAGCGGAACGCCCTCTACCGGGAGATAGCTTAAGCGGAACGCCCTCTACCGGTGAGCTCGATGGTACCCACCAGTCGCATATTTCACGTACATAGTTTAGCCGGCTACGGGGTTTGGCGGGTAAAATCGCCCATAATTTACGTGGTAACTTTAGCCGACTAAGCCCCGTAGCCTGCTAAACTGCGTTCGTGAAATCCGCCACAGAACCTTGCCATCCTCTTGTTCGCCATTTCAATCTACTCACATTTGGGTCATAATGCAACCATAGCCAGCTTCCGACATTTCGTGATTGGCGAACACACTCTGAGATCTCACCCGGTGGCCGAGTGGATATCGTCAGAATTAGTGGAGTCAGAATTCGTTTATTTGACCAAGAAAACTATATAATATAAATAAGCAATCAATAGAATTATATACTATAAAATATAATTATAATAAAAACATAACTAACTTACATGGCCTTTGCGAAAGTCCGCCCCCCCCCCCGGTCGTAATGTTTTTCACCCCTCCCCCCCGTCCCACCGTAGACGCATCCGCGCCTGTATGACACGAGCGATACGTATGTTATTTCGACACTCACATTTCATTACGCCAACCCCCTCAATTTGCAGGAACGGATCCAGGAATTTGAAAAGGGGGGGGGGCCTCAGATAGCGCTTTTCCTCAAAAAGGGGGGGGGGGGGGCGGCCCCCTGGACCCTCCCCCCTGGATCAGCCCTCAATTTCTGGAAATAATATCCTAATTTTATCCCCAGCACCATCCTCGTTGCAAATTCGGATCGACCTGCCGCTTGAAGAGACAGACCATAAATTAGTGGGTAGATCAGTTTTGGGAATTAATTTCGTTATAACCAGCTAAACTATATAGTCCACATTAATATAACAACAGCGCGAGTTAGCGGGACACTAGGCAATTTTATGGGCCCGACATCAGGCTGTAGCAGCCCGCCAATATCCGGATAATGAAAATGAAGGGCTGCTGCAGGCTGATGAAGGGCCAATAAAATGTCTAACGCCATGCAAAACTGGCGCTATTACTATTATTGCGAGTTTAATTTACGTTCTAGTTTACCTCACATATTAGCTGGGCGTTAAAGTTCATCTCTTAAGTCCTATGTTACTTTGCATATATTTAATCAATTTGCCCTATATTAACGAATATACGCACTGAATTTATTCGCCATGAATATTAACAATATTAGCCATTTAATCACATACCTACCCAAAAAAGTAGAAGATAGACGAGGGCAATTTTTTCATTGATTCGTGACGTCACAAGATGAACCGGTTTTGTTGCGCAATATGGTAGATTCGTCTTTTGAGCATGGCGTCTTTAGGATGGTCAGCGGCTTTCCGCATCGATCGGGATGCAGCGATACTCGCACGATTATTTAGAATTAATGATAGTGAGGGTGAGAAAGAAGAAGTGGAGGATTCAGGCAACCGGAGCATGTATTCTGCCGCCGTACGTATCGCTTCGAGCCACCTCGAATGAAGGCAGATTGCTAAGGGACTGTAAACGTTGAAAACCTCGAAACGCCCTACGCAAAACAGTATTTTCGGAAGAAGTGCGAACGCTTCATTCATAAAAAGTGAGGCTTATTATATCATGAGATCTAGATCAAAAACCAGCAAATATGCCTTGTAATCATATAAAGTATTGATTCGACGACCAGCAGACACATTGGTGAAAAGCTAGTTGTTTGTCCCAACCGGACACCATAACGTTCGGGTGTCCACAAGTAATACTATAAAACGTACGCATTGCGTGTGTATCACATTGAAGCATTTGTCATTCAGATATGCGAAAGGTGCTCCCATTGCATGTGCCTCCGCAGCCTATACAGCCATCTACAGAGCGTTGTGTTCTTTATTGGTCATTTATTCGCAATTAACACGGAATTCGATACTTAATTTGTTCCTGCTTTGGTCAATCATATTGCATGATCGTTAAGCAGCAATTGTCTACTGAAAAAACGACGTAGGCGTTCCATTAAAACACTATCAGTGTCAGCGCTTAAAATAAAAAAAACTATAATTCGATATAATTGCGTATTTCATGATGAATTTTAACTTGTTGAGCAGAACTCGCGCCAAACCGGACGCTCAGGGTTAGGACATTAGAACACACTGATCTCATTCCGTCTTGAGACATTCCAACTGGAATTGGATTTCACTTGATGTAATTATGCGGGTAAGAATATATACTTGTCTGCTATATTTGTAAACTAATATTTCAACAGAATTCACCCATAATAGGTAGTACTATGTTACTGCCTCATACGCCGCATTATGAAGTTCATGAGGTATTTTCATATGTTGATATTTAGTTAATAACTCGAAGTAAAATTATCTCAAAATCGATAACCGTGTACGTATCACAGGCAAGGTGTGTCCCATGCGGTGAATTAATAACAGTCGATATTTGGGGTTGTGTTCACTCATTATTTCGTTCGACGTTCAAATTTGTTTTCATGTAAAACAAAGGAATACTGATGTTATTTCTCCTTCGGGTTCTCCGTACCACAGGGGATGTCAGTGTTTCCTGTTATCCTGCTGTTGTCTGCGGTGATTTCTCTGACATATCGATACCACGACAAATATGAGTCCGGGTCGAACGTGAACCGACAACAACTGGACTCGACGCCCGGGGCTGTGACGTCATTTCCGGAACTGTCTGGACCAACAACCGACAGTCGCCGAGACCAACACCTGGCCCGTGCAACATTACAAAGTTCTGAAAATACGAGCTTTCATGCAACCAGCAGACTATTTTTCCCCTCGCAACAATCGTATGACGACCGGCGTGAACCGGTCACGGATTCTGGCCTTGAATCGAGCGCAGAATTGTATCCGAAAACCACACCTTATCTGGACAGCATCCCCAAACCACATGACGCCAGGACGCGGCACGCGACCAATGCTGACGATGTACTGGTAACATTAGATCGGATCTCCTCACTTTCTGTCCAGGATCACGGCTTGGAGGAGTGTCCCGACGAAATTGTTACGCAATATCGCGGGCTGACGCCCATTGGTTCCCTTAGCGTTACCATGGAGCGTCGCCTTGACGACGGCAAGTTCATTGCAGTACCGAGCGGGAGATACAAATTCTATATGTTTAGTGCCTTTTGGGATGACCGAAACCAGTTGTCGAGTCCCGTTGTTAGAGTTATCACTCTCTTGGAGACTAACCGATTTCTTAGAGCCAAGGAGATCTTAAATGAAATAGTTTGCCACATGTTTTATACAAGAGCCAATACAAGTCACGTCGTGATCTCGCGACCGGCCATGTTGTCTTTCAACACACCAGGCAGACAAAATATCTCTGGCCAGGTCATGCATTCGGCGACAGTGACATGCGCACCGTGCTCGTGCAAGGAATACCATGTAAGGGTGTCTGTCGGCGACTCTCGTCTTCCCAGCGAGGCGAGGAGAAACTGGGAAGCTGGTTCGACTCTCATGGTAGAGGTACTGCGCGAACGGAATGAGCCGGTGGTCGAGCTGGGTACATGTGTACCCATCGTGTACGGCCACCTCAACCCATTCTTTCTCGTCGAGTGGATAGAACTGCAGAAGATCCTCGGTGTGGGACAAATGTTCGTTACCAGCGAGGGATTAGATCAGGAGGCGACCAACGTGATCGATCACTATGTTCGACAAGGTTTTATGAAGGTGCAGAACTCTCATTTTATACACCTCGAGGACAGTTGGCTTGACCTTCGCAGCCGCAGTTCTCTATCCGTCACTCATTGTATGTACCGGAACATGTACAACTTCAACCGCATCATGATCTTAGACGCCGATGAGGTCATCGTTCCCAGAATGCACCACACGCTCCTGGAACTGCTAAAACACTTGAGTGAGCTAGATGGTCATGCCAATCGCGCGTATGTATTGAATTACAGATTTCTTCACAGTGAATTCATCCGCGGCATTTCTGACCCTGAGGCACCAGAGCACTCTATATTCCTTCGCCACAGAAAGAAAATGCCATATGCTGAAGATGAGTATCACGTGAAATCTATCGTCGACCCGAAGTTTTGCATTACGGCTCGTAATCACAAGTGCATGACGCCGTTACGGGGAAAGATACCCATTCAGTTTCATACTGTGCCTCGGGATCTCGCCGGCGATCTCCACTACCGGACCAAGCCAAAAAACAATCGCTGGCTATCCAAGCAATATGTCAATGATGACGTCATGCTTAAATATCGCGATCAGCTGTTAGAAAGAGTACAACGTGAACTTGATATTTTGGACATGGGGAAGTTTTGAAGAATATTTATGGTTTAGGGTAATTTTTTTCTGCCATCTATGAGCCTGATTACGTGTGCGGGATGTGGGATGGTCGTTTGGTCTCTTTTTACTGCTGAAGATTGTATATGGCATGGTATCTTTACAGGTCGAGTCATTCAACATGCCCTGAGCATGTAGCATCACTGCTCCGTATGGTGTTTACGGAATTCGGCGTCGAATTGACATTCAATGAGAACCATGTCAAAGACTTTGCAAATACTCGTACTTCCGCAAAAAGGGGGTGTCCATGCCTCAGATGGCCAAAATTTTGCATTGAAAACGGCATTCTTCCTCAAAAGTCGGGACCCTGGATCTGCCCTTGTTATACCCCGCGGAAATAACACCAGTTTGCATGTAGTCCACTGTTTCATTGCAGTTTAAGGAATCCTCTGCAGCATCCACGCAATTAGACCCAATGTTAGTGGCAATTAAAAATATTCATTTGAACACGAGTATCATCGGCAGCTTTGCTAGAAAGATGACCTGATCGTCAATTATCACACCAGGTTAAATACATGATCTTCTTCGCTTATTATTCTGACCTGATGCACAGGTCATCGCATGTATATACTGTAGCCGCGGGATTCAGACAAATTTAAGTGCCGGTATTTCGTCCTCACTAGATATCTAGATGTGGTTTGAGCTGTCGTAAAGTAGAAAACGTGCTCTCTGCTGTTGCTGTAGGGACGGGGATTGTGTAAGAAATGAGCATGAGTTTATATACTTTCTTCAGCTATGCACTTTACAAACTAGATTCTTGTTATAGTCGTTGCGCCTAAAGAAGATATAATGGGTACCAAAGTGCACTGATTAAAGTGCCATGTTCATTATAGAGGCATTAAGTATTTCGTACCGTTTGCCAATAGTAAATAAATGTTCGCACAAAAAAAATTTAATTTAGCTTAAACTGGTCTATTACACAGAATTTACATACACATTGTCGCATAATTCAAATAAAAATGTTTTTGAACTCTTGCCGAATTTTCTTATACCTGTTTTACATTTTCTTTTGCTACCGCTGCAAGGACCATTTAGGACCATATTTAGACCGGGGGAGGGGGGGCACGTTCCCCGGATGCCCCCCCGATTCCTCCGCCTAAGCATGCGAAACGGAGTATGTATGTCTCGTTGCTATTGCATTGATCATAGCATATAGATCTTAGGTGGTAGGATGTCGCCCTCCGGGGGTGGAGAACGGAGGGACAGGCCGGATCCAGTGACCCGCGCAGTGTTCTTCGTCCTGATTGGTTGATAGGGGGCCAGGGGAATTAAATGTCTGCTTCCACCAAAAATACACACACGGGCGACAAAAGGGGTTTTTAGGCTTAAAGTATACTTTTTCTCTGCGAATTCGTAACTATGATTTTTCTTTTTTTAGGAAACGTATCTTTAGACCATATTCTCTCATTGCCACTGCGCTTACGGCCAGAATTGGCTTCCCCTTTAATATAGGCTATGTAAGTCTCGCGCGGTTATTACGGTCATGCGTCGTGTTTTACCCATGCACGCAGCACTTTCGGGCTGCTCGCTTGTTTATTGTGCGGCAAGCGACAGTGTTTTAAACGCTAAAATGGTGCATTGCTTTGTTTGGGTTCAACCACGGGACTGCTGTTCATTAAAAAAAAATCAGTTTATTTTCCTTCCTACTGGACAAGAAGAAAGGGAAGAAATGGATACATTTATGGGGGTAGGTTGATATTCACAAGCTGATCGAAGCGATGAAGGCAACGCCCCCCTCGGGCCTCGGCTCGGGTTCATCCACAGGCGCCGCAGATCGACTGACACAGGCCGGGGGTGGGGGGGGGGGGGGTCGCGCACCGCCGGTATGTAGGCGGTGCGTGACCCCCCCCCCCCCGGGCCTGTGTCAGTCGATCTGCGGCGCCTGTGGGTTCATCTGATCTGTCACGTTGCCGTTGTTACTGCGTCACACTCACTGTCCCTGTCAGTTTGTGTGTCTACCAGTGTTTGTTTTCTTAACTTTCAGAATAGCGGACAGTGTATTTGAGATAAAATGTAGACAAGTGTAAGGAATGCCGATTTTTAAGGCAAGACAAAACTTATTTGTTTCGGTAATATTTTGATTTTAAATATTTTCCTTCATTCCTAGGCGAACTCTATAACATTTTATTTAGCTCAGCATTTTAGATGATGCCACTCTGCTCATGCAGGATGTTTTATAGCCAGCTTCATATCTATTTATAACATTGTAAAATATCTGCATATTATTGCGCAATCACCAGATCACTGATATAGATACCGGTATGTAGAGTAGATCTATTTCAATTGAATGTAAATCTAATTTTATGATTGATGTAGGAATTATTTTGAATTTCCAGATGCTGTTCTACACATTCTTCCTGGTTGATGTATTTCAAGTTCTTATCAAAACCATGTAGACCTTGGGAAAGGTTTGCGGCCAGTCGAGTGACAATTTCAAAAGTTTTGCATACATTTATTTTAGCTTTGTATTAAATTCTTTATGATGGTATTATGTCCACTGGCATGCCCAGTCAGTTGAAATGTGAGGGGTCCATGCTGATGTCTTTTGAGGAATTTGTGTCTGCACAGGTTGCTATAGATTGTACAGAAATCACTTAGCAATATGCCATCAGACATGAATAGCACCAGTCACTCATACGAAAGTAGGCATACAGTTAAACTTTAACATTTGTCACACCTAATGGGGCACTGGTCTTTTGTTTGCCATTATATCCAGGATCTACTTCTGACACAGCCATTGTTGAACATTGATCAATGCTATAAGAGTTTGTGCCCAGGGATTCAATTTGGACAATAAAGGTTTAATATTCACAGCAAAATCGATGTGTTAGTGTCTTTAAATACCCCTCCTTTTCTCTCCAGAAAGTCACACTTCACAAAGCGAGAGGCAGAAGCTTGTTACAAGACAACTAGAAGTAGGGAGGGGGTGGTGGGGGCTCCACATTAGCATTATTAGCTTGCCCCTAATTTGTAGTATGTAGCAAATAAATATCATATACCATATGATCTTTCGATATGACATGTTTGTGTTTATCTAGTCCATGTACGGTATGTATTGGCACTACATGAATACACATATAGTTAACACAGTTAACACACATGCATACAAATATGACAAAGAGTGCAGAAATGACAGCACTATTGAAGAAAAACTTGAATTTCATTTGTCTCATGTATAGGTCATGATCCATAGCAACCTGTGCGGAGGTGTAGTCAGCTGTTATGGTCCGGTATATAACACAAGATAAACTAGATAATTCCCATGAAGTGTATATTGTTTATTTAGAGCTTTGGACAACATTGCACCGTGTTCAAGTTACACAGCTTCGTTTAACAGATGTCAATTTCCACAGCTTACACCAAATAGTGAAGGATTTTTGATGTTCGCATATTAAAAGGGTGTGCATACCTACCGGTACATGTACATAAATAAATTTTACCTAAACTTATATTTCCTGCAACGGTTACCACTATCCGCCATAGCAAATGAATACAGTTCAATAACTGTGTATATCATAACACTAGCTATAATTAAGTTTCATACATGTAATGGTGTCTCCCTGCTCTCTGGTAATTACATAAAATACATTGGAAAACATGTATATTATAAACTTTCTTTCATATATAAGGGGTACATTGAACTACTTACCCCTCAATTATCTTTATACGCTTTGCTGTTATAGAGTGTATATTGCAGTGCTTCTTTTTTTTAATCTTCCTGTTTACATGCATGTCTATGCCTACTAGACTCCTATTCAGTGACTGTTTAGGAGTAAAATAAATCAGCTGATGAAATTATATCATATTATGAATTGTTGTTTTACTTTACTGATGACACAGGGAATGATATGACTGATAAGTAAAATGCAATCATTGTAGCCATATTTTCCTGTTGATTCGGATGACCTAAAAATCCTGAAAAAAAAGTTGAGCTGTCATTACTGCAGCTGCCCAAGGAGGCAGTAGAACAGGTGAGATGAACACCCTGTTGTGAACCTCGTAAAATAACTAAAGTTTATATAAAAAAAGGCAGTACAAGAAATCAAAACAGTGACATATGAATCAATATCACATTTTTGGATATATCAAACCATCTACCGGTAATAAAAATATGTCTACATATGTGTACACACATAACGCTATACCAGTACACATTACCGGTATCTTTTTGAAATTTGTTTTACTTATGGCCCAAATAAATTGAAAAATAAATGTATTTATTGTTATCCTGAGTATTTAAAAAATTATGCAACACTTAAATGCTGACTTCAAATAATATAAAAACAAAAATTTATGAAGCAATTACCTCACATATTAAATAATAAATGAATCAACAGGAACAAGAACAAACAAATATTGAAATATAAAGGGACTAAGTAAATTGCCAATACATTTTGATAGTTATATATACATTGTACCGGTACATATATTTTATAAAAGTGAATCTCAGATAATAATATATGTATACCTATATCTAGGTGCTTTACTGGGCCAACTGCATTATTTTTCATCTGTCTTGCTTGCACTTTTGTAACTGAAAGAATTACCAAAAATACCAAAATTAGTCAAAAATAGTGTACTATAACTGTGATATATTATATATAATCACTGACTGGCTAGAATTGATAATATGGTACATACATATAAGGCAATATCATTGTTCAATACATATAGTAGATATATATGCTTAAAATCTAGCAGTTATTAAATATATTACTATAGTATTTTTAAATTAGTTAATGGTAAATGTTAATTAAATATGCCAAAATAAAGAAATATACAAAACTGGGCTTTACCAATGCAAAAGTACTGCTGCCACAGGGTAAAACTTCAACTCCTTCATAGGGCATATAGAATATGGAAATGCTTGGGAGATTTAGTAATTGAAATATCAGGAGATTTAGCTTTTGAAATGTTCTACTAATTCCAGGCTATCTTGCTTTGGATGGGGTATAGTGGGATATATTTTTCATATGGTCTTATAATAAATTGACAAAGTGTGAATTAAAAAAAAATCACAGAAATGCAAAGAAAAAGATTTTTTTTTTCTTTCTATCATGATATTCAAATGTTTCTTAGACTAATATATCAGGACTCCACACTAACTCTTCAGCTAAATTTAATATATCAAGGCTGTACACTTAACTGTTTAACAGTTTAACAGCTACCGGTACTTGCTCTGTGAGTCAAATTAATTGTAAAATTTGTATCTTTCATATGCATAAATCAGATATTATTTTTGCCATGGCAGAAATACTTTAATACTTGACAATATTTTTTGGGGGGGGATAAGTAAATATTCAGTGGGACAAGTAAATATTGAAAATTGCTGTACTATACCTACTCAATGGGAACCATGCACCTTCCCATTTATTTGGAAAAAAAGGGTCTCACTGTATTCATAGAAATGGACTTCCGGTCATGCGAATCATACTCGCCAGGCGGCGCACCGAGCGCAGGTGAAAACAAACGCACGTGGCCCAGCCATTTTCATGCGTTCCGCTCTGATTCTCCCCAAATCGGACGCCGTACTTTCCCTATATATAGCTCTGCCTATGCAAATAAAATCATGCTGAAGCAGTGCAAGGTCTAGGGTTGCTCCAACCACAATATGCCAGACGAAACAAGGGTGGGGGGGGGGGGGGGGCATGGGCGGAACCAGGGGGGGCCGGACCTCCTCTCCCTTTTTGAGGAGGAATGCTGTTTTTCAATGCAAGTTAGGCCATCTGAGGTGTGGACCCCCGCCCTTTTGTAGTGCTCCCCCCTCCCCCTCGGTCGCAAGCTTTTATTGGACTTCCCGCCGTCCATTTTTGCTAATTTCTGTATCCACGCTGGGCGTGGGGGCAGGACTACTTCTTGGCTATCATTTCTAGCTTGGGCCACAAATATTTGCGCTGCAATGGGAGCAATATTATTTTTATTTGGTAATATGAGAGCAAGAATTTGTCTTTATCTAATATGGGAGCAAGATTAATGTAACCTTTTTTTGTTTAGCAAACTCCCTCCCCACCCTTACCCCAAGAAATGAAAATTTAAGGGAAATTTTTTCTCTCCGGTCAAGGGTTTAATTATTTTTTTTTTGCCAAATTTATGGCAAGCATTATTGTTAGCTAGGGGTAACAGTCGGTTGATCTATAGAGCATTATGCAACCCTTTTTGAGTCACCCCCCTGGCCCTAGCCTCACCAGGCAAGCATTCCAACAATTCGTAGGACATCGTTAAATAAACAAAAACGGGCGCGAAACCACGGACAAATTCGACAGAAAACACTGAGAAAGACGCTATGCTTACGTATCCGCGGGAAAGTTTTCAAGGGCGCGATAACGAGGCTCAGTGCGCTTAGTCTGCATGCATACAAAAGTTGTGACGTCAGTCCATTACCATGACGCAAATAAAAGCCCCCCCCCCCCCCACCAAACCCCCAAAAAAATAAATATGAATTATTTTTCACCACAAGGTTATAAGATTGAGGGGAAGTAATTTTTTCCGTCAAGTTCAAGGCAACTTCTTCAATAAATGTAAGGACAAATTAAAATTAAAGCAATTCTGTCAAGTTCAATGCAAGGTGGGGGGTTTTTTTGGGAGGGGGGGGGGGCGGGGCAGTGGAAAATAATCTAAGATCATAGAAGATGGGCCTACAAACATCAGAGATCTCAGATCAGACCTTGGGAAAAATCAAATATCAGAGATCAGAGAAAAATCTGAGATCAAAGATACTGCCTAAGATCAGAGAACATGCCAACCAAAAAATCAGAGATTAGAGAACATGCCAACCCCCAAAAAAAGAGATCAGAGAACCGAGCCACCCTGTTCTACCCCCCATTTTGTTAAGGAGAGAATTTTCTGTCGAGTTCAACAAGAATATTTTTTATCCACAAATTGAGGGCAAGAGAAAACGTCTTTCCCCCAAATTCAGGGTATGCATTTGCTTTGGGCCTTATTAATTAGGACAACTTAATTAGGTACGTTTCCAATTATGTATCAGCAAGTAGGAGGTGAGAACTTGGCAGGAACAATTGAGGGATGGGGATATCCACTGGATTAATGGAAATTATGATGTTTCAATATGCATTAATTCTGACCTACATAAAGTTGTTTCTGCATTAAGTTTTTGCATGGGTCTACTCATAACAACAGGCTTCATCCCAAGAAGACGGTCGCCCACTTCTCTGTTGCTTCGTTGGGGTTTAGGTCAGCTACTTTTAGTTTTCTGGGTACCTGGCACTAACTACACCAGGTAGGGTTTCCAAATAGTTTTAGGACATAGCACAACGAAAGAAAAACAGACGCAAACCCACGGAACAAAACCAGTACAAAAGACACAAAACACGAGATTTGTATGCAGATTTATAACCACGTGGCAATGTTTTCACCTGCGCGATAACGAGGCTCCGTATTTTCACCTACTACGCATGCGCACCACAATTGTGACGTCAGGCCATTTCTATGAATAGCGAAAAGACGTGTCTTTTCGCGAAAAGACACTAATCTCGCGAAAAGACAGTCCAAATGCCAATTAACACCGATTTGAAGCTGTTGAACCGGCTAATTCGATTTGTAATGTCTTTACTGAAAGATTTAATGAAAAACTGTATTGTTTAATCGGGTTCATATACGTATTTAACAAATATTTCAACACGGACGCCGTTCAGCGATCGGTACGGCTGCCGCCATGTTGGATACATACTTGCCCGCTGCCTCACTAGATGGCGTAACGCGGCAAATGATGTTACATACATGTTTGCGTTATGAGGTCTTTTCGCGAAAAGACGGTTACATCGGCGTAAAAGGGACATGTATCGCTGATAAAAGACACTTAAAGCATTAGTCATATTTTTTTGTTGTTGCCATTTTCCACGAAATAAAATGTTAGTATTATTGGGGTAGGAGACGCGCATGCCGCAGTTAGTGGACACCAATTAGTGGAGGTAGAAGTCGGGAGACACCCGGTTTCGCGGGGCGCCGGTTTCGTGCAGGGCTAATCAGTTAACACCAATTAGTTTGTTACATCGAGTTTACATCTAAGGACAGTTTAGTTAAAAGACACTTAAAGCATTAGTCATAGTAGATTTGTACAGTGTATTTACACACAGTACACACATGTATTTTCGTGAAAAGACTGTTACATCGGCGTAAAAGGGACATGTATCGCTGCTAAAAGACACTTAAAGCATTAGTCATAGTAGATTTGTTCATAGTAGTAGATTTGTATTTACACACCCCGCACCACACACACATTACACACATTACGCCTTCTTCTTGTTACTTGTCGTCGTCGTTTTAGCGCAGCGTTCCATGGGTCCGGCGAAGATCGGGTGGTCCCCGGTTGTTCGGCGTTTCACTCCAAGATGTTTGAACACGCCGACAGTGACGTGCACCTCCCCGAGGTTAAAGGTCTTGTCAAACCCAAGTATTGTTGACGTAGAACCGGGTCCCGAGCAGCAGAAACGTTTGATGTCCTGTATCTGGGCGTCGGTGTACAGCATTATCGATGGCACAAGGCTGTCACCGATTGTAATGCGTCTCAAAAAGTCGTCGCCTCCTCGAGCTCGAGTTAGCAATTGCTGTAGGTTGTCTGCGAAGTTAGCAGTACACCCTTCAACACCTCCTTCTTTCCGGCTCCGATATCGGGCACTTTCCAGCTGCTTCATTGACTTAGGAAGGACATAAACATCCCCTCCCGCCGCCTTACACAGAGAGTCGAACGCCTTCCTGGTTTGTTTGTGTGTTACTTCCGCCTTAATCGACTCCATGACCTCCGGTTTCGTACGGATGTAGGGCCGCGTGTTCCTTTCACTACTGCCATGTGGTGCGGTGCCCGGGAACTTCCCGATGTATTCCACGCAAGCAAGCCCGCTAGCGTCCTTCAGCCACGTCACTCGGCGTTGGTAGTCAGGACACAAGGAGTGCTTGCGGTAATTCCGTTGGACGTGGACCAACGCGCTGGCAAGTGGCTGTGGGTCCAAGGCAACCAACGCTCTCTTGCCGTTTGATCTGCGTTCGACATTGTACATGCCATTTTTGTGGACAACGGTTGTCAGTTTACCGGTGGCATCCGGCACGAACGTTGTTTTGGGGCTGGGCCCTTGTGACTTCCATGCGCCGCAATCGTCCCAGACAACATTGCGGGGTGTCCTTTGGTTGCGCGCATTGTCGACCAGGAAGTAGCAGGACAAATGGTAGCCGCCTTAGCATTGCCAGTCAACAATCCAATCACCTCCGATACGGGCAGGAATTCGCCAGTTGTTAGGTCACAACCACCCTTTGCGATTACGCGTTCCGTTGCGTTAATGGATGTGTCCGCGGAGGAGGGCGCCGAGTCTGCGTCCAGACAGCCCGGAGAGGAGGGCGCCGAGTCTGTCCCACAAGCAAAATCACTTTCCCTGGTCAAGCAGACATACATTAATTATGCCCTGTATCTAGGGAGAAAACTAACTTGTGCGATGAAAATATTTGTTCCAGATAAAATTGCCCACATCACATAAAAACACCTCACTTAGCCTAATATTAAAGTAATTAATTGTATCACTGACAGTGTCACAGACAAAAACCTGTCAGATGTGTCATGATGGTGGGATTACTGAGTCACAGTCACTGAGTCAATGAGTGAGTGTCACTGTCAGAGACAGTCAGTCACTTGTTATGCCGATTTTGGGTGCCCTGCATGTACTTTACATTTCGTCAGATGCTTTATTAACTGAAAAGAATAAATTGGCAGACTATGAGGACTTTCAGTCAAGTACAGTTACACTTACCTTCACTTTGTAGTTTTTATCTCTCGTCGACGCCTGGCCTTTGTCATTTGCCACAACCGACTGACTGTCACCGAATGAATGCCTCAGAATGGTAAACAAGCCGCAGACGCAGTGCGCGATCGCTGGCCACAGCACTTTCGCTCTTAAGAGTGATTTTGGCGAAGTCTTTTGTATAATTTGACAAGTATTGGATTGATAATGCCATTTAAGACAATATGTGTTCAAATAATTACACTTGTAGTCCGATAGAGGGTGTTGGAAATTTAGGCACACGACGCAGACAGCTCTGATCCCGTATCAACAACAAGCAGAGAAATGCGCTGCAGCCCGGAAGTGATAATTCTCGCCAAATCGCGCGGAGGAGCGAGATGTACTTACAGACCCTATTGAAGCAGAAACAATAATCCTTAGATGCATTGTTTTAGTCTAACACTAACCAAATCAGACCATTATCGTTTCAACGGACCTATGTAGGTATGTCCCTTTTCCATAAATACAAATACCTGAAATAATGAAAAAATTATGTGTTGTTAAACTCACTTCATTTACCAGATTGAGATATCTCATAAAAGACATTGATAAACTCGGTATACCATTGTGTTGCATCAGATATGATAACCTCATATAAATACTTCCAACATCAAACCATATATCAAGTACATTTTCAAGAGAATACTTTGAAGGGTGCATTTTCCTGTATGAACACATTTAAGAGCAACAAGAATGACAATTATAATGGTAAAAAAAAAGAATATCACATGAGACCCTACTTTTCTAATTTAGACAAAACGGTTGCAATTAGTTTCACAAATGTATTTAAGTTGTATAATGGCATTGGTGTTATTGAATTATTATTTATTTTGACAAGTTAAGTAAATTATATTAAATAAAGTACAATAGATGTAGTAGTAGAGAATAAATATAAAATATAGACAGGCAGGCAAAATGAGAAATGTAATATACTGGTCATTATGACTAGAGTATAGGGTTTGGACGTTATGATGAATGTGTTTTAATAGTAATACACCAGGTGGATTTTGTATTGTATGCCTTCACTGGCCACCAGGTGTACTGCCTATAAAAGAGGGTGTGACTTGCAATAAAGACCTCTTCTTCATGTGAAACCCATGCCGTCTAGTTGTGTTGGTTATTGGGCATTGGTCATGAGATAGGCCGTAAAGTAATAACTAATTTTATACATGTAAAATACATGACAAGAAATATTACGAGTGAGCTAAATTTAGGAGTTGGTACAAATGGTACCGGTCAATAATTATGTCATTTATATCATTAGGCAAACTATCATAGATAACCATACAATCAACCCCCCTGAACAATAAAAAAATTACCTGAAGCAAAGTAGACTCATTGTAGTCAATTAAAAGCCACGCGAGGTTTGTAGATCTCTTTATCAAGTGAGTGAAACAGTAGATGTGGAGAATACTGACTTGTACCTATCCATATTGCTTGAAATACAACTGGTGTGTTCACATAAATCGGCTTCGTTAAACTGAGCTGTACTGTTAAAATCTGAACACGGTAAATAATTTACTGCAGTAAGCTTAGCCTTGAAATGTTGAATGTCATGCTAGCAACAAAGGATGGGTAGGAATTTTACAACTTTACTTAATAACATTCGATAACTATGCCAGTCCATTTTAATGGGGAGTGTGTAAGTTTCTGTCAATCGCACTGTGAAGTTCAGAGACTTAATAATTTCCCTCAACCCCCAAGGTTTTTGTCGACCAGGTTTCCTGTTTTCTATACAGTGTCAGTGACTGTTAAATCCGAAAAAAGCTACTCATGCCGCCACGACACAATGCAAATGTACTAGAATTTCTGGCCTGGTAAATTAAGGTCGGTAGACTTAGTATAGTTTGGGAAAAAACACCGATTTTTGAGACGTTGTTCAAGCAAACGACACCGCTAAGTGGGCGATAATACACCACGATGCCAATCGAAAAGCGGAGGGTTGAAGAAGACTTTGATGTCATTCGTATTTTAAGCAGTTTTTTTCGAAGATGCTATGTTTTAATCACGTTGTCGTTGAAACATTCGCCCTATCGGTTGTTTCTCAAAGTCATCTAAATCCGATTCAAAGTGTCCTAATTGTGCGGACGAAGGCGTTACGTCCCATTCGGTAGTTTCAAATGACGCGCCGCCTACCGACAAGATGGAGAGTGTGTCAATTCAGCTTAAATTTAAGCCAATCATAGTTGGCCAAAACGTTGAGTCCTTGTGTTTGTTTACTTCTTTCACATGTGTGTTGCTATATAAGCCTATCTATCTCTAGGACGGTGGACGGCACGCATGACGCCAGCAGACGTGGCGGTGGCGGGCTGGCATGGCGGCGGCGGACGCGACGGCGGGCATGGCGGGGAAGATAACCCGCTTCCTCCCGCTCCACTGCGGCGGCGCTGTCTTGACGATGACGTCATGAATAAAAACTAAGCTTGACGAGGACTTTCTTCGGGCATTCGGACATGGATTTCCAAACTGGAACGTGTTTTCTTCTCAAAGCCTGACAGTAACACAATCTCTGACTGCCTCAATAAACTATAAACATTTTACTTGATGATTACTTCTGAATCATTTAATGATGTCGCTTAAATGATACAGGAGCTGGCAGCCATTCGGTCATTAGTTACATGACAAGCTGCATTCTTCTGCTGTAAATATTTATTACGTTTGTTATAAAAATAATGCTGCTGGCTGCTAACGGAGACGAGTATGGTGTCGAGTAAACCATACGCAGCCAAAGTCACATAATGTTAAATTAATAGACTTCGTAAAACCTCACTTAAAATCTTGTTTAACTACTGTGAATAAGGCTACCTATCGTTGGAGCTCCTCCAAAAACCATTGATCCGAACACCCTTCAACCGCAGAACAGTGAAACGAAGAGCGAGCTAAGACGAACGACGAAGGTTAAGTGACAATGCGCGGATCCAGGGAGGGGAGGATTTGGCTTTGGTACATGCCCGGATTTTGCCGATTTTTGTTGAAAAACAGGACATTTTTGTGCGGTCATTTGTGTATTTGAGTGAAAACGGTTTGGAGAAAATCTTGAACCCGCCCTTGACGCTGGTGAACAAAACACGACTCACTGAGCAACTCTGTCCATCTGCCATTACAATTCGTACTTAAATAAGCACAACACACAATAATTCTTTATTTGCGAACTAAAGTTTATTTGCCTTGATGTGCAGTACACTCCAGACGTGTGCAAAACTGGCGGAAGTACGTGCATAATTTTAATTTCAGCAAATCATTATTCATTCATAGCAAACTTTAAGAAGATGGATTTGAAACGCCAATCGACCTATCGACAGGTCATCGATGCGATCACTGCGGTGAGCTCTGTCTGTCACAGATTATTTAGTCATAAGCTCAAATTCCGCGAAGCAAATTTTCTTAATTAAATCAAAACAAAGCTGCAAATCCATCGTCTTTCGCCGACGGACGGATGCCAACGGTTACCATACAATCATTACAAACTAATAAAAGAGCATAACCTCTGTAGACATTGTTTTTTCCTCTCAATCCCATCGATTGTATCCGTCATCATCGCCACCCATGCCACGCCCACCATCCATACCGCCCATGCCACGCCCACCATTCATACCGCCCATACCAGGCCCACCATGCATACCGCCCATACCAGGCCCACCATGCATACCGCCCATACCAGGCCCACCATCCATACCGCCCATGCCACGCCCACCATTCATACCGCCCATACCAGGCCCACCATTTATACCGCCCATACCAGGCCCACCATGCATACCGCCCATACCAGGCCCACCATCCATACCGCCCATACCAGGCCCACCATCCATACCGCCCATACCACGCCCACCATCCATCCCACCCTTGTCACACCCACCATGCATCCCACCCATGCCATGCCCCCAATGGCCAGGGCCCATGCCACGCCCACCATCCATTCCACCCATGCCACGCCCCCAATGGTCAGGTCCCTTGCCACGCCCACCATCCATACCGCCCATGCCACGCTCCCAATGGTCAGGACCCATGCCACGCCTACCATTCATCCCACCCATGCCACGCCCCCAATCCATACCACCCATGCCACGCCCCCAATCAATACCACCCATGCCACGCTCCCAATCCATACCACCCATGCCACGCCCCCAATCCATACCACCCATGCCACGCCCCCAATCCATACCACCCATGCCACGCCCCCAATGTTTCGGCCCATTACCATAGCCCATACCCCTACCGAAATTATTGTTGTTCCAGTCGTGACCACTCATTCCCGACCCACGGCTCCAACCTTCCAAACCCGGCGAAAATCCGCCACAACTACATCCCTTCCTGTCCCACCCGTTGCCATGGTCACCGCCCATGGACATATGAACCCAGCCTCGTGAGTTATCGCCGTTCCCTTGGCAACAGTCATCGCTGTCGTCGCGGTTGCTACGCCCTCCCTGGAAACAAAGCAATGTTTCATGTAGCGGGATGACTTTATCCCAATCATGCCGATATATCATCACTGTGACATTTACAGATGAAACAAAAGTGTCCACATGTTCACAATCCTAGTAAAACATGATCAGTGCTTACCATAACAGGGAATACGCCTCAATCAAATGATCGACAAACAAGAACCCCTCATATGCCAGAACGCTTTGCTCAGATACACCTACAACCTCTACGAGCATGGCTTACCATACTGCTGCCGTGTCCCATCATTCCAGGACGGCAGAAAAACACGTGGGCAGTTTGCCCGTCTATAGCCACTTCGATGGGGCCAAGAGAACACTGAGCATTGCCAATGCAACTTCTGTTCGTCATAGGACCGTCTTCCGTTTTTATGGAACACGCCTCGGCCAACTACAAGACAAATATAATAAGAATATAAAAATAATGATCAAAAAAAGAATCATAATAAAAAAAATAATGATAATAAAAAAACTAATTATAATATTAGAAGTAATTGTAATAATTATAATAAAAGAAATAATTATAATAATTCTAACAAAAGAAATAATTATAATAAAAAAGATTATTGTAAAAAAAGAAATTATTATTATAAAAGAAATTATTATGATAAAATAAATAATTATAATAAAAATAATAATTATAATAAAAGAAATAATTTTAATGAAAGAATAATATACGTATACTGACTACGCCGTTGAAGTGTGGCTCACTGCCCCAGTCCGGCAGGGCACAGAAGGACATCGATGTGGGAGCCATGTTCCCCCAGCAGCCACCCACTTCCAGTGGACCAACGGTGCACTCCCCCGAGGGGCACTCAGTCTCCTCTAACGCCTCCCCGTCAGCGTCAGTCACGCGACAGGCGTATGTATACTGTAATCACAATGCACTTACGTGGACGTGGATGCCAGATGGGTGTTGTTATGGTTATCACCTGCATTTTATCAAGTTTATCAAATACGGTGTCATGGTTACCAAGCGTGCGTTGTCATGGTTATCAAGCGTGCGTTGCCATGGTTACCAAACGAGGAATCGCACATATTGACTCACATCTTGATCTTGACTCTGTCGCTCGGCCCGCCGCAAAGTTACCAAAGCGTATATTGCCCCTGTTATCCATGTATATTCCCATTGTTACCCATGTATATTCCCATTGCTACCCATGTATATTCCCATTGCTACCCATGTATATTCCCATTGCTACCCATGTATATTCCCATTGTGACCCATGTATATTCCCATTGCTACCCATGTATATTCCCATTGTTACCCATGTATATTCCCATTGTTACCCATGTATATTTCCATTGTGACCCATGTATATTCCCATTGTTACCCATGTATATTCCCATCGCTACCCATGTATATTCTCATTGTCACCCATGTATATGCTCATTGTTACCCAGGTATATTTTCATTGTTACCCATATATATATTCCCATTTTTACCCATGTATATTCCCAATGCTACCCATGTATATTCCCATTGCTACCCATGTATATTCCCATTGTGACCCATGTATATTCCCATTGTTACCCATGTATATTCCCATTGTTACCCATGTATATTCCCATTGCTACCCATGTATATTCCCATTGCTACCCATGTATATTCCCATTGTTACCCATGTATATTCCCATTGTTACCCATGTATATTCCCATTGTTACCCATGTATATTCCCATTGTTACCCATGTATATTCCCATTGTTACCCATGTATATTCCCATTGCTACCCATGTATATTCCCATTGCTACACATGTATATTCCCATTGTGACCCATGTATATTCCCATTGCTACCCATGTATATTCCCATTGTTACCCATGTATATTCCCATTGCTACCCATGTATATTCCCATTGTTACCCATGTATATTCCCATTGTTACCCATGTATATTCCCATTGTTACCCATGTATATTCCCATTGTTACCCATGTATATTTCCATTGTGACCCATGTATACTCCCATTGTTATCCATGTATATTCCCATTGTTACCCATGTATATTCCCATTGTTATCCATGTATATTCCCATTGTCACCCATGTATATTCCCATTGCTACACATGTATATTCCCATTGTGACCCATGTATATTCCCATTGCTACCCATGTATATTCCCATTGTTATCCATGTATATTCCCATTGTTACCCATGTATATTCCCATTGTTATCCATGTATATTCCCATTGTCACCCATGTATATTCCCATTGTTACCCATGTATATTTCCATTGTTACCCAGGTATATTCCCATTGTTATCCATGTATATTCCCATTGTGACCCATGTATATTCCCATTGTTACCCATGTATATTCCCATCGCTACCCATGTATATTCCCATTGTTACCCATGTATATTCCCATTGTTACCCAGGTATATTCCCATTGTTACCCATGTATATTCCCATTGTTACCCAGGTATATTCCCATTGTTACCCATGTATATTCCCATTGTGACCCATGTATATTCCCATTGTTACCCATGTATATTCCCATCGCTACCCATGTATATTCCCATTGTTACCCATGTATATTCCCATTGTTACCCAGGTATATTCCCATTGTTACCCATGTATATTCCCATTGTTACCCAGGTATATTCCCATTGTTACCCATGTATATTTCCATTGTTACCCAGGTATATTCCCATTGTTATCCATGTATATTCCCATTGTGACCCATGTATATTCCCATTGTTACCCATGTATATTCCCATCACTACCCATGTATATTCCCATTGTTACCCAGGTATATTCCCATTGTTACCCATGTATATTCCCATTGTTACCCAGGTATATTCCCATTGTTACCCATGTATATTCCCATTGTTACCCATGTATATTCCCATTGTTACCCATGTATATTCCCATTGTCACCCATGTATATTCCCATTGTTACCCATGTTTATTCCCATTGTTACCCAGGTATATTTCCATTGTTACCCATGTATATTCCCATTGTTACCCATGTATATTCCCATTGTTACCCATGTATATTCCCATCGCTACCCATGTATATTCCCATTGTTACCCATGTATATTCCCATCGCTACCCATGTATATTCCCATTGTTACCCATGTATATTCCCATTGCTACCCATGTATATTCCCATTGTTACCCATGTATATTCCCATTGTTACCCATGTATATTCCCATTGTTACCCATGTATATTCCCATTGTTACCCATGTATATTCCCATTGTTACCCAGGTATATTCCCATTGTTACCCATGTATATTCCCATTGTTACCCAGGTATATTCCCATTGTTACCCATGTATATTCCCATTGTTACCCATCTATATTCCCATTGTTACCCATGTATATTCCCATTGTCACCCATGTATATTCCCATTGTTACCCATGTATATTCCCCTTGTTACCCATGTATATTCCCATTGCTACCCATGTATATTCCCATTGTTACCCATGTATATTCCCATTGTTACCCATGTATATTCCCATTGTTACCCAGGTATATTCCCATTGTTACCCATACATATTTTCATTGTTAACCATGTAGGCCTATATTACCATCACTGTAAATCGCTATGATTAACAAGTGGGTGTTGTCACGGTTACGGTTTCCAAAAGTGTGCATTGTTATCAAACTATGAACAATATAGGTGAACAAATGTGGACGCCTCCCCATTTTGCGACGAACGGATTGGGGAAGCGGCGAAGGGCCGCTATTTGCAATTTACACGCAATGCATGGAGTCCCCTCCGGTTAACCTTCAAGTTAATGAAAGCAATATCTAATTGAAATCTAAATCAAAATAGATATAGATCAACATTTAATCAATATTTAATTTATAATCAATAAATTGACCTCTGGTGTATTTTTCTAATTACTGTCCTATATCGTATGCATGTACTTGGATTGCCTCAATGATATTTTCGTAGCGAGCAATTTGATCGCAGATAAATAAATGCTTGGGGAATTGGTCTAAAATAATGTACCTCAAGTTATTTTAGATATATATCATAAATATATCACCCTGTTGATGTTGATGTGGCTGTTACAGGACGACGCATATTAGCTTAACGTTATAAGCTCATATAATAGCTTCGTGGGCTAAACAATGATCGAATATTTAGCACAATAAATCTGCCTAAAAGACGCATAGGTCTCCCACATCCGGTCCCAGCCTTGAGGTGAGGACATTTGCGCTACAGAGATAAACCCACCTCGCGCGAGAAGCCACTTCATATGCATCTTGTCGCTCGCATAAACTTCACTCCGGGGGACGACAGTCAAACCTATTTCGAAGATCCCAAGGCGAGATTTGCTTATCCCGGAAATGGTACCACAATGGTCCCAGGCAAGAGAGAGCGACATGTTTCTTAAGGTAAGCTACCCATGATAGCAAGGTAAAAAAACTCTATTTGTTATTTTTTTATGAAAGTATACCCAATTACACACCTTCTGGTGATTTTTTAGGATACTTTACGGTCCCCATTAAAAAACTATTCTCCATTTTCGAAGTATACCCCACTTTCACAAAATGACTAAAACTTGACACCTACCACAAATATGTAATTTTGCTACAATTCAGCTCAATATTAAGTCATTATCATCAGTAATAGCTCTTTGGAAAGCTTAAGCCTAGTGCAATACAGGAATGATATTACAAAATGTAAATAGTAACCACAAAAAATAACAGAATGGTAATAATAAAGTGCATTTATGCAAAATCAGGACAGTTTTTGCCAAAATTCGAAATCACCCCTTCACAAAATTGGCTATAATTTCATCAAAAATGAAAATATTGACACCAAACCACTTTTAAGAACATCGTTCTTGTAATAAATGTAAAGAAAATATAGGTAACCGTGCAAATTTCCCGAGAAAAACGTTCTGAAGCTTGAAAAGGTTATTTCATAAATATTTTTTGGCGCAGCTTATGTCACACCAATTATCAGTAACTTACGCCTTGTGTTCACATTTTAATAAATCTGGTTATATATGATGGTCTCCGATATAGTTATGATCTACACGAATGTTTTCTGAATTATTTACAAGTTTTCTCGATGTTTTTTTTCTTCTTTTTTTCGAATTTACGAAGAGCCATTTTCGGGGAAATACCCTGTGAATGACGTCATGAATTGGGGATTCCCCTGTGAATGACGTAACGAGTTATGGAATGCCCTTTCACTGACACCCGCCAATGTTTGTCGATGTTTACCGAGGTCTTTTCTAAATCGCCGAAGCTTATCATACGATGCTCTATTCATTTTACCTATGTCACCACTTCTTTTGCTATGTTTTATTCAGGCTTTGTTACATTAAGACTGCGTAAAATCTCAGGGCTACAGCCAGCCGATGTTTGCCGATGTTTGCCGAGGTCTGCTCAAAATCGACGAGGCTTATTATGGGTAGCTTACCTTAATAACGTGTTCCTTACATGTCAACGGCGCGTGACATTTTAGTATGGAGTTTTCAAGTATATCCACATGTGTTTTAGCCTATGTAATTGATTTTTTAATTGCTGATGAGTGCGTTTGTTTCTTCTCGACAGGTTTAAATTTATACAAACCTTAAACCTAAACCTTCTATAACGGATTTTTTTTTATTCTTAGCAAATGGGAAATCTCAACAAGGTTAGCTCAACTTTTTCAACAAGTTCAACCTTGTTGACCAGTTGGTTTACATGATGACGTCAACATATTCAACAGAAACTTCATCAAAATTAGAAACGCGTTTCTTTATCCTCAACAGGTTTACGTTGAAGATTCGACAACAAAGGTAAATGTAAACAGTAAACCTTGAGAATAGGTTGAGAATAAACAAACGCGCTCGATGTCTTTTTCGCAACTTTATTCTATTTGCATAACGTTACGAGGACCGGTCAACTTAGCATCCGCTTTGGCAAGGGAATTAGTCTAATTTATTTGGCATAAACTCCGATTTATAATAAATAAATATGACCGATATCTACAAACCCACAATCTACAAACTCCATATATACAGAACCAATACCTACAAACCCAATACCTACAGACCCATTACCTACAAACCCAATACTTACAAACCCAATACCTACAGACCCAAAATATCGAGACTCCACATATACAGACCCAATATCTTGAGACTCCATATTAGAAGACTCAACTTTTACAGACCCAATATCTACAGACCTGATATCTACAGACCCGACGCCTACAGACCCAATATCTATAGACCTAATGTCTACAGACCCAATACAGACCCGATAAGTTACATGGTAAGTGGAAGCCATGATAACGCGATCAATTAGATGCGAACTCCATCCCAGCTGACATGAATGGTGCACCTCCCTCCACCCCACCACACTTCCCGCGCCGCGCGGCTGCTCAACGTTCAATCAATTCAATTAACTAGTTTAGGTAATACCACGACAATGGGAAGAGAGAAGGAATATCTCCGACAGTAACCCCTAACTCACGGAGCACCGAGATGGCGCGCGAAAAACAAGCTACCATAATAAGACATGAACATAAAACTATAAAATTAATGCTATATGAAACGGATGGCATTTGCTATTATATATAAGCATAAATAGGTCATTATGAATCGATATATACATTGAATAACAATGACGCCATTATAAGGGACGACAGTTTTTAATTGATGCATCATATTAAGCCATTGTTAGTAAACCATTTCATTTAACAAATCTTGTTCTTTGACGCTGAATGTACTTTAGGTCGACTTACCAGTGGCTTCGGCCTGGGCGGCTTGCAGAAGTAGGCGTGTGTCTGTCCGTCAGAGCTGCTGAAGGGGCCTCCCCTGCATACCTCCCTCCCGGGGCAATCTGCCACGAACAGCTCCTGGCGCTCCCCCTCCCCATCCCGGACAACCTGGCAGAGGTCCCCGGGCTTGTGTCCGCGGGGGTCGGCCGCGGGGTAGGGACTCTCGCCGTTCATTATCATACTGTGGGGGTCACCGTAACCGGTCCCGGGGGGACCCTCGTGCGGATTGCCCCCACGACCCCCCATTGGAGGGGGCATGCCCAGGGCCGCCCCGCACAGGACCACGATGAGGAGTAGCATCCTCATGTCAACAACTCTGGAGTCTAGCGCGGCTGTAAACGATTCCGATTTATAACCCTCGCCGAAATCCCGGCGACTGACGAGTTCTAAGATGTGGATTCGGCGCGCAGCCTTTTATAAGATTGTTAGAGCCACAGATTGGGATCATATGACGCAAAGACAAGTCACGGGACCGTTGTAACGGGAGTCGACCTGTCGGGCAATTAGGGCCCCCCACAGGGCGATAATGGCATCAGTTCACCTCACCAGGTGACATTCGAGAACCGAACGTTTCGCCCGCGTCTTATGTTGTGGACAATAGTAGCGAGAAAAAGAAATCGACGAAGAATATCCAGTGACTTGTTAAGTCTAAACGGCATTAGCTATATAGACTGTTAGCATACGCCGGTCCAATTGCCAAAATATTAATATTAATAACAAATGCGAAGTATATATCAAGCCGAAGCGCTATACATGACCTTCTGCTGAACTGAGAACGGAGCGAGGCTCACCTGAGCGACCTTTCCCACGTTTGGCGGCTGGATTTTTTGAAAGCGGTTTTCAGTAGTGTTGATATGATACCTCGTGAAGCTAGTCCCATCATCCTCCGTGACGGATCCTGCGGGGAGTTCAGCATATGAGGCCAGACGACCCTCTTGCCAAATCGCAGCCCCCACACTTTCGTGTATATTGATCTATTTTAGCGCCCCACTACCCGTTGGTTGAATGCTTTCTGAGACTTCACCCTTATCCCCACCCACCAGTCGTCAGATGTTATGCCCCAGCATCACTTAATGGCCCTCACAAACCCATTCCTGGACCCGCTCCAGAGTCTTTCATCAATGGTGGGGCGAACATATACGACGATGGTTTTCCGACGATTTGCGGAAAATGGTTTATTTCCTACATTGCATCATATCCGGCCGCCCTGTAGGAAAGTTCTGGTAATGGGAGTACATATGCTTTCATTGACAGTCACCTTGGATGTTCTGAACACAGCCGATCCCTTGCCAACGCGAGATGGTGCACTGTACGCAGTTAACGGTTAACAGTTTTTGCAGTGTTGAAGATGTCTTCATCTTGTCAACCACCCGAGTTACGGTCAACCCTCGGTTTCGGTTACGAGCAACATCATAGATGACGTTACTGCCATGTAATTAGAGCAATAGTTGTTATCTTGTTTTGACAATAGCAACCTCGTGACTTAGTGGGACGATGTAGATCATGCACACCATCTTTCCGTGGTCTTACTTGATGCACTCCGAATGCACTCCAGCTCGTTCTTTAACTAGTACATAACAAACGTATTAAAGATTTACAGTAGAAGACCTGCAGATTGTGTGACCTAATGGCTGCCAGCTCCTGTATCATTGAGGCGACATATGAATAATTGAATGATGTAACCATCAAGTAAAATGTTCATACAAGTTTATTGAAGCAATCAGAGATTGTGTTACAAGGCATACTCTGTCACGTTGTGAAGAGGACACAAGTTCTGGTTTGAAACCCGTGCCCTGACGTCATCGTCAGCCGTGGTATTCATGACGTCATCGTCAACTCTGACCGGGTGGAGGTGCAGGAGGGCGGTTGCCGCCTTGACCAGTTTGGGAACCTCCTGCTGGAGGGGGTGGTGGGGGAGGAGGGCGGTTGCCACCTTGACCTGCTTGAGAACCATCTGCTGGAGGGGGTGGTGGGGGAAGACGGGGGTTGCCGCCTTGGCCTGTTTGGGGACCACCTGTTGGAGGGGGTGGTGGGGGAGGAGGGGGGCGGGGTGCCCGCCTTAACCAGTTTGGGAACCACCTGTTGGAGGGGGTGGTGGGGGAGGAGGGGGGTTGCCGCCTTGACCTGTTCAGGAACCACCTGCTGGAGGGGGTGGTGGGGGAGGAGGGGGGTTGCCGCCTTGACCTGTTTGGGAACCACCTGCTGGAGGGAGTGGTGGGGGAGGAGCGGGGTTGCCGCCTTGACCTGTTCAGGAACCACCTGTTGGAGGGGGTGGTGGGGGAGGAGAGGGGTTGCCGCCTTGACCTGTTTGGGGACCACCTGCTGGAGGGGGTGGTGGGGGAGGAGGGGGGTTGCCGCCTTGACCTGTTTGGGGACCACCTGTTGGAGGGGGGTGGTGGGGGAGGAGGGGGGTTGCCACCTTGACCTGTTTGGGAACCACCTGTTGGAAGGGGTGGTGGGGGAGGAGTGGGGTTGCCGCCTTGACCTGTTTGGGGACCACCTGTTGGAGGGGGTGGTGGGGGAGGAGGGGGGTTGCCGCCTTGACCTGTTTGGGGACCACCTGTTGGAGGGGGTGGTGGGGGAGGAGGGGGGTTGCCACCTTGACCTGTTTGGGGACCACCTGTTGGAGGGGGTGGTGGGGGGAGGAGGGGGGTTGCCACATTGACCTGTTTAGGAGCCACCTGTTGGAGGGGGGTGGTGGGGGAGGAGGGGGATTGCCGCCTGGGGGTGGTGGGGGAGGAGGGGGGTTGCCGCCTGGGGGTGGTGGGGAGGAGAGGGGTTGTCGCCTGGGGGTGGTGGGGGAGGAGAGGGGTTGTCGCCTGGGGGTGGTGGGGGAGGAGGGGGGTTGCCGCCTGGGGTGGTGGGGGAGGAGGGGGGTTGCCGCCTGGGGGGTGGTGGGGGAGGAGAGGGGTTGTCGCCTGGGGGTGGTGGGGGAGGAGGGGGGTTGCCGCCTGGGGGTGGTGGGGGAGGAGGGGGGTTGCCGCCTGGGGGTGGTGGGGGAGGAGGGGGGTTGCCGCCTGGGGGTGGTGGGGGAGGAGGGGGGTTACCGCCTGGGGGTGGTGGGGGAGGAGGGGGGTTGCCGCCTGGGGGTGGTGGGGGAGGAGGGGGGTTGCCTCCACGCCCGCCACCGCCACGTCTGCCGCCGTCATGCCCGCCGTGTCCACCGTCCTGGAGATAGACGCAAACGTTAAGTGTAAGTGATATTGCTTTCTATTACTTAAAGGAGGCTACTAAGTCAATTTTATCTTATTGTGCCACGACACATTTCACTACCTCTTTGCACCCCCGCGTATGTAATTCCTTGCAAGAATGTTATGTTAGGTAGTTTATCTTAGGTACTTTACAACTACAAGTATAAGCTAAACGGTTGCCCGGCACAGCTTTAGAAGTTTACAAGAGTATCAACAATATTGGGCCCAGTTACCTTCATGACATGCATCATTTATAGGAAAGCAATTACGGGTTGAAAAATAGACTGCCACGCGTTAAACCAACAGCTTATGGCTAAAATTCAGTGTTGTATCAAGGCAGCTAGTTATGGAATGTGCTCAACAAAGAACCAAAGTGAATGGAATCTGCTAAGGAATTCAAAATAATGCTGTCAACCTCGGATGTGTTGATGTGTCACTGTAATTCGTGCACATTGCGCAACACAGCTAACTGGTAAGGTTTAAATAGATGATAGAATGCTTGTTATATTTTCATTATCATACGTACATTTATCCCATCAACTCATGTCATTTTATCTTGGTCGGTCAATAGCACTTGTGCTAATGTTTATTGCTGACTTTTATATACCGACGTTAAATAAAATTTCATCTTATCTTATCTTATATTATCTTATTTTAAGATGTCTTGCCCCATAGGCTGCAACAGGGCTGTATGACCCAATGGCAAGCAATAAGTTATTTTGTTGGATAATCATCTGGGATTGTGTTTGGCCGATTGGCCTTAATAGTATATGACGCAGTATAAATGGCTAGTTAATTTTAGTCGACTGTCGCCGCCATCATAATCTCATGCTGACATTACACACATTGCCACGTCGATTTATTTGACAAATTATGAATTAGTTATTGGTTAATATTACGTGCGCTCACAAGCCCCACAAAGCAAAGCGCGCTCACCCTTGGTGGGGGCGGTGGGCGGCAGAAGAAGGCAGCGGCATCATCGCCCTCAAATTGCACCGGTACGGGACCGACGTCACAAGGCACATCCACAGGACAGTCACCCTCCTTACGGGGTAACCCGTCTCCCCCGAGTATGGAACAGGCCATCGTCGTCTGGAAGACGCAACATGCAAATATATATCAGAATGGATCTGGTCGGTGTGTCAGAAACAAGAACATTTTGCGAAACGTAATACACAAGCGGCTGAGGAACAAGTTTACTTTCCTTTCATAATTGTGTGTTAAACTTAGGGTGCAATCGCCATTCAGTTGTCTCCTGTATGCGCCGCTATATATCTATTGGGACATTTGGTTTTCACGGTTCCGATAGTATTGTTTACACTTTTTTTTCATATATAGATCTACGCTAAATACACTTTCACTGGCAATTATTTTTCCGGCCAACCTAAACAACATATCACATTAAACAGCCTTGAAAAATGAAAACAACTAAAACCCCAAAGATCGTTCCATGAGGTAAAATAAGCGATAATTGAGTTGCTGATGACTCACCAGAGCTTCTTGGTCGTCGCACAACGTCAGTTTCACGTTTGCCATGCCATCGGGAAGGGGAATGACAACGGGCCCCACATCACAATCAATGTCTTGTCCACAGTCCTGTGTTCTGTTCTCCATGCCTTCAATCTCCGCCAAGCAGATCAGGTCGTGCTATAACCGGGACAAGTACCGTGGCAACAAGGCGTATGCAGGTAGGCTATTGCAACACTCCATAGATAGCTGACATATATCATCCAACAGGAGAGAGAACGACACGATTTTAAAGAAATAGTCTCCACTGTTCTTTAATTGGACGTAGTCCTAGAGGGGGAGGGGGCCATCAAATTGTTTTAAAGGTTGGTGTCGCCCACCTGATACTCAAAATATGTATTCGCCTATGAGAAACAAAGTTTACATTGAGGAATGTTCAGATTAGAGCGTTACGAAAACACGTATAGTTAGCTCACCAGTGTTGGGGGTCTCTGACGCCTGCAGAAGAAGGCCTGCGCCAGTCCACTGGGGCTGCTGGAAGGTCCCCCGGCACACTCCTCATCCTCCCCGGCACATGGCTCGGAGAAGGCCACAACGGGCTCCTCTCCCTCCACGCCGCTGTTGACATCGAGGCGGCAGAAGACGGGGTCCGGCCTCTCCCTCCGTTCTCCATTCTCGGGGGGCGACATCCCGCCTCCAGCGGCATCCGGTCTCCGCATGCGGCCCGGCCTCCGCCCACGGGGATTACCCGAGGACCCGGGGAACAAGACCAGACCCACCAGGGCCAGGGACAGCAGCAGCCGTGTCATGGTGTTGGTCTGGTTCCGTATCTTGGCTGTCACAGGTTGTCGTCCAGTGGATGAATCAATTTTCTTCTGGATCTTCTTCCCAGGCTCTGGTCTCTAGTTGGTCACACAGCCTGGTCGATGCTCTTATGTAACCCCCGGCACATCGAGAGTCGTGACTTTCCCTATGAGTAAGGATGGGGCGGGCGGGCGGAGGGTGGGGGGGGGGGGGTGTCGCGTGTGCATACAACCAAGCCTAAATACAATTGCAGGCCTTGCGTAGGTGTCTTTCTTTTCTTTTTTCTATGCTATACATATCTTGGCATCCATCGCGCCTGTGACGCGATCTTTAAGTCACGTTTCGCATGGACCACGTTTCGCATCTTGTGTTTTTGCGTTTTGGTACTCGATGAAATTAAGTGCATTTTGCCAGGTATCTATGTCGAGCCAGGTTCTCTGTTTACTTTATATAGTTTGTTTAACATATTCATATTTGGGGCTATCCTAGATGATTTGTAAAGTTTTTGTAGATGTTTATATCCCGGTGGAGAACTAGGATTGTTGCTGTTCAGGCGCAGCCTCGTTTTGTTTATCATGTCAATTACAGATGTGTCGTAAACTCACTGCCATCAAAGTAACATTAATTAATAATACGGTGGTTTCTGGTATGACTGCCTTAGCCTAGCGGTTGCATATTAATATTTTAATGTGAGGTGGTAACTGGCCTAGTATACTTATACTTTTAAATCAAGCAGAAGGGATCAACGAATTTGATCACGCATATAAGGACACGTGTTCAGGGGATTCGCATTTGGAGCTTTTTCTTCTGCATCATGGACAGCTCCCATCTGGTTAGTGTCCCAATCACTGACATCCCTGTTGCTTTTATCCAATCATGTGGTGAAGCAGGTCTTCCAAGTGCGTTATGTCGGATAAGCAAGTCGGACAAACAAAGCAGCAAGTCACTTTCTTGCCAGTTTCAGAAATGAATACATTAATTCATGATTGTCAATTTCATATTTGCGATAAAGGAAACAAGACGGGCGGGGCTTGGTGTCGGAGTTCGGATCGGTCTGCTGTCGATGACACGATGATGTTATGATGAGCAGAGTCCCCGAATAGGGCTATACAGTTCTCGCGGGTTCCATTTCTGGTTTAGGTCCTTTGGGGACCAACAAAAAAACACGTGCTCTTAGAACGAGTGCGCATCCCGCTCTGAACTATGTATGGTATAGCTAACTGGTATGATAGTGGTGGTCATCGAATTACATATCTCTTGCGCCGGTACGAGTATTTAGTATTTTATCAACTAGTTAATGCCAGGGTAAATTTAAGTTGAATACAGACTTATATTGTACCTATTAATAATAGTAATAATTTAAATATTAATTGAGAAAAAAAAATGCCACCAATGGTGGATCCTGTTCATCCTTAGTCAATAGTTTTACTTCCTTTCTTTCCCTCTTTTTGTAGTTCGTATTAGTCCTGACAATGAAGTTACAAGTTCAGGCATCAATGCAATAGTATATTTTATAAAGAGCGCTCCTCCCCCGTCCACTATCCCCCTTCTCAGTTGGACGAAAAAACAGGGCGACCGAAACGAGGCCTGGGGCCACTCATGCAGCCAGCAATCCTTTTTAGTAGTGAGTCATTTACTCAATTCCTACAGATGGTGAAGGGTGCGTGCAGGTGTGCGTTCATGGGTGGCTGTATAACACACGTTTTATATTTCCAGTTACCTTAGAAATTAATTTTTAGCGACAGAGTTAGCTCAGGGTTAAACCACGGTCATGTCCGTCACACCGCACACAGTCTGCCATTTAGTGCATTTCGTGAAATATGCCGAGAGGTGGAGGTTCCCGCAATGCTCATATACGACGAGCCAGACAGACATGTTAGCACACTGAAGGTCTAAATTTTTATAAAATAAAATGATTAGATTTGATACCAATATCTTCAAATATTATGCCATATGGGTTGTTATTTGGTAATTCTCACAGGGTGAACACGCCTTACCACCCACACTCATGTCTTTTCGCCCCCCCACCCCTCACACACTCACTGCCCTCCACTCCACCCCCACACACACGCACACGGTCTTCTCGAGACACCTTTAGAGGTCACATTGGACCTGTCACGGTCCACGGACGCCATGAGAAAACATTTCCTGGTAGACGACTCAGGGCACAAGTTCGTCACGATTCTAGTCCTGCAGATGTACGTTTTCTGAACACACTAGATGGGGTCATAAAGTATATCAGATCGAATTCAGTGCAAGAAGATCCACAAGTAGATGTGTCTTGTCATAGGGTGCGTGCTTTTGGGTCATTGATGCGGGATATGGCACGTGTTTACAGTCTGTAATGAACCTTTAGGCCTTAGGTTTGTGTGCGCCGTGACGTCACGTTACATGTTTTACAGTTGGCTAGCTCTTTATACATAAAGCAGATGCGTGATATTTGGGTCACAGAGGAAAAAAAGGAAAGCATCACGACTTGAAAGATTTATATTCTCATATCTCGCTTCGTTTCATGTCATTTTCTTTCTTTAAAGCCAACTTTTGAGTAAACGAAGTCGTAAATTAGCCTGATACACCCACAGAAGTACAGAGCACGTATACATGTTGAGGCAAGCGGGCCGGGTGGTGGTGCAGATTATGTGGCTCATAGTTTGGTAAGTGTGGCACGTTGGAGGTATGAAAATCTTTACAAATACGATCCTGAATTCTCGACCAAAACCGCATTTGTCGGGTTGGATGCCGATTTGCCAGTTCAGTTCAGTTATATACTACAGGGGCCGTGTATTACATATTTGGGCACGTTCGTGCGCTCAATGTTTTTATTTTGCGTAATGCCAGATCTGTCATAATATAAGCTGATTTGGACGCCTAGATAACTGATATTGTGTCTGTAGGTATTGGGTCTGTATATGTGGAGTCTCAATATATTGGATCTGTAGATATTGGGTCTGTATATGTGGAGTCTCAATATATTGGGTCTGTAGATATTGGGTCTGTATATAAGGAGTCTCAATATATTGGGTCTGTAGGTATTGGGTTTGTAGGTATTGGGTTTGTAGGTATTGGGTTTGTAGGTGTTGGGCCTGTAGTTATTAGGTCTGTAAGTTGTGAGTCTTTTGACATTGAGTCTCAGGATATTGGATCTGTAGATATTGGGTCTGTATATGTGGAGTCTCAATATATATTGTGTCTGTAGATATTGGGTCTGTATATGTGGAGTCTCAATATATTGGGTCTGTAGGTATTGGGTCTGTATATGTGGAGTCTCAATATATTAGGTCTGTAGGTATTGGATCTGTGTATGTGGAGTCTCAATATATTGTGTCTGTAGGTATTGGGTCTGTATATAAGGAGTCTCAATATATTGGGTCTGTAGGTATTGGGTTTGTAGGTATTGGGTTTGTAGGTATTGGGTTTGTAGGTATTGGGTTTGTAGGTGTTGGGTTTGTAGGTATTGGGTTTGTAGGTATTGGGTCTGTAGGTATAATGTCTGCAGATTGTGGGTATGTAAATATTGGTCATATTTATTTATTATAAATCGGAGTTTATGCCAAATAAATTACACTAATTTCCCTGCCAAAGCAGATCCTAAGTTGATAGGTCCTCATAACGTTATGCAAATGGAATAAATTTGTAGATATTGGGTTTGTCGATATTGTCGCCGTTGACATGTCATGAGGACGTTTTTTTAGAGACGTCTCGCACTCACTGGGCCCATTGTGGTCCTGTCCGGGATCAATCTATCCTGCAACTCTGTGACTGGGCATTTTAGAAATGAGTTTGATAGTGTGAAACTTGACTAAGGTTTATACGAAAAGATGCATTTTGCCTTGGCTTTTCACTCGAAAAGACTGTTTCATACCTCAAATGAAAGCTCTTAATTAGTAGATTTATATGCGTTTTTATTATGTCCAGTGGATACAAAGTAATTTTTTTCAATTTTAGGAAGTCCTGGTCCGTGTAATATAAGAGCTTAAACGATTATGCATGTACTAGCTTTATTAGGAATTGTGGAAATATGTATTTTAAATCATGTATTACATTTTATATTTATTTACTGTATTTAAAATAATATATATGCGCCTAAAAAGTGGCGATAGCTCATTTAGCTAATTTGGACTTTGAAAATCATTTGGAATTCTCACAACGGTGCCATGGTTTTCAAAAATGAAAAATGTGAACAAACAATCAAAGTGAACTTCTTTTTTACCTTTGGGCTTTGAACAACGCTAGTTACATTATAAAAGAACAAAAAAAAACAATTTTTTTAAATAGTTTTTTATGAATAGGAATACATTTTCAAGTCATTAAAGTTGCATATGGAGCTTTTTCCCGCCAAAACTAATGTAGGTCAAAATATAAATAACAATCAGTCCTTGAATCATTTAAGATTTCCTTTGTCTATATTCCACGCATGCCAGGCTGCCAAATGGAGTCTCTTAGCCTTGACTGTGATATCAATCACTCACAAGTTTTGATTTTAGTGGTAAACGTCATCAGTTTGTGTGCTTCTCGATGCTTTGTTATTAGTGGCAGTGCCGATACAGAGTTCTGTGGTGTCCCGGGATAGACATATTTGCCACATCACAGCCGAAACGACGATTTTTACCAGGTTTCTGAATTTAAAGGATGACACAATCGAGTTTTCTGCAAATTTTGTTATAAATTTCGCCTGGGCTTAGTTTTGGCGGGAAAGAGCTTTATATGCAACTTTAATTATAGAATGTTAGAAAATTAGCTACAAAATCAAATATAAGTAAAACGATAAATACATACCTAGTGTAGTCTAGATCAATATATCGTATGTATGGTATTGTATATAATGTTAGTAAGATTTATATATAAATTATGTATAAATGAAGTTTTGAAATTGTATTACTTCATTTGTTTTATGTATAGAATACTGGTATTCCTTGTTGATATTAAAGAATATTGGAAAGTAATCATGTCCAAACGCACAATCAGAATTAAAGGAAACTTTAGCATGATGGTTAATTAATCCAGCAATGACAACGAGACTTTCTAGCGTAGCTTTAAAGGGAGGACGAAAATCGTGGAGTTCTCTCTACTCTCTACATGCGTCATAGGCGGAACGTCACCTCGCGCAGATCCCGATTTGACCCTTCTGATCCATATTTGAGCCCTCATATCCGGATTGGGCCCTTAGCATCCATATTCGATCCATGGTATCCCGATTGACACGATTTGACGCTTCAGATTGAGATTAGATCCTTAGGATACGGATTGACATCTACGATCCGGATTGACCCTTAGGATCTCGGTGTGACCATTCATATCAGGATTTGACCCTTAGGATCCTGATTTGAACCATCAGGTCCCGATTTGATCTTTCAGATCCGGATTGAACCCTAGGATCCAGATTGATTATATCCCCATTTAGAATCTATCCCTCGGATCCCAATGTCATCCATACGATCCTGATGTGAGCCCTTGGATTGAGATTGACCCATCAGATCCCGATTTGATCCTACTGGTCCATATTTAAGCTCTCAGATCCGGTTTGGACCCCTATAATCCGGATTCGACCCCTAGTATCCCGATTAACCCATCAGATCTTGAGTTATTCCTTCAGATCCCGATTTGACTCCTAAGATCCGAATTGACCCCTTTTATCCAGATTCGGAATCCTTTGGTGAATTTGTAAGTCGAGAATCATCGCCTTACGTTACAAATAGACAGACACACACAAAAGCAACGACACAAACTGGTTCAGCATGCAATCTCTCGGCTTGGTAACTGCATGCTTTGGTTCTGAGCTGTCAACTGTCGACCCGGCCTCAGGAGCTGATCCAGACTTAAGGGGGTTGGGGGGCGTGAATTTCGACATCATAGAAGGGCACCGGCCCTTCTTCCGCATCAGGTTGCTGCTCCTGGAGATCAATAGGCTTCTATATTCTCGGGGGCTAAACCCTCGGTGGGGTGGGGGGGGGGGCTTCTGCGATAAACCCGTCTCGCACTGGAACCAATGCCATATGCAAATCTTTTAGATAAGACTGGTTTGCTGTGCTAAAAACTCGACCATTGTTTAGCACACGAAGCCACTTTATGAGCTCATATCCTTGAACTAATATGAGTCGACCAGTAACTGCCACATCAACATCAAAAGCCACACTTGGCGCACTTTTTGGAAAACATATAACGTTATAACTGGATAACAATGGCACACTGTTGAAAAGCATGGCATTATAATTTGATAACCGTAAAAACACCCACTTGGTAATCTTTGTAATCTACATGCAATATTGTCATCTATGTAACGGAAAAGTTACGTAATCTGAATGTAGGTTAGACATGCTCATTAATTTATACATGTCTTGGCAATAACCTGGAAATATGATATTTATCTCCATAGCAAAAATCAAGAGAATACCAAAATATTTCCCAAAACTCTTTGCGCCAGTGACAGTTTTTCCGAGATGGCATATAATTGCGAAGTCGGGTATGGCGCGCACTCATCAACGTTTGCCTGCTTGGAACTGGCTGGCTGCGCGGTTTGTGCGTAATTAATCGAGTGGATGTGAACATATTGTAGGTGTCTACAATATACGTTGTCATGCGATGACGCCATCTTGACATCTGGCAAAGACCAAAATAATACCCTAGATGCATAGCACATGCAGTGGAATAGTCTGAACTATGATTCGCCAAGTCGTCTGTGTAGCTGTAGCAAGGCACTGCGTGATGCGCACTCGTTCTGAGAGCACGTGTGTTTGTTGTTATACCCAAAAGAGAACGCGCGATAACTGAACACGCTGGCAACTATGCGAGGGGACAGAATATAAGCGGAATCGCGATGGTAACTTTATATTGAATATTGTATCATACATAGTCAAAAACACACGTGATGATCATAGATATATATTACTTACACGCACAAACACCATAAAATATAACCGGGGAACCCCCCGTTTGGCGACCATGGATAACAATTTGATAATTATGGCAGCAACGGTCTAGCATACAGGTCTAAGTAAGTGTATTGTGATGGCAGTATACATGTATACGCCTGTCACGTGACTGACGCCGATGGGGGGACGCTAGACGCCGAGTGCTCCACGGGGGAGTGCACCGTTGGTCCACTGAAATTGGGTAGCTGCTGGAGAAACATGGCTCTCACATCGATATTCTTCGGTGCCCTGCCGGACTCGGGCAGTGAGCCCCACATCAACGGTCATTGGGGGCGTGGCATGGGTGGAATTGACGGTGAGTCTGGCATGGGTCCTGACTATTGGGGGCGTGGCATGGGCGGTATGAACGGTGGGACTGGAATGGGCGGTACGAATGAGGGGCGTGGTATGGGCGGTATGGATGGCGGGCCTTCCATTGGCGGGGAGGATGATAGATATAATCGATGGGATTGAAAGGAAGATTTTTACTGAGTTTATTCTGTTTATTTAGCTTGTAATAAAACCCAGATTTGCTGAAATTAAAATTTTGCACATAATTCTGCCAGGAGAGTCTTTCGTACTGCACATCAAGGTAAATCAATTTCTTTCGCCAAAAAAATTATTGTGTATTCAATTAAGTACGAATTAAAAGGCAAATGTACATTGTTGCTCAATGAATTGTGTTCTTTTCGCCAGGGTTTACAAATCACATTTCACAAATCATCGCTCACAAATGTTCTGTTTTTCAACAAAAAAATCGCAACATCCGAGCACGTACCCTCGAAGTCATCACCTCCCCTCCCTGGATCTGCGACTGGTCAGTGAACCTTCGTCGTTTTTCGCAGCTCACTCTTCGTTCCACCATTTGATCTAAGGGTGTTCGGATCAGTGATTTTCAGAGGAGCTGCAACGCCACGTGTCTTCATTTGCATTAGTTAAACCTGATTTTAAATGAGGTTTTACGAAGTATATCGATGTCTCCTTATGTGACTTTGGCTCCACATGGTTTATTCGATATCATACTCGTCTCCGTTAGCAGCCAGCAGCATTATTTTATGACTAACGTAGTACAGTTTAGCAGCAAAGGAACTGCAGCTTGTAATACAACGAATGGCCGAATGGCTGCCAGCTCCTCTAATCATTTAGGCGACACGTGAATAATTACATGAAGTAACGATCAAGTAAAATGTTCATAAAGGTTTATTGAAGCAATCAAAGATTGTGTCACAAGAGGACACACGTTCCAGTTTTGAAACTCGTGTCCGAATGCCCGATGAGAGTGGATGGAAGTGGCATGATGCGTCAATTGACCTTTGTATTCATGACGTCATCGTCAACCCTGGTATTCAGGACGTCGTCGTCAAGACAGCGTCGCCGCAGTGGTTGAGCCGTGCTGTATGCAATGGTACAGTTAATTACCGCCAGAGGGCGCGAGGAGTGTCGGTCTATATCGCTACCCTTTAGCGGAATAACGCGATTCTCGGCAGCCCCGAGATTTAGTGCCCTCTGCCCCGTCTAGCCATGCCTTGGTCATCACCGCGACGGGCAGGTGGTGGTGGGGGAGGACGGCGGCGGCCGCCGCCCTGACCTGTTTGGGACCCATCGGCTGGAGGGGGTGGAGGGGGAGGAGCGGGGTTTCCTTCCCCGCCATCCGTGAGCGGTGCGCCTTCCTCGCCCCCATCATCTTCACCGTCACGTTCACTGTCACGTTCACTGTCACGTTCACCGTCACGTTCACCGTCACGTTGACCGCCGCCACGTCTGCCGCCGTCATGGCCGCCGCGTCCACCGTCCTGGAGATAGACGCAAATATTAAATACCAGTGAGGCTACAAGTCAATTTTACCTTTTTAAAGGGATGTCAATTTTACCTTGATGTGCTGTGAAACATTTCATCACCTCTATGCACCTCCTCGTACCTTATTCTGTGAGAATTCTGTTAGAATGTTATGTATGAGGCAGTTTTTTCAAAATTATGTCTTGCTCTATACAGGCTGTCCCAGCCGTTCCAATAAATCAGTATCAGAATGTATTGCTTCTGTGGGATATTAATCAGGGATTGCGTTTGTCAATTTCCCTAAGTGTATACAACTCAGTATCAATGTAGGATATCCGGTTATTTAATTTTTATTTACATTTTGGCAGCATCTAATAATAAATAAATCAATAAAATCTAAAAAAACAAAAATAAACAATGCATTATTTGGGCCAAAAGATGTGTCGTCGTCATCATGATGGCGTAGGCGGCGCTAATGCTAACATTGCACACATTATCACATCGACATTCTTGACAAATTATGAATTAGTTATTGGCTAATATTACGTGCGCTCACAAGCCCCACAAAGCAAAGCGCGCTCACCATTGGTGGGCGGCAGAAGAAGGCAGCGGCATCCTCGCCCTCAAATTGCACCGGTACGGGACCGACGTCACAAGGCACATCCACAGGACAGTCGCCCTCCTTACGGGGTAACCCGTCTCCCCCGAGTATGGAACAGGCCATCGTCGTCTGGAAGACGCAACATGCAAATATATATCAGAATGGATCTGGTCGGCGTATCAGAAACAAAAGCATGGGACGTAACAAAGTGCACCACAATAGAGGAATAAGTTTATTTCCCTGTCATAATTAGGGCCTATGTCCTAAACTTAAGGCGCATGCTCCACTCAATTGTCCTCGGTAGGTGGCGCTATACTGCTATTGCTACATCTTTTCTTCACGGCTCCGACACTATTTTTTACTGTATGATTTACGCTGTCCTCGTATACATGTAATTATGTACGTTCATACCTATTCACTGGCAAATACTTTCTGGCGTGGCTACGGTTAAACGTACACTTTGTCAACATGCACGCCTACCCAACCTAAACAGCGTTACAAGTATGAGCTATGTATGTATCTTTGAGATGAAACAACCTTGAAATAATAAAAAACAAACCAAACAAAAAAACATAAACTTTGGTCCGTGAGGTAACATGGGCGATAATTGAGTTGGCGATGACTCACCAGAGCTTCTTGGTCGTCGCACAAGGTCAATGTAACTTCTCCAGTGCCATCGGGGAGCGGGCACACAATGGGTCCCACCCCGCAATCAACGTCTTCTCCACATTCCTGCGTTATGGGCTCCATTCCTTCAATCTCCGCCAAGCAGACCAGGTCGCGCTGTAACCGTGACAGACACCATGAAAGCCAGGCACGGGTAGGTAGACCTATGTAATACGCCACAGATAGGAGATAACATGGGAACAAGGCAGGTAGGTAGACCTATGTAATACGCCACAGATAGGAGATACCATGGGAACAAGGCACGGGTAGGTAGACCTATGTAATACGCCACAGATAGGAGATAACATGGCAACAAGGCACGGGTAGGTAGACCTATGTAATACGCCATAGATAGGAGATACCATGGGAACAAGGCAGGTAGGTAGACCTATGTAATACGCCACAGATAGGAGATACCATGGGAACAAGGCACGGGTAGGTAGACCTATGTTATACGCCATAGATAGGAGATAACATGGGAACAAGGCAGGTAGGTAGACCTATGTAATACGCCATAGATAGGAGATACCATTAAAACAAGGCAGGTAAGTAGACCTATGTAATACGCCATAGATAGGAGATACCATGGGAACAAGGCAGGTAGGTAGACCTATGTAATACGCCACAGATAGGAGATACCATGGGAACAAGGCACGGGTAGGTAGACCTATGTTATACGCCATAGATAGGAGATAACATGGGAACAAGGCAGGTAGGTAGACCTATGTAATACGCCATAGATAGGAGATACCATTAAAACAAGGCAGGTAAGTAGCCCTATGTAATACGCCATAAATAGGAGATACCATTAAAACAAGGCACGGAAAGGTAGACCTATGTAATACGCCATAGATAGGAGATACCATGAAAACAAGGCAGGTAGGTAGACCTATGTAATACGCCATAGATAGGAGATACCATGGGGACAAGGCACGGGTAGGTAGACCTATTTAATACGCCATAGATAGGAGATACTATAAAAACAAGGTAGGTAGGTAGACCTATGTAATACGCCATAGATAAGAGATACCATGGGGACAAGGCAGGTAGGTAGACCTATGTAATACGCCACAGATAGGAAATACCATGGGAACAAGGCAGGTAGGTAGACCTATGTAATACGCCATAGATAGGAGATACCATGGGGACAAGGCACGGGTAGGTAGACCTATGTAATACGCCATAGATAGGAGATACCATGGGGACAAGGCACGGGTAGGTAGACCTATGTAATACGCCATAGATAGGAGATACCATGGGAACAAGGCAGGTAGGTAGACCTATGTAATACGCCATTGATAGGAGATACCATGGGGACAAGGCACGGGTAGGTAGACCTATGTAATACGCCATAGATAGGAGATACCATGGAGACAAGGCACGGGTAGGTAGACCTATGTAATACGCCATAGATAGGAGATACCATGGGAACAAGGCAGGTAGGTAGACCTATGTAATACGCCATTGATAGGAGATACCATGAAAACAAGGCAGGTAGGTAGACCTATGTAATACGCCATTGATAGGAGATAACATGGGAACAAGGCAGGTAGGTAGACCTATGTAATACGCCATAAATAGGAGATACCATTAAAAAAAAGCATGTAGGTAGACGTATGTAATACGCCATAGATAGGAGATACCATGAAAACAAGGCAGGTAGATAGACCTATGCAATACTCCATAGATAGGAGATATCATGGGGACAAGGCAGGTAGGTAGACCTATGTAATACGCCATAGATAGGAGATACCATGGGGACAGGGCAGGGGTAGGTAGACCTATGTAATACGCCATAGATAGGAGATATCATTAAAACAAGGCAGGTAGATAGACCTATGCAATACTCCATAGATAGGAGATATCATGGGGACAGGGCAGGTAGGTAGACCTATGTAATACGCCATAGATAGGAGATACCATGGGAACAAGGCAGGTAGTTAAACCTATGTAATACGTCATAGATAGGAGATACCATGGGAACAAGGCAGGTAGTTAGACCTATGTAATACGTCATAGATAGGAGATACCATGAAAACAAGGCAGGTAGGTAGACCTATGTAATACGCCATAGATAGGAGATACCATGAAAACAAGGCAGGTAGGTAGACCTATGTAATACGCCACAGATAGGAGATACCATGGGAACAAGGCAGGTAGGTAGACCTATGTAATACGCCATAGATAGGAGATACCATGAAAACAAGGCAGGTAGGTAGACCTATGTAATACGCCATAGATAGGAGATACCATGAAAACAAGGCAGGTAGGTAGACCCAAGTAATGCGCCATAGATAGCAGATATCATGGGAACAGGGTTTGCTTAGGTAGGCCTATGTAGCACCTTAAAGATAGCAGTCACCATGGGAAAAGGGCATGGGTAGGCTCAAATTGTTTCAAAGGTTACGGTCGAACTTCTGAGACTTAAATTATGTATTCGCCTTTGAGGTCCAAGATTTAAATGGAGTAAAGTTCAGTTTAAAGTGTTACAAAAACACGCATGCTTTGCTCACCACTGTTGGGGGTCTCTGACGCCTGCAGAAGAAGGCCTGCGCCAGTCCACTGGGGCTGCTGGAAGGTCCCCCGGCGCACTCCTCATCCTCCCCGGCACATGGCTCGGAGAAGGCCTCCACGGGCTCCTCCCCCTCCACGCCGCTGTTGATCTCGAGGCGGCAGAAGACGGGCTCCGGCCTCTCCCTCCGTTCTCCATCCCCGGGGGGCGACCTCTGGCCGTCCGCCGTGGCCCCCGCCGCACCCGGACCCCCCGGCCCGCCCGGCCTCCTCCTGGGGGGGTTACCCGCGGAGCCGTGGAGCAAGGCCAGCCCCACCAGGGTGAGGGACAGCAGCAGGCGCATCATGGTGTTGGTCTCGGTGCGTAGGTGTCTTAATTGGGCGCTCAGTGGTTGAAGCCGTTGTCGATCGGTTGGATCTTCTTTCCAAGCTCTGGTCTCTGGTTGGTCACACCGCCTGGTCGACGCGCTTTTATAACCCCCGAGACATCGAGAGTCGTGACATGCCCACGGAGGGGTGGGGTTGGGGGGCGAAGGGAGGTGGGGGCAGAGTCCATATGGGGCAGTGTCGCGTTTGTATATAACGACGCCCCGCGCCAAGCCAAGCCTAAATACAATTGGACGGTCTTGTGACGTGTGTGTTTTTTTCTTCCCTTTCTTCTAAATATATCCTGACATACATCGAGCATGTGACCCAATCTTCAATTGATATGTTACGCCCGAACGCACCCATGGATCCACAGTGTTGCTCTGTTTTTTTTGTCCCCGCCCCGGCACTGGGTCCCAGGCCAAGACTTTGGCCGAGGTCCAACGGCGACCTTGAGTTTGTGTTATCGTAAGCACCAGCACAAGAAAAACGCCCCTCGCGGCTTTATTTCTGTAATGCTCCTATGGACATACAGCTGCATATCCTATAGGTAATAGGTACTTGTTCATTAATTGGTAATTAATAAGCAGGCGGAGAAGGTGAACTGGGGGACGGAGTGTATTTCGCCCCCTCCGTCCATTAACTGGTCACTGCACTGTTTCTAATAGCGAGCGCAAGCGAGCTCTTATGGTAACATGCATGCATATTCGAAGTCCATTTCAAGCGTAGGCTTAGGACTTTCATTTCGCTTAACAACCCCCATGAGACGTTTTCGGATTCTGTGTAAATATCAGCTGTACATAGATATATTCAAGCAAAGAGAGGTCGAAACCTATTATGTCATGTCTTGAATAATTAAATCCGCTGGGCCACAAAATTAACGAATAAATTATTCAATGTTTACAATGGATTCTATTATTACTTCCTATTAAAATTAATTTATAAGAGACGGGCTAAATGTCTGTTGCCAAGCAGAGCGCTCTTGGTGACCGCCCGTCGGCCGCTTTCATAGTGAGTAGTTGTGACGTCGAAATGTTATAAACATGACGTCACAATGGAAGTTCCTAAGCAACCGAATGATATGCCACAAGCACGTGCATGATATACGTCATCCCACCAAAGATATTCTTAATGGCAAGCCGAAGTGAGATGTATCCCCTCGGAATATCTGAATTAATAAATATACGCTCGCATTTTTTAGGTAGCACCTATCCATATTATGCATATATTATATTTAATAAACTGCAGGTTGCCAATGGCCGTTCGTTTGAAGGAATTGAGTGGCATTATTAGCTATGACCTATGAATTAGGCTTGCTATATACAAGGGTGGATTCATGATTGGAGGGGGAGGGGGGTGGGGGGTATTTTGCACAATTTGCAATACAAACGTGCCTGGACGATAAAGACGAGGTGGTGTAGTTTTCTTCTCTATCGCAATTGCTTGTATAGAATAGGCTTAATTATATGAAATGCTCAAGATGTCTTTCATAGTAAAGGTTGTAAATGGCTAGGTGGATTTAAATCAATTTAGATCTTATATCACTGATTTAGACTTTGATAAGGAGTTAGGGTCAGGAGTCAGCTAACCAGGTCAGAAGTAAGGGCACCAGGCCAGGATTAAGGGCACCAGGTATCTATGGTTAAGTAAAAACGCTGCTTATATGGACTGATCAGGCGAAGACAATGGAGTTCCGTTTGTCACAGACAGGTAATCATCACTGATATTCCTCAAAATAAGACGCTTCCAACGGTTTCATCGAACGTACCGTGCACATGCATTATGGAGAGATAAATGTCTTATCTTTAATTATTTCTATATTATGATTTTATAGTTAGCCATGCCTGAACCAAAGCAAACAAAAATATCTTCACGCCCACTCGATTCTTCTCGCACAAACCGCGCAGCTGACTAGAATGAGTGCGCGTCACGCAGCTGTCGCTGTCGTGCAGCAAGGCACCGGCGTGATGCGCACTCGTTCTAAGAGCACGTGTTTTTTTTTGGTCCCCATAGCAATAGAGAAATAGAACCCGCGAGAACAATACAGCACTATACGAGTTTGCCTAAAACATTGTCCGAAATTTTGAAACCCGGCATACACGAAAAATACCTTTTTGCTAAATACGTATATGTGAATGAAATCATGAAAATTGACTGTGCAATATGTTGTTAATTACTGGTCCGCTTTCTATGTTCCACTGACTTCCATCCGAGCACCAGATAACCCCAACACGGGCCAGTCCACTCCGTGAAGGACAGCTTGTTCAATCGGTTCACTGACTGAAGGGAACTACGTCACGGACTCGGTCTATGTATACATGTACTAACAGACACGACGCCACAGTGAGAGTGCTAGGTGGGGCGCCCAGGCTCGCCCAGTTGAGCCACCTTGGGGGGTTGGGGGGGGGGGGGGCGGGGGGAGGGACACATTGGGTGTGTCACGCTTCACTTAGAAAACTAGTCACGACTCCAGTCTAGCCGTCGTAAGATACTAGATGGGTTTTCTCTTGAAGTTTTATCAGGTCGAGGTCAGTGCAAGCACGTCGAGAAGTAGACAGCTAGCTTGTAAACAGGTGCGTACGTGGTTATTGCTCTCACAACTGGGCCCGCGCTGACGTCATCGTTTAACGGTCGTGACGTCACGGGGCTTGTTTTACAGTTCCCGAGCGCTTTACACAAGATGCGTGATATTTTGTCCCAGAAGAAAAACAGAAACGCCTCACGAGAGGAATTATTTATATTCTCATATATCGCTTCGTTTCATATCATTTATTGAGTTTCTTTTGAGTTTATTCAGTTTTGAGTTTAAAACCTAGTCTGCGCAGGGGCGACGGTGGGTCACGACCCGGGCTTTGACTTTTACCAAGAATTAAGAGAATGGCCTTCACCTTGACAAGATGACACCACGGCACATCGTAAAGGTTGAAGCAGTTGTTTATCGCTAACATCAGTTACAGTTTAAGGCCTCATTAGTGTAAGGATTGCTTATTCTTAACACTTGGTAATCACACTAAAATGTATTGACTGGATCCCTGTTCAGCATCCCTAAAATAATGCAAAAAAACGGAGAAGCTACACACAGATCTGTGACGTAGTTCACAGAGGTTTCAACTTGCGGTCAGCTAGCTGTCAAGCAAACAAAACCTGTTCTGCCATGATTACCATTGTATTTTTAAGCCAAAGTTACAGTTTTATCGAAAGTGAATGCTAATGTTTCCTTTCAGTGTAAAATGCAGAGTTTTATTAATTAAAGGGAAAAGACGGTGTCAAACGATCGCCTGATGCGGGGAAGCAGCCATTTTGACATGATTTCACCCCCAGCTTTTGAGCACCTGCAGACTTAGAGTTAAACATTTTACACGCAGTGTCAACGGCCGCCAGCCAGGGGAAGTGGCGCTCTGGATTTAGTCAGATATAGTTTAGGGTTCTCCATGACGGTGGGACCGCTAAACAACATGCGCACACGTTTATGATGTTTTGCCCCAGGCACAGGTTTGGACACTTGCGGAGGGGAAATTCAAGAAGTTGGTGTGAGAAATGGTAGTGTTTATAATTTGTTACAAATCTTAAAGCCTTAGGTTTGTGTTCTTATGCGAAAAATCGACATTCAAAACTCAACTCAATATGTAACTTCAAGGTAACAGCCCCCCCCCCTCCTCCTTTAGGATATGTTAGAGATGGTTAATTGGACTTGCGTAGAAAAAAATTGATGTATTTAATATGATCTAGCTTGGGCTTTAGTTGCAAATGCAGCGTTTTCGACTGACGTTGTCTTTTCTCATGGTGTTAATTGCGTCTCGGGTAGAAGAGGTAAATTTGGATTGAGCTCCATATCAGAGTACCATTACAGATAGCTTCCCTTTTAAATGATGGTGATGTGAATCCATGTCTGTAAAGGTTTCCTAAAGTAAAAATAAATGCAATATGTATCCTGGAGTAGGCTTTCATATACTCTTATGTAATGTTCGATGTAAACATGTATAGGTTGTCATACGTGTTATAAAACTTCTTACAGAAATAAAGCTTACGAACAAAATGTGATAGTGAAACACGCATTCGACATGGGAATAAACAGAGATTATGTGAATGAATAAATAAATGTATTACAGTACTCTAGGCCCAATTCCCACGGTACAAAAACAGCTCCTAGGGGAGGTATATAAATTGTGAGGAAAATAATATAAAACATTCATAGTCATAGATATCGACAAGCTGCCCATTTAAAGTTTGGAACGAGCTAGTTATTTGGTGAAACAAAATAAGTCCAAAAGCAGTTGGTACGTGGACTTATTTGTTTGCAAATAAAACACCGCGACGTCCTAAACCGGGCACCGTAGAGACGCGTACGGTGGATGCTAGACATCTAAATGCTGCTAATTTCTTTACTCTTCGACTATGTGTTGAAGTCACGGTTGAAATAAACTTATGTTGGCTCGGATTTACTATGACAAATTGAAGTACATACAGATGGTGCATGGATTATGTGAGGTAATTAGATGAAGATTCAAGATTCATTCATTTCATCAAGTAGCGCGTGAATACAGACGAGAAGTATAACACATGGCGAACTTGAACAGGAGACTCGAGCTAAGACCAATAAGGTCGCTGGCGCTAGAGCCATTCACCCATCATTATCATGTTTAGAATTACACAGTAACAGTTAAAAGATAACAGCAATATATATATATATACATCAATACATTAGGTATTCGAAAGAAAGCTAAACACACATCACATAAACTATACGATATCTGGTATAAACGTCGATTCCGTCCAAACCCAGATAGCACAACGATGTTGGCCCAACGCCGGCTATAGTTGGCACGGTTGCGGTTAGCTTGCCAACGATGGCCCAGCGTTGGTTCGATGCTGCAAGCAAGTTCTTTTGTCCACTGCGCGACCCTTTTCAAACAACGGTAAGTTCGTTTCAAATAATAAATCATGTCAGATGTAACATAATGATCGACTGCGTTGGAAAACATGTCTTATAAAGGTTAATTAGCTTAAAGCTGTAGCTTTAGTCAAAGGAATGGAATGGAATGTTGGTGTTTTAGGCCACTTTTGTGCACATACAGGCTAAATTGGGCCAAGGAACCTCCCGAGACGATGAAGGATGAAGGAATGAAACATGCCCCAGATTAGGTGCCCGAGCCCGGATTCGAACCCAGGACCTATTGATCTGTGGTCTAGTGCGCTAACCACTACACCAGGGAGGCCCCCTTTAGTCAAAGGATAACAGTTCCATTGATGTTTTCGCTCTCCCCCTTCACAACCACCGCTCAGGCATAACCATGCCTGGCTCACCCTCCTTGGAGTGAGCTCTCTCCTTGTAGTGAGCTCACTGTCCTTGAAGTGAGCTCTCTCTTTGGAGTGAGCTCTCTCCTTGGGGTGAGCTCTCTCTCCTTGGAGTGAGCTCTCTCTCCTTGGAGTGAGCTCTCTTTCCTTGGGGCGAGCTCACTCTCCTTGGGTGAGCTTACTTTCCTTGGAATGAGCTCTCTTTCCTTGGGGTGAGCTCACTCTCCTTGGAGTGAGCTATCTCCTTGGAGTGAGCTTTCTCTCCTTGGAGTGAGCTCTCTCTCCTTGGAGTGAGCTATCTCCTTGGAGTGAGCTCTCTCCTGGGGGTGAGCTCACTCTCCTTGGGGTGGGCTCTCTCTCCTTGGAGTGAGCTCTCTCTCCTTGGAATGAGCTCTCTTTCCTTGGGGTGAGCTCACTCTCCTTGGAGTGAGCTATCTCCTTGGAGTGAGCTCTCTCTCCTTGGAGTGAGCTCTCTCTCCTTGGAGTGAGCTATCTCCTTGGAGTGAGCTCTCTCTCCTGGGGGTGAGCTTTCTCTCTCCTTGGGGTGAGCTCTCTCTCCTTGGAGGAAGCTCTCTCTCCTTGGAGTGAGCTCTCTTTCCTTGGGGTGAGCTCACTCTCCTTGGAGTGAGCTCTCTCCTTGGAGTGAGCTCTCTTTCCTTGGGGTGAGCTCACTCTCCTTGGAGTGAGCTCTCTTTCCTTGGGGTGAGCTCACTCTCCTTGGAGAGAGCTATCTCCTTGGAGTGAGCTCTCTCTCCTTGGAGTGAGCTCTCTCCTGGGGGTGAGATTTCTCTCTCCTTGGGGTGAGCTCTCTCTCCTTGGAGTGAGCTCTCTCTCCTTGGGATGAGCTCTCTTTCCTTGGGGTGAGCTCACTCTCCTTGGAGTGAGCTATCTCCTTGGAGTGAGCTCTCTCTCCTTGGAGTGAACTCTCTCTCCTTGGAGTGAGCTCTCTCTCCTTGGAGTGAGCTATCTCCTTGGAGTGAGCTCTCTCTCCTTGGAGTGAGCTCTCTCCTTGGGGTGAGCTCTCTCTCCTTGGAGTGAGCTCTCTCCTTGGGGTGAGCTTTCTCTCTCCTTGGAGTGAGCTCTCTTTCCTTGGGATGAGCTCTCTCTCCTTGGAGTGAGCTCTCTCTCCTTGGAGTGAGCTCTCTCTCCTTGGAGTGAGCTCTCTCCTTGGGGTGAGCTTTCTCTCTCCTTGGAGTGAGCTCTCTTTCCTTGGGATGAGCTCTCTCTCCTTGGAGTGAGCTCTCTTTCCTTGGGGTGAGCTCACTCTCCTTGGTGTGAGCTATCTCCTGGGGGTGAGCATTCTCTCTCCTTGGAATGAGCTCTCTCTCCTTGGAGTGAGCTCTCTCTCCTTGGAGTGAGCTCTCTCCTTGGAGTGAGCTCTCTCCTTGCACGTGCCCCGGATGCCCCTCCCTGAGGGGGGCATCCGGGGCACGTGCCCCCCCCTAACAAAATACTAGGGGGTGGGGGGCACGAGTATCTTTGAGCCCCCCCCCCCAATAATTCACAAGCGCTGCTGCTTACTAAGTCATATATCAGGTCATATAGAACTCGCGTACAACGTGGTGTTTTGCGCGAAAAACACACAACCAACAGCCAAAAGAGAAGCGTTAAATCCCACGCTGCTCAATTTTGGATTGTAAAACAGCCGAGTAACCTCAAATCTCGACGCGGCCATTTGATTTTGTTTATTGTTTCATATCCGCTAATTTATTCTAGCTTTGCATCAAATAGATTTTCCAGGGGGGGGGGGGGCACAGGGGGAACGTGCCCCCTTTCAGACCCTAAGATATATTTGTGGCCCCCCCCCCCTCCTTCTTATTCTGTGCCACTTGGCCAGGGTTGGCAGGAGCGGATCTAGGAATTTGCCAAAGGGTGGGGGGGGGGGGGGGGTGGGGTGGCTCTCTAAAACTTCCGACCGAGGAGTGCGCGCTCTGAAAAACTTGCGACCCGGGGGGGGGGCGTGCTCGGAGAAGCCGACTTTAACAGTGTATGTTCAGGTTCCCAAGGGGGCTGTTGCTCTCTGAAAACTTGCGACCGGGGGGGGGGGGGGGATGGGGAAGGTGCTCTGAAGGCTTGTGACAGGAGGGGGGGGGGGGGGGGCTCTGAAAACTTGCGATCGGGGGGGGGCTTAGAGAACCCGACTTTAACAGTGTATGTTCAGGTTCCCAAGGGGGGGCGGGGGTTGCTCTCTAAAGACTTGGGACTTTAACATGTATGTTAACGTGTATGTTGTATGTTCAGGCTCCCAAGGGGGGCTTGCCACCCCCCAAACCCCTCCCCTAGACCTGCCACTGGGTGGGGGGAGACCACAGGGGGCACGTGCCCCACCCCCTTCCCTTTCATACCCCAATATATACCTTTGACCCCCTCCCCTCCCGCTTTCAAATTTTGCCCCCTTCCCTTTCAGACCCTAAGGTATACCATAACCCCCTCCCCCTTTTAAATTCTGTGCACCACGGTCACCTAAGGCCTTTACACGCATTCTTAATGTTTGTGCCCCTCCCCTTCAAGAATCCATGCCCCTTGTATGTATTGATTGTGTCCCCCCGATCGCAACAATCTCCCTACGTCTATGAGTGTGTTGATGTGAGAGGTATTTTTGAACGATTTTGAACATCCTATTATTTTAAATGCATCTTGAGCTACAAATTGTATATCCTGTTTTACAGAACTGGACAACATGGCCCAACAGTGGCAAGTATATCTGACTGACCCGGTGTGTCTGATAGTCATAGTCAGTGGATGTTCTTCTGCCCCCCTCCCCCCCCCCCACCACGAGAGCCATCCAGGCGTCAAGAGATGCGTCGTCTGTGAGCTTGCTTGCGGGGTGTCTTCAAGAATGTGACTGATCCGGTGTACTGTGTTAAATAAATGAATGTTATGTTAAATCTGAAATGTGTATTCATTTATTATTAACAGTCGGCGGTCTAACGTCGGTCAATTGGCATCCCCATGTTGTTGTACCAAAGTTGGCCCGCTGGACAAAACTACGTTGGCCCGACGGTGGCCTGTTGATGTTTTGCCGACGCAGGCACAATGATGGTCTACCGCTGGCCCAATGATGGTCTACCGCTGGCCCAATCATGGTCTACCACTGGTCCAATGATGGTCTACCGCTGGCCCAATGATGGTCTACCACTGGTCCAATGATGGTCTACCGCTGGTCCAAAGATGCTCTACCGCCGGTCCAATGATGCCGACGGTGTACCAACATTGGCCCGCTGGACAAAACTACGCAGGCCTAAAGATGGTTGCCGACAGTGGACCAATGTAACGGCCAACGTTGGCCCGACGATGGTCCACCGTCATTGTGCAATCTGGCAAGGAGTGCAATGACGTGACATTGATATGGTTGTTGTTGTGGTTGTGGTTTATTTGGTCTTGAAGGCCTTAAGGCCCAAATGACACAACATATAATTATACAATCAGTTTGCATGGTGCGCAGTATTTTGAGAAACATACATTTACGTGGTGGAACAGAGACGATTTTCAATAAGATATATACATATGGCAATGACATTATCTGTAATGGAGCTCGACTCTGTGCCGGTAAATTCCTTATAATCATTGATCGATGTTAAATAAAACAAATCAATACGTCATCTGTTTTTCATGCTATTACTCGGAAAATGATGCTACGATCAATGAAATAATAACGACACATTTAGGGCCTAGGGGCATAGCCGATTTTGTATATATGTATATCTTTGTTTGTCAAGTGATGTTTGTTGATACATAACATTATAAGGACACTGTTTCTGAAGCAATGGTCGTGTCCTTGAACTTGCACCTTGAAAATAGCCAGCATTATCATGTGGCATGTTCACCGACTCCCAAGGACTGTGGATATAGACTGGGGTAGGGATGGGGGAGGATTGGGGGAGGATTGTCCGCAGGCATGGTGAGCTCAGAGCGACTGTGGATATACTATATCCACAGTCTATATCCGATATAGACTGTGCTATGAATGGGGTAGGGGGGAGAGGGTGGGGAGGAGGTGGGGGAGGATTGCCCGCCGGGAAGCCCAAAGCTCATAACCGACGCTTTTCAATCCTTAAATATTTAATTAACGTGTAATCTGTTATTCACACAACTGCGCTTTCCCACGAAGTAAAATAGCGAATATTACTGCTCGCAGCATGCCCTCCTCAAGGTCACTCCCTCGGATGAACTGACATTTCTAAAGATCAGCCCCGCCTAATATTCGAGACCGGAAGTTTATTCACAGTATACAATACCTTTACGTGTGCTTTAAGGCACACGCATTGACATGCATTACACGGATATATGACGCCAGATAAACATTTCTCAGGTGTTTCCAGGTCATTGATGCATTGAGACGGCGACATTGGGCTATGTAACGGAAAAAAAAGAAGAAGTTATGCCACGTTAACCGCAAAACTGTCTGAAAACATGCAATACAGCCTGGTTCATATAGGGTCCCGTTTGTGAGAATTTGACATGGTTTTCATTGAATTTGTATCCGTTTGTCACAAGTCTATGGTTATAGCGACGATATATAACAAAAGGGGGATGCAGATATCCAACCACGCCTATCGGCGCCTTACCGTCCGATTAAAGTAATATATTCTGTAATTTTTTCTATTAGCAACTTCTTCTCCATGTCAAATAAGTGCATTCTATCTTGAATTTAAATCCTAAAAGCCTGTGGGCTATCCAGAGAGAAGCACATTTGTTCAACGGAGCAGACATTAGTGGCCGGCTGTATATCCCTGCGCGCCTGTTCGCTGTTCGGTATTCTGCGTGATGTCGACCGTTGTAGGCTGCTTTAATATATTCATAGCCTAATTGAATCGATTAGGTTTTGATCGCTGCAAATTAAACTTCTAAAACATGGCCGCATTGTTGCATAAGTCACTCGAACTGTCCTTTAATCGGGCAGGGTACGGGGAATACCACGCGAAACATGTACATAATCAAAATAGGGCTGTAATTGGTCTGTAATTATATGATAAATACAAAACATCAGAAAAATGGCGGCCATCTTGAATGCGACAAACTGCACCGGTTTGACTAGCAAATCAGACTTATTATTTTTACTGGGACAATGACCTATGAAATGGTGTATGACGTGGGTGTATGTCTGGTAAAGATATTCAGCTGAGAGAGAAAAATATGTATGTAACGCTTTTGGGAAAAAAAGGTGTACAATTAGCAACCATCTTGGCCGCCATGTTTTATAAATTACTTTAAATGTCCCTAAATCAGTTCTGGCACCATGGAAGCGATAGGAATATGCATGTAGATATAGGTCCATACTTTGTAAAGTAATGATCATCATTTTAGAAATTGTTATAGACGAAAGAAATTGGCCGCCATCATGGATTCGTGTTCATTTCCCGAAAACTGCAACACTTTTGAGTTCCACATCAGGCCTAATATGATCCCTAATATTATTCGTGTTACAAGTACCTTTAAAATGATGTATGATGTGCGTGTGTGCTCTTTGGTTAGATTAAATTCGAAAAAATGTCTAGCTGCATGTGACTACGCCCACACAGCTTACCGCACTCGTCTCATCGATGACCTGTCGTTAGGTCTTGGTTATTACTCATGTTTCTGTTAGAATTAGTGCGAAATTACAATTTCCCAAAATCTGATCGACCCCCTAATTTGAGGTCTTTCAAGCGGCCCGGCCAATTATAAGCCCTAGCTGCATGCCACTGAGTCCGAATATTAGTTTTTTTAATGTTGATTCTTCAATTTTACAATCCTGGTTCCTTACGTTGATATACATGTTATCATGCAGGCGTACTTTCGTTCAAGGGGCCCGGGGAAGGGAATAGGTTGAAAACATGACGACCTGAGGGGATGAGTGACGTTTCGTCAAGGCCATTTATTTATAGTTTTTATTGCACCTTATGATATAAATTGTTGTGGTCAAATAAACGAATTCTGACTCTACTCTGATCTACTCTCACTCATTCTGACGTTATCCAGTCGGCCACCGGGTGCGATCAGAGATTATGTAAGGTGCATACGATATCTGTAGTCTCTTCCCCAGGCGTCCGACCGCGCGAAGTGCACAAGCCTAGTCGCTGGCGGACCCTGAGCGACACCTCGTGGAGAATGTATGCCTGACGGTGGCTGTTGCTTTATCCCCCCGGCAACACGGAGGAGGTAAATGTTATCTCGAATTGTCCTGCTTATAACTGCAAACGTAGTTATGCCATTTTCAGTAATTTATGACGTTCATAAATAGTATATTAAATAATACAGAATTTATTGATAAAGAATATCCTACTTTATACCGAGAGCGTGACGTCTTCAATTTATCGGGGGGATGAACGGTCGCGAACGTGATAAATGGAACAGCCACAAACAGTTTACAAAATGGCGGAGCAGGTGCGAGTTGCGGTGCGCGTACGGCCTTTCATATCCTTTTTTAACGGATCTATGGTTTTGTCACAGCATGTCGATGGTTGTTTTATGCAGAAAATTAAACTCTATAGATGTATGTATCGTTTGGTGTCGTGTTTGGTCATTTTCAGTGGTAAAGCAGTAACACTTTGTAAACAGTTCTGTAGTGGTAGTGTACGTTGTCGTGTGTTGTCATCACGATGAGAATTGAGATTCAAGGACCAGGCCAAAACAGCCTCGCCCAGTGTCATAATGTAAACATTGTCATTGATAAGGTTGCAGACACTTTTTATGCTAGCTATTGGCACTGATTGACTATAAGTTACTTAGATTGAAATACATAATTGTTTTAATTTCAGACGTAGAATAATATGGGTCAAGTTAGTTCAATAAATTAAAGTTGCATGTTGAGTTCTTTCCCACCAAAACTAAGCCCAGGCGAAATTTATATCAAACTTTGCAGAAAACTCTATTGTTCCATTTCATAAATTCAGAAACCTGATAAACCTCGCCGTTTCGGCTGTAGTGTGGCAAACGTGTCTATCCTGCGACACTACAGCACTCTGTCGCGGTACTGCTACTTATAATTAAGCATCGCGAAGTACTAAAACTAATGACATTTACCACTGAAATGAAAATTTGTGGTAAATTGATATCACAGGCAAGGCTAAGAGACACTATTGGCAGTCTGGCATGGGTGGAGTATAGACAAAACCAATCTTGAATGATTCAAGGACTGCTTCTTATTTGTATTTTAACCTCTTTAATTTTGGCGGGAAAGAGCTCCACATTCAACTTTAAACGCAGTCAGCTCCCAACTTGGATATTTCACGCACTTACGGCTACGTTTAATATCCTCGCTATTCTTTTCCAATAATAGCATGCCCACACAGAGTCTAGTGTGGCTGGACTAGGATCAAGTTTGATCTTTCTGCCTATATTTAATTCATTACCACAATTTGACAATTGCTCCAATTCTGCTCTAAGGCCAATGCCAATGAGAGAATATATTTTAAAGATAAGTTTTCTAAAAAAAAAAAAGCATGTTGACGAATTTGCAGAGAATTTTTTTTTATTTAAACTTAAAATCCTTGTTGTAAATTATTGTATATAAGTATAGATAAGTATACTTCGTTTCGGTGGGTGCAGATATTTGATTTCCCCTAGCTTCCTATCAACTAATCAAGATAATATTACGCAGTGTTTTAAAAAAAAAAAAAAAAAAGGCAATATACCTACTTCTAATCTACTTGCGTATGTACTGCAGGATATATATATATATAGTTAATTTTTTTATTTGTCTCATCTGATTTATCCCTTCTCACCTGTCTCCCCCCCCCCCCCCCCTCTAAGAAAAATAAATACAACATTGTCATATAATTGATTGCTATGGCATGTAATAAGTTGGCTGATATCATTGGTCTATGCCCAAATGTTGCATCTTAAAGAACGCTGCAATAATGCATGTGGTTGAGAAAGCATGCAGACAAGCGTATTGGCTGGATAAGCTGATAAGTGTCATGATTGTTTTTCAACATAATATCAGTACTGCACTAATTCAGTTGTCATGACAAATAAGATTATTAGTATTAGTGAAAAATGAACTGGCGAAAGCTAACAAAAAGAACTCCAATATTGGTTACAAAAGTTTGGAAGACATACTTTACACATGCCGAACAATTAAGCCCAATAATTAATCAAGCACTCTTTACCAGTACATGTCTGACAGGCAAATCACTTGTCCCAGACACACTTTAATGTTGAGGCCTGAGTAAATATGCCTTAATTATATCAGTGTTCAATAAATAAATATACTTAAGGTCTTTAAGTGGAATAACAAGAAACCCTATTTATAATGTTGAAAAGAGTTAAAATGTTATCGTAGTCGGCCGTAAATATATTGTCTCTCTGTAAAAAAAGTCTTTGTCAACCTGCAACTTTAAACATCCATCTTCTAATAAAGGCTAAGACAACATTGGATATACTAGGTGTCACAACATTACATCAATGGCACCCTACTGGGTAAAGGATAAGAAAACAAAACTAACAAAACTCATTCTATGTCATTTAATATCTCAAGAAGCCAACAGTTATATCGACAATCACATAGTGTGATATACCTGTATATATGTTCATGATTGCATTGGTGTTATAACTTTATGAACCTGACCAGAATGTTGAATTCCCAGACCCAAGATACAAAATAAAAGATACACCAAATGGTTGAATGGTGATCAACAATTAGTAGGACACTATGCTCACCTCTCAGAACATACTTAATTCTCCTGTGAAAAAAAGGTGTCACGTTTAACTTCACTGAAATTTGCTGGTCACAATTAACCTAGCTGGTGTGAATAAAGCATATTAGTATGTTGAAATGGTGATATTGTATGCATATTATACCACTTTTATATTTGATTGCATGTTACTGTGCATGCAAATTAAACTGCATTGAAAAAAACTTTTCTTGGCTCAGATTTACTATGACAAATTGAAGTACCTACAGCTGGTGCATAGATTATGCGAGGTAATTAGATGAAGATTCAAGATTCATTCATTTCATCAAGTAGCGCGTGAATACAGACGAGAAGTATAACACATGGTGAACTTGAACAGGAGACTCGAGCTAAGACCAATAAGGTCGCTGGCGCTAGAGCCATTCACCCATCATTATGATGTTTAGAATTACACAGTAACAGTTAAAATATAACAGCAATATATATCAGGGGCGGATCTAGGGGGGGGGGGGGGGGGGGGCGGGGGCGGGGGTTGCAACCCCTCCTTAGGAACCTGGACATACACTGTTAAAGTTGGCCTTTCCGAATATCCCCCCCCCCCCATTCCGCTCGCAAGTTTTCGGAGAGTACCCCCCCCCCCCCCCGGTCGTATGTCTTTCAGAGAGCGCACTCCACACCCCCAGTCGGAAATTTTCAGAGAGCAACCCCCCCCCCCCCCTGGCAAATTAAACTGCATTGCCGGTAATTATATAGATATTTTTTACAACGCTTACTGATTACTTCATCATAGTGAACCCCATCAAGTTATTCATTCTGCAAGGGACAAAGCATTCCTTTCCCTTTTGTTTGGTCTTTAGCCTTGGTGAGAAACTCTTCTCCCAATTTTACATTCTGTTTCACATATAACAGTCTAGATGGAATCAATCATGCAGGTCCGCCCCGATAGCTGAGTGGTTTAGAGCGCTCGCATTCCATGAGCACTCGCATTATGCACTCTGACCATCTGAGAGCCTTATAACGGCACGTGGGTTGATCGGCGGTTCGAGCCTAGCTCAGGGGCGGATCCAGGGGGGGGGTTAAGGGGGCTTCAACCCCCCCCTTGGGAACCTGAACATACACTGTTAAAGTCGGCGAGCAGCCCCATCCTCCCCCCCCCGCAAGTTTTTCAGAGAGCACCCCCCCACCCCGGTCACAAGTTTTCAGAGAGCAACCCCCCCATTGGCAAATTCCTAGATCCGGCCCTGTAGCTGTTGTCAGGTCTGTGTGGTCGCTGGATAAGGATCCAATGCTCTTCTTCGCAAAGAAAAGAGGGTTATACGAGTATACCAGAGGACATATGGCTGCGCTCTTCCCTTCCTTCCCAGCTAACACACAACATCCGCACACATTGGTTTTTGGTTGTAATCGCGTCATCTCAAAGTTAACATCGGGACAACGTTGTTACAACGTTCGTTGCAAACATTAAAGTAATATTTTCTAGCCTTAATCCCATAAACATAAAACCTTTGCCATGTGTAGTAACTAATAAAACTTATCTGCGTGTAGCAGTTGTTATAAATTACAATTGTGAGAAGTCAAGAGTGGACGGTTTCCCAAAGTTAGGACGTTACCTGAAAAATTAGACATTATGAAAACAATATCGAATTGATTGTATTCAGCAATCATGCTTCTGATTAATTCATCATATACGCAGTTGTTTCTCACAGAAGGCACAATTTTAATACTGGACTGAATGTTGGACAACGTTGTCTGAAAACGTTTGGGCAACGTAAAAAAAACAAACCCAAATACATTTTCACGTTATCTCATCTAAAACCAAACCCTCCAAAACGTTGTCATGACGTTTACTTGTTAGCTGGGTTCTGCCGTTGACGCGATATTAATATGACCAGAGTTCAGAGTTCGTTTCATTTATTTAACCAACACAAATAAATCTGTCGTTACATGAATACATACGCATTACAGAGGTATTGCAGGTTAGGAGACACAGGCTAAGATTAATTAATCGCTAACGCCTGGCCACCTTATCATATCAGTTCACACCAAAAAAATGCTTAGATGGCGGAACACGCAAATAGAACATAAAAACAAACAAAACGTATCATACAGAGGGTAAACGTTTGGACTAAATTTTAACGAACCACCCCCCCATCCTTGGACCCCCCCTCTCCAAAACAAACACTTACCCCTCCATAAATAAATGTTAATACTGGCATATGTAGCAGTTTTCAATGGTACAGTCGTTGGAGTAATTATCTACAATAATGATTTTGTTGTAGTTTGCGAATCCATGTATGCTGTGCGTGTCTATTTTAAAGAGAACACTGGTGGGCTCATTATTAATTAGATCAACAAGACTATGTCTGATACACTTAAGGGCAAAGGAATGTCTGGCTCTACTGGTAAAGACATACGGTTTACGTCTGGTATTATGATGGTGTATATCACAAAGCGAAGTAAGCGGTAGATTCAAAAAGTATTCTGGAAAAATTCCCTTCTTTTGTTTGTAATAAAATGTTAGCAGCTGTAGTTTATGTATGTCTGTTATCTTTAGGCATCGCAGTTGTTTAAACAGAGGCTCGGAGTGCGCATTCCATTTACTTAGCGTAATAGCCCTCATTGCCTTTTTCTGTAATCTAAACAAACTGGTGTTGTCATAACCCCATAGCAGGACCCCTGTTGTTATATGAGGCAGAATCAATGAATTATACAGGCTTAGTAAAACGTGTTGGGGAAGGATATGTTTCAGTCTATGCATAATGCCAATGGATTTGTTTATTTTGTTTGCAATTTTTCTTACATGATTATGCCACTTAAGATGTTTATTTATGGTGATACCCAACAGATTGAATTCATCAACACACTCCAAATGCGTATTGTTAATTGACAACTCTATTGGGTTTACTTTTCTTTGTGGCGTATAAAAAAGCATATATTTGGATTTCTCTATGTTCAGAACTAGCCGATTTGCAGACAACCACTCATTTATTTTTCTAAGTTCTGCATTTATAATAATAGAGGATGTTCCAGTTGTAGATAAGTTAAGTGAAAAGAAAAGCGTGGTATCATCCGCATATATTATATATTTAAAAAATTTACTACACTGTTCTATGTCATTAATATAAATTATAAATAATAATGGTCCTAGAATGGAACCTTGTGGTACACCTGTCGTTATGTTCGTCATGTTTGATGTGACGTCATCCAGACAAACACATTGCGATCTATTTGTTAAATAATTCTCCAGCAAACTCAGGGCCATTCCGCGGATTCCGTAATGATTAATTTTTTTGATTAATATGTCATGATCAATAGTGTCGAAAGCCTTAGAAAGATCAAGGAAAATACTAACGGGAAGTTGGTTTTGATCCATTGATATAAGGACACGATCTACAACCTCTAATACAGCTAGGTCAGTCGAATGTTTGGAGCGAAATCCGTATTGACTATTTCTAAACAGTTTATTTATGTCAAAGTAACTGTAGAGTTGGTTAGCAATTATTTTCTCAAAAACCTTAGACATGGCCGGCAAAATTGATATTGGACGATAGTTGCTAATATAATTTTCATTACCCTTCTTATAAACTGGTACAACTTTGGCAATTTTCAGTTTAGAATCGGTGACCAGAATCGGTTAAAGCGCTAGCGTCCTGAAAATACAACCAAATGGAATCAATTAATCGACACTTGCTAAGCATATATTTCCAACTTACCCGGAATTAATTAAATTATTAATTGATGCTATACTGGATGCTGAGGGGTGGTGGGTGGGGGGGGGGCGGGGGGCAGGATCGAGCGTCGATGAAAGTGAACATTCTTGGCAACGTCAGTGCCATATCGCTCCCAGGACGCATGCAGGTCACTAGTTTGGTTTGAGCTAAAGAACGTACCTCACAGGCGGGAGTATAGTTACAGGCCGGGCGCCATTAGGATTGAGTCAGAACTTGCCGATATGCACGTTTGCACATTTATGCCTTAAAAGTTTTATGAGAGTTCAGAAAATATGTACATATATATATGCATATATCATTGATTGTCAGATTTCAGAGCAATGTTCATAAATACATTTAATTTCCAACACTTATTGTCTATATATCGAGAGAGAGATCGAGAGACCAATTTTTACCGTTCATATCATGTTGAAAAATCCATTTAACAATTTATTATATATATGCCGATGTCTAACATAATATGCAAATGAGGTTGATCAATTTCTTCTCAAATACACAGTTACCGGTACCAGAGTTTAGTGTATGACTTTATGAATCATATTTTAATTATCCTTAACACCTGAGTACAATGCGCGTGAAATCAGTCGCAAGGCCAAGGTCATCATTAAGATGACTGGCAACACGACGGAGATCAGAGACCCGGATAACCCCAAGGCTGAGCCCAAGACCTTCTCCTTCGACTACTCCTATTGGTCTAACGATGGCTTCAAAGAGAAGCCAGATGGTTATTTGGAGCCTTCTGGATCCCAGTATGCTGATCAGGTAATGAGACTTAACTAATAGCAATTGTAATATATCAATATGAAAATGCATGTTTTTGAAAAATAACTTTTTTCGGAATGTGTATTTTCATATAATGAACGAATTCATTATTAGAACGCATGAGGTTAAAACTGGTAAGGATAGATGTTATGTCTAGAATTACTATAGGAGATGTTTATGGGTAACACACTTATTGTTGTGTTAGGTATTCAACAAAAAATGGTCTGAATAAACTTAAAAGGATGTTATTCTTTGCTTTCAATGATATATATAGTGGCACGATATATGCATTGGTCATGTTTATCTGAATTAGTGTATGAAAAGATCACTGGAACTTAAATTAAATGAAAATTAAATAAAGGTACAATGCCGAAATATATACACCACATGCACCTATGTGTTGTAGGGTGTTGTAGGTATCACCTACATGTTCAATCAGTACCAGGTTTTAAATCACTATATATGTGGGAACATTTCAGCAAAAAGTGTTTGATGATCTGGGTCGAGGCGTGCTGGACAACGCCTGGAATGGCTACAATTGCTCGTTGTTTGCCTATGGCCAGACGGGCTCCGGCAAATCCTACTCCATGGTTGGTTATGGCAGTAATAAAGGTATGTCTGGCATGAGCGGCACTCCACATCGTTAACGGGGGGTTATGAACCATCTTAATTGGGAGTAATTGGCAATTATAGTGAAATTAAATGATTTGGTGCCGCTTTTGCATGTGCACGCATAGGCTAAACTGGGCCAAGGAACCTGAATGGTTGAAGCATACTCCAGAGGATGTGCCCAGCCGGCTCATATCTGCGTAATATAGTTCGCCAAACTTCACTCTAGGTCAAAATAAAGGAGATGTTTGACATGTAATGTTCCCATTCATTGTCTTTGAATCTACAATGTTTCAATTTCTATTTGTATAAGGTTAATTTAAAGTCCTCGGCCAACGCTAGTTCTAAGAGTGTTAAATAGCTGTATATACCGTATTTCTCGTATATTTGTGGACACCTATTAGAAACCAGGACGGTACAATTTAGAGGAATATTGCATAGTGTACATTTTCGGACAACCAACATACGCATTTTTCACGCGTACGCAGATTTTCAGACTCTCTTAAACCTAAATGAAGATCATGATTGCACTTCAGCTGGTGCTTGTGAATTAATGCACGCTCAATGTGGTGAACCCATTACAATAATGATAATATGTCGTTTAATTGCTTTTTATATTTTAGGCATTGTTCCTATGTCCTGTGACGCCTTATTCAAAGAAATCGAAGCTAGGAAATCAAAGGCCAAGAAAGGAGAGGAATATCAGGTGAGAACAGCAATGAAACAGGACACTAATTTTCCGTCTGAATGTTTTCCCTTTAATGTGGCTGTTTTTATTTTATATCATTACCGGTACTATAGATTTCTTCATTGTTCGTTCCATGTGAATGTAAATTAATGCCCAGTAAAAGTGGGATTATATGGTAAAAGTGTATGGCATATTTTGATATTGCGGGTTTTGGTTTATTTAGGTGACGTTTAGCATGTTGGAAATCTACAATGAACAAGTGCGGGATTTACTGAACGCTGGAAGCATGAAGGTCAAAGGTGGCTTGAAGGTGCGGCAGCGCCCCAATAAGGGATTCTACGGTAAGCATGGCTGGCTGGCTCTCCACCGCTAGGTGGCGTCCTGTTAGGTAGTGATGTGTAAAGCGCCTTGTGATTTCTGTGCTTCAGGCGCGAAAGTTGCAGCTTTGTTGTTTGTCAGAGTTGTTGGCCTAGTTTGCTTCGATCTCGCGATTACAAAATGCCAAACCTAACATATTGATTCGCCCTTACATGGAAGAACGACCCAAATCATGAGCCATATATTTTACGCAACCACCCAAACTGCTTCGATATTTACCATTCTATGTGTAAAATATATAAATTTTACGTAAAGCGTGAACAATACCCATAGTGTGACGACGTAGTACGCAAGAAAGCCACTGTTCCGCCCACCTACCGGCTAGCTGTGCTTTTGTGATAGAGAATGGGAAGTAGACGCATTTTGGTTCTTGCGCAAAATATCTATATCTTTATGCCTCAATACATGATTTCCGCTTTGTTCTCTTGTACTTTAATATGTATTTTAATATGCTTCTTATATGGGAAATTTGCTGTATGAGCATGGAATTTTGTCCCCAGTCGAGGAGCTGAAGTCCGTGCCGGTGCACAGCTACAAGGAGATTGACCAGCGGATTGAGGAGGGCACGAAGAACAGAACCGTGGCCTCCACCAGCATGAACGCCACCAGCAGGTACCTGCCTACATATCTACTCTAAATATGTACTCTAAATATCAATGCCCAATATCGGGAAATTATTCACAAAAGTTTATAAAACATTACTGCGCGTTGATATTTACTTTTGCTCTAAATACGAATAATGATAAATATCCCATTTCTTCGCAAAGGTTACCCCGGGGACATGGCTCAGCTCTTTCCTTATTTCTCCCATTTTGACGCGATATGACCGATATAACCCGAATTGGTTAATCGTCGTGAATATACAACCAATTTATGAATCTGATATTTGGTGTAAAAGCTTTCATTATTGGTTATTCCAGTCGCGCCCACACCATTGTGGCAATCAACTTTGTGCAGAAGTCACCGAATGCCGCAGGAGAAAGCATGACTAAGTCGTCCGTAATCAACCTGGTCGATCTGGCTGGAAGGTACGTGCAGTAAACCTTCCCATCCACCTTCTTGAGTAGAGGGGCCGGCCCGGTAGCTCAGTGGGTTGGAGCGCTCGCCTTCAGTGCTCTGACCACCCGAGAGCCTAACGGCACGTGGATCGGTGGTTCGCGCCCCGCTGTGGCCATGTCTGTGTGGTCGCAGGATACAGACCACATGTCCTTCTTCGCAAAGAGTAGGTGGTTACCCCCAGCGACATAGCTCCGCTCTTCCCTTCCTCAATTCTGCCATATGAGGCGATATCCTGAGTATGCCACCAGCCTGTAAGCATGACGCCTGATGTTGCAGTGAGAGGGCCGACTCCACGGGAGCCACGGGGGACCGTCTCAAGGAGGGCGCCAACATCAATCGGTCGCTGAGCACACTGGGAAACTGTATCAAGGCGCTGGCCGAAAAATGCGGCGGCAAGAAAAACATAATCGGTAGTTATTTGCGGAAACAGCATGAGCGTAATTTATAAACATTGGATTATAGATGTTTCATCATAGTAATTAAGAGGTCCCAGTGAATGAGAGATTATCATAATGTAGTGGTAAGTAATAATTTATTTGCTTATCACGCCTAGAGGCTTAAGGTACAAAATTTAATGTTAACATTCATGCAATTAATCCGTTAGGGCTGGCATTGCTGCTTATGTACAAAGAATGAGCTCTAATGCATATCCGTTAAGCCACCTTTGAGTAGTGGTTTGTAGACACCGGAAGGCCGGCCGCCTGTGTACTGTAGACCGCCAGTGCGTGCTGAAGCATTTTTATGAATAGCCAAACGGCAGGATTCTGAATTTTGCACATAAGCACCGCATGAAAACGCAACGGCGGTTCTACGGTAGTCATGCGGCCTGCGAATGAACACCGCATAAAAAATGCAACGGCGGTTCTACGGTTCCACTCGACTGGTTAGTGGTACCGTTTCATCGTTTCGTTGTGGGTTCATTCGCCCATTACTAAAGCTGCTCGTTCCGTGATGTGTATCGCGGTCCATTGCGGTTATACTCATCAAAACTTACATCATAATGTGCAAACTGGTTCTATTTTTGGCTTAGAGTAATAGTAATATTCATTTATCAACCAGAATTATTTTGATTCTTTTCTTTGTTTATACTTATACTTGTAAGTCTTTTGACAATGATAAGATACAAGATAAAATTGGTTGAGTTTAAAGAGCAGTGCTTTGATATTAATAATAATATTATTGTATTAACCATAATTAACATCTTCTTGTATTTTTTAATATTTGTGAGTCTTCGATGTAATGATAAAATGCAAGATAACATTATTTGAAGATAAAGAGCAGTGCTTTGACCTTGGTCCTTTAAAACCTTCACTTCATGTATTCGGACGCCAATGTGCGTGCCTTGTGACACGTGTACATGTCCCTCAACGATGATGCCTCCTGTTCTCTTCAGTTCCATTCCGAGACTCAGTCTTAACCAAGTTGCTGATGAATGCCCTTGGTGGAAACAGCAAAACTATTATGGTAAGCCTTTTTACTCTCGTGTACTTTACTCGGTGTCTCTGAGAGGTCCATATTTGTAAGGGCTGCTCCGGTAGCTCAGTGGGTTAGAGCGCCCGCATTGAGTGCTCTGGTCACCTGAGAGCCTATAACGGCACGTGGATTGGTGGTTTGCCCCCCGCAGTGGTCATATCTGTGTGGTCGCAGGATAGAGAACCCATGTCTTTCTTTGCAAAGAGTAGGGGGTTACCCCCGGGGACATGGCTCCACTCTTCCCTTCCTTCTCCCATTGACGACCAGAATTGGTTAAAGCGTCCTGAATATACAACCACCAACCAATGTTTGCGTCATTTGCGAAAGTAGTTTTAACTATTCAGATTCCTCATCCGTGATATGTAACATTACTTACATCTGATGTGTAGATGTCAGATGAGCCTCCCGAGATGAACTTTCTTTGTTGTAGTGGGCCAAGAAAGGCTAACCCTTGTGTGGGCGACATCGACCTAAAAGACTATTAATTAATTAAATAATTCATTCATTCGTGTGTGTAAACCTGAGAGACGAAGTTTTTGTGTTACAGATAGCGGCACTGAGTCCGGCTGATATAAACTACGATGAAACTCTGTCGACACTGCGATTTGGTGAGGCCCACCCCCAATAAAGTACCTTATATTTTATGTTTGAGCATGGCTTGTCTACTTTGTGCTCAAGGATGTGCTCAAGGCATGAGTGGCCCTTAACGTTACGTAAATCGGTGGTTCGAGCCCCGCTGTGGCCATGTCTTTGTGGTCGCAGGATAAAGATCTCATGTCCTTCTTCGAAAAGAGTAGGGGGTTACCCTCGAGTGACATGGCTCCGCTCTTCCCTTCCTTCTCCCATTGACGCGATATAACCAGAATATACAACCAACCATGCTTCATTCAACCGCGTTTGGTTGTTACGGAAGGGGTTTTGGCGAAGTAGGCCTTCCATTTCCCAACCGTAACCTGAAAACACAGACATTCCCTTTCATTGCCGTTGGAAAGTAGATTTATGTTCCAATTATATTTATATTCTGTGGTATGTTATATATTAATTCCGGTCTCCTCCCCCCCCCCTCCCCCCCCCCCACCAGCTGCTCGGGCCAAGAGCGTGAGGACCCAGGCCACGGTCAACGAGAGTCTCACGGACAGGATCATGCGAGAACTGCGCGAGGAGAACGAGAAGTTGAAGGAGATGTTGGCCAAGGGAGGTTCCATCCCTGGTGCTGAGGGTGGCGGAGAGGGCGGGCAAGGTACGTCGGTCTCGGTCTCATGTGCGTGTGTCTTCACTAAAGTACGGATGGTTGGTGTAAACATTTATACTTTTTGAGCATGTATAGGCTTTGCCCACTTGTGTTCCATTCGTACGCAATCGATCTGTTTAGCCCCAAACTTTTTGTTTTACTAAAAGTCCTCAGTGGCAAAATAAGGTGTGCGCACATAATACGACATTAGCGGCATAACTTCATAACTTTACAATACAATTTATAATTACGGCTTTATTTTGTAAGAAAACTAATATTAACTTCAGGAAGTGGAAAATCCCTCATTTAATAATTAAAGCGCTTCATTGCTAAGGTATAACCCCCCCCCCCCCTGATCTATGAGGACGCCATTTAGTCCCTGTGAATGACAACCGTGTTGGACTGATTACAAGCATGTGTGCTTCATGTATAACCGCCTCTTTTGAAGATAATGACACTTTCTTCATCTATTTTTTTTATATTTAAATTTAAATTAACATCATACAATTAGCAGACAGAGACAATGCATCACTGGACAGTGAGAGAAAAAAAAGACGGATAATGAATGGTAACATTTCTGACCCGTGGTCGGGGCTGCAGACTCTGATGAGCTGAAGAAACAGCTGGAGGAGCAGATGAAGTCCAACCAGGGCGAGATCGAGGCCATGCAGAAGTCCTGGGAGGAGAAACTGGCAGAGACACAGAGAGAGTACGAGGTAAGTATCGGGTGATTATATCCATTGGAGGAACCTCCCTGGCTCCTTGCATGGTTCTGTGTGGTCGCAGGATAAAGATCCCATGTCCTTCTTCGCAAAGAGTACGTTCTTCCCCTTCGCGCCTTGGAACCTGCACTTGTCCGGGAGGATTCTTGCGTGTGCACACAAGAGCACAACAACATTTTATTTAATTAAGTTAGACACATTTTTGTATGGAGCCATTATGCTGAATGCTCCACGGAGTGTGCTATGGTTTCATATGATTGATTTGTCTAACTATCCATCATCATTATCTTTTTATCAGCATTTACCGAATTTAGTCATAGAGATGGTTTAACAAGTCGGTCTCATATAAATTCTTTCCGTCTTGTTTGAAGGCAAAGCTGGAGGCTGACAAGAAGTTGAAGGCCCAGGAGAAGACCGTTCCCCATCTCTTCAATCTCAACGAGGATCCCGCGCTGACTGGACGAATCGTCCACCTGTGCGCCTCAGGCAAGGTCAAGGTCGGCGGCGGCAAGGCCGACGCGGCACCGGAAATAGTCCTCAGCGGCCTCGGGTATGTCTGTGAACAGCAAACGGCTCCTTAGGGACTTAAAGTACTCGGCATTTGACTGACGGAACAACGGTTTATGCATAAAGTAGTTACTGCTGTAGTACAATTGGAACAATAGCAAAAATGAATGGTGTCAGTTGCCGTTTGTCTAGGGGTCACCCCGTGCGCTGCCTAGTATATAGCGAGTTCGGCTTTGTCGAGTGTGCTCGGCCAGGTCAATACAAGCGGCCGGTGGGTGGTTCGAGCCCCACCTGTCCAACATTTTTCTTTAGGATCAAGATCCCATGTCTTTCTTCGTCCCTTTCCACTGTCGCGATGTGTCCTACAGAGGTTCAAGCGTCCCACTGACACCCGCCAACCAAATAGTGGAAATTATCTCCGCTTTATTATGGAACCACTTTTGGGTTGATATCTTAAACAAAAGAGGACAATGTGGTGACGTCATCATCGATGTTCCAGAGACAGAAGAGCCTTACTGGTGTAGTAGTTATCGCACTAGAGGGCAGATCAATAAGTCTTGGGTTCGAATCCGCATCTGGGCGCCTAAGCTTGGGCATGTTTCATGCATCCATTCGTCCTTCATCGTCCCGGAAGGTTTCTGGGTCCAGTTTAGTTTTCGTATGCGTCAAATCGCCCTAATAAACACCATTCCTTTCCTTTCAGTATCCAGAAGGACCACGCCGTGATCCAGAACGACAAGAACAAGAAGGCGACCTTGATCCCCAACAAGGGTGCCAAAGTGCTCCTGAACGGCAATGAGATCACCAGCAAGAAGGAACTCCACCACAACGACAGGTCAGAGGTCAGGGGTCACGGCCCAGGGGTCACAGCTCAGGGGTCACGGCCCTGGGGTCACGACCCAGGGGTCACGGCCCAGGGGTCACGACCCAGGGGTTACGGCCCATGGGTCACGACCCAGGGGTCACGGCTCAGGGGTGATGGCCCAGGGGGTCACGGCTCATGGGTGACGGCCCAGGGGTGACGGGCCAGGGGTCACGGCTCAGGGGTGACGGATCAGGGGTCACGGCTCAGCGGTGGCCAGCTAACTGTGTAACGAACAGAATTCTGTGTGGCTGCAAAACATGTCGCGACTTGTGTTTGTTGAAAGATATTTTACAACGGTGATTTGTACGTTTTGATTGTGATTGTGATTTGATTGATTGTGATTAATGTTAAAGGATCATGTTTGTCAACAATTGGCAAGATAACTTTTGATGTTTTAGTTTTTGCCTTGCAGGATTCTGTTTGGCAACAGTAATCTGTACGTGTTTTACCATTGTTTTGCAAGATTCTGTTTGGCAACAGCAATCTGTACGTGTTTTACCATTGTTTTGCAAGATTCTGTTTGGCAACAGCAATCTGTACGTGTTTTACCATTGTTTTGCAGGATTCTATTTGGCAACAGCAATCTGTACGTGTTTTACCATTGTTTTGCAGGATTCTGTTTGGCAACAGCAATCTGCACGTGTTTTACCATTGTTTTGCAGGATTCTGTTTGGCAACAGCAATCTGTACGTGTTTTACCATTGTTTTGCAAGATTCTGTTTGGCAACAGCAATCTGTACGTGTTTTACCATTGTTTTGCAGGATTCTGTTTGGCAACAGCAATCTGCACGTGTTTTACCATTGTTTTGCAGGATTCTATTTGGCAACAGCAATCTGTACGTGTTTTACCATTGTTTTGCAGGATTCTGTTTGGCAACAGCAATCTGTACGTGTTTTACCATTGTTTTGCAGGATTCTGTTTGGCAACAGCAATCTGTACGTGTTTTATCATTGTTTTGCAAGATTCTGTTTGGCAACAGCAATCTGTACGTGTTTTACCATTGTTTTGCAGGATTCTGTTTGGCAACAGCAATCTGCACGTGTTTTACCATTGTTTTGCAGGATTCTATTTGGCAACAGCAATCTGTACGTGTTTTACCATTGTTTTGCAGGATTCTGTTTGGCAACAGCAATCTGTACGTGTTTTACCATTGTTTTGCAGGATTCTGTTTGGCAACAGCAATCTGTACGTGTTTTATCATTGTTTTGCAGGATTCTGTTTGGCAACAGCAATCTGTACGTGTTTTACCATTGTTTTGCAGGATTCTGTTTGACAACAGCAATCTGTACGTGTTTTACTATTGTTTTGCAGGATTCTGTTTGGCAACAGCAATCTGTACGTGTTTTACCATTGTTTTGCAGGATTCTGTTTGGCAACAGCAATCTGTACGTGTTTTACCATTGTTTTGCAGGATTCTGTTTGGCAACAGCAATCTGTACGTGTTTTACCATTGTTTTGCAGGATTCTGTTTGGCAACAGCAATCTGTACGTGTTTTACCATTGTTTTGCAGGATTCTGTTTGGCAACAGCAATCTGTACGTGTTTTACCATTTTTTGCAGGATTCTGTTTGGCAACAGCAATCTGTACGTGTTTTACCATTATTTTGCAGGATTCTGTTTGGCAACAGCAATCTGCACGTGTTTTACCATTGTTTTTGCAGGATTCTGTTTGGCAACAGCAATCTGTGCGTGTTTTACCATTGTTTTGCAGGATTCTGTTTGGCAACAGCAATCTGTACGTGTTTTACCATTGTTTTGCAGGATTCTGTTTGGCAACAGCAATCTGCACGTGTTTTACCATTGTTTTGCAGGATTCTGTTTGGCAACAGCAATCTGCACGTGTTTTACCATTGTTTTGCAGGATTCTGTTTGGCAACAGCAATCTGCACGTGTTTTTCCATTGTTTTTGCAGGATTCTGTTTGGCAACAGCAATCTGTACGTGTTTTACCATTGTTTTGCAGGATTCTGTTTGGCAACAGCAATCTGTACGTGTTTTACCATTGTTTTTGCAGGATTCTGTTTGGCAACAGCAATCTGCACGTGTTTTACCATTGTTTTTGCAGGATTCTGTTTGGCAACAGCAATCTGTACGTGTTTTACCATTGTTTTGCAGGATTCTGTTTGGCAACAGCAATCTGTACGTGTTTTACCATTGTTTTGCAGGATTCTGTTTGGCAACAGCAATCTGCACGTGTTTTACCATTGTTTTGCAGGATTCTGTTTGGCAACAGCAATCTGCACGTGTTTTACCATTGTTTTGCAGGATGCTGTTTGGCAACAGCAATCTGCACGTGTTTTACCATTGTTTTTGCAGGATTCTGTTTGGCAACAGCAATCTGTACGTGTTTTACCATTGTTTTGCAGGATTCTGTTTGGCAACAGCAATCTGTACGTGTTTTACCATTGTTTTGCAGGATTCTGTTTGGCAACAGCAATCTGTACGTGTTTTACCATTGTTTTGCAGGATTCTGTTTGGCAACAGCAATCTGCACGTGTTTAACCATTGTTTTTGCAGGATTCTGTTTGGCAACAGCAATCTGTACGTGTTTTACCATGTTTTGCAGGATTCTGTTTGGCAACAGCAATCTGTACGTGTTTTATCATTGTTTTGCAGGATTCTGTTTGGCAACAGCAATCTGCACGTGTTTTACCATTGTTTTGCAGGATTCTGTTTGGCAACAGCAATCTGCACGTGTTTTACCATTGTTTTGCAGGATTCTGTTTGGCAACAGCAATCTGTACGTGTTTTACCACCCAGCTGAGTTGGATGACCTAAAGAAGAAGAAGAAACCCGTGAATGCGCCGAGCTACGAGGATGCACAGGAAGAGATCGCCAAGAACTCTGGCCTCAACAAACTGTCGAAGGGAGGAAAGAGCAAAGGTAGCGTCCCTAGCGACCACAGCCCAAGGCCAATGTTACACCTAGCAACCCTAGCGACAACAACCCAATCAAACTGTAAACTGAACCCAATCTCCCAGCAGGTCGGCCTTCCTTGCAGATACCAAATCTCCAAATCTAAGAAACCTCACTTACAGACCTGATGTACTATTCATCTGTTGGCTGTAACAATTCAAGTGCAAAAAATTGACTGCGAATATCTTTCTACCGCTATCCACTAAGCGCCCAGCGGCTTTTATGGCGGTGTTGCCTTGTCTCAGGACAGGCCTTACCCAGTTACCCAGGCCCCTGACAGGCCTTATCCAGCCTCCTGACAGGCCTTACTCCTCAGTTAGCCAATCTCCCAGCCCCTAAGCCATCACTCCATTTCATCTCCCTCCAGAGGACCTCCTGCTGCACGAGGATCTGGTCCAGATCTGGCCCATGATCGCCGAGGCCAACGCCATGTCCGAGGAGATGGACAAGAAGTGCAAGTTCGAGATCGCTCTCATCTCTCCACAGGCGCGGGGGCAAAAACACGGCAGGACTGAGGTAATGGGGGCAAAAACACGGCAGGACTGAGGTAATGGGGCAAAAACACGGCAGGACTGAGGTAATGGGGGCAAAAATACGGCAGGACTGAGGTAATGGGGGCAAAAACGGCAGGACTGAGGTTAATGGGGGCTAAACATAGCAGGACTGAGGTAATGGGGGCAAAAACGGCAGGACTGAGGTAATGGGGGCAAAACACGAGAGGACTGAGGTAATGGGGGTAAAAACTTGGCAGGGCTCAGGTAATGGGGGCAAAAAAACGACCGAACTGAAGTATTGGATGGGGGGGTACGGCAGGACTGAGATAAGGGGAGGGAAATACAGCAGAACTGAGCAAACCTGCCTGTAGCAATTTGGGTCGTCGCAATTTACAAGCGATATGACCCATTTACTGGATAGAATGTGTTCGCTGCTTCACGAGAAACGTATTTCTCCCTTCCTATCATAGGTCTAAATTACTGATAACTTAATTTGCACATTCTGTTGGACATTCTTTATGAGTACAATTCCTTTGGAGGAACGATATATGCCTTTCTTCGAAGAAAATATATAGGCCTATATCCCATGTTTGTCATGAGTAGTACCCCTGAGGACATCATGGCTTCCGTCCTCCTTACCCCTTCCCGTGACGCTTTCTGTATCTTAAATATCTAGTAAAATCTCCATCCTAAGTCCAACAACCAATGGGGATCATAAATATTCTATTTTGAAAGAGACCGATCCCATATCTTCTGAATTTCTGAACATTGAAGCCGTTCCAACGATCTGCGACCCTGTTTTACCCAGGTGTGCGTCAAGGTGAAGAACCTGCAGTCCAAGGCGGAGTTCATGTGGGACCGAGACACCTTCATCAACCGGAAGTACCTGATGCAGGAGATGTACCAGAACTTCGCGGAGGGAGAGGACGTCAAAAAGATACCCAAGGTACCGTGCTATTTTAATATCCAGAGAATGATCTCGTTATCATTATTTCAATATGGCGTCACGATGGACGCATATAACTATGTCATTGTGTGTTTACATACAGCGGATTACGGGGTACCTGAAGGGCCAAAAACCATTGAGGGGCCAAAATCTGTATGTCTATGTAGAACATAAATGCCATGTTTTCCCGTGTGGGCCTTTGGCTGCTTGTTATTGTGTTTCCTTCTAGGTTAATTGCTTGGTGAATCCATGTTACAACATAGAATAAACTAAAAAAAAACATTGTCATAAAAGTGTTTATACGTGTACAGAAATATTAATAATGGGTCATGGCGGTGATGTTGTTAATGAGGGGGTTACCCCCGGGGACATGGCTCCACTCTCCTTTCCTTCTCCCATTGACGCGATATGACCAAACGTGGTTAAAGCGTCCTGAATATACAACAAAAAACACGTTTGAACCTCTCTCCAGGAACAAGATCCGTTTTACGAGAACCCGGCTGCGGAGGTCCCCATTGGTTGTGTCCACGTGTACATGCAGTCGCTGGCCTACATGATAGAGCTCAAGGAGAACCTCACCGTCACGGATTACCGTGGCAACGAGCAGGGTGAGTGGCTGCAGTCACCATGACAATCATTATTATAGGATGGCTAACAAATATTTTTTAAGCCAGCTTTGTGCACACATGCTGGCACGATATAACATGGGTTGAGTACGTATTATAGGCGACGGCCATTGTTACCGTTTGATTAAACACAATGAACATGGAATTAGGAGAGAGCATATTTGTGCTAAATGACTTCAGGCCTTAAAGGATATAAACTGTGTACATCTGAGCATACTCAATAACCAAAAACTTAGCAGAGTGAATATTTGTATTAAATTACTTCAGGCCTAATGGGATATAAAATGTGTACATCTGTGTGTACACAATGAACATGTAATTAGAATGGAGAATGTTTGTATTAAATGACTTCAGGCCTAATGGGATATAAAATATGTACATCTGATCGAGTGTACACAATGGATGTAATTAGAATAGAAAATATTTGTTTTAAATGGCTTCAGGCCTCATGGTCTAAGTATACACAATGAACATGTAATTAGAATGGAGAATATTTGTATTTAATGACTTTAGGCCTAATGGGATATAAAATATGTAATCTGAGTGTACACAATGGACATGTAATTAGAATAGAAAATATTTGACGTATTAAATGGCTTCATGCCTAATGGGATATACCACGTCGTTTTAAATGTTTTATAACATTTGAGTCTACACACTGTGTACACTGTATACACCAGTCTACACACTGTGTACATTGTATACACCAGAGTCTACACACTCTGTAAACTGTATACACCAGAGTCTACACACTGTGTACACTCTATACACCAGAGTCTACACACTGTGTACACTGTATACACCAGAGTCTATACACACTGTGTGATGACGAGTGTCTTGTAGGTCACCTGAGCGTGGAGATGCTCCCCTGCACCAAGGACGGCAAGGACGTGGGGGACGACTTCGTCGATGACCCCGCTGAACTGGTACGACCTTGACCTACTTCCACGTCGACATCGCTATCACCGATACACTCGCGTCGTCTCGGCGGTCTGAGATCCATTGTCCGCTTGCTACCCATTTCAACGAGTTTGGTTTCCAGTTGTTAATGGCTGGTAATATATACTCTTGTATATGTTCTTGTTGTAACGTGTTGTGGGCTATAGTGCACGCCATCACTGACGGCTGATTGTCTTGTTATTGCCATGAGAGTTCGCCCATCCGTAAAACACGTGGCTTCGTAATGAGCGATAATAGAACACTTTGGTTAATTGCGTTTCAAGGTCGGCCGAGACTTCTTCTTCAAGCTGCGCGTTCAACACGCCCGTGGAATTCCAAAGAAATTTAAGAAGGTAACTATATATCTGACTTGAAAAGCATGGATGACCAAAACCCGATTGTCAAACGTGGCGTATAGGGTCTGTAAGTGACATCGCAGACAGCGCGCGCTCACCTCCAGCGAATCCGGTTTTGGGTACATGAAACTTCACCGCCCCATACACAACACATGGGGATCTCTTTGTAATGGCGCGAAACGCACCGAAAACCAGCGTCTTTCGATTTAAGACTAGTATGAGTATGAAGGTACACCCCAAACATTTATTCCATATGGTATTCAATTCTATCAGTGCATTCATATCCAAAACATCACTGAGTCTAGTTTGAGGCCCATAGTAAAAGATAGGGACCCGCTGACGCGTGGTACTCAGAAGGATTGTTTCTAGAGGTGAGCACGCGCTGTCTGTGACGTCACTTACAGACCCTAATAGGGTCTGTAAGTGAGACACACCGTCCGTTGGAGCCCCGTCCCTAGATCATTCAGTAAACAGGCTGAGCTGCAGATGTAAATAATGGACATCCGGCTAACGTTGAATTTCCTAATGATCATGTATCGTTTCCGTTGCCAGAGTTTCTGTCGGTTCAAGTTCTATCTGGATGACAAGGCGGTTACCACACCAGAGGGCAGCGGGATCAACCCCAACTTTAACTTTGAACACAAGTTTGACTACAAGCCAGCGACCAAGCAGGTGAGAGCGAGTGTATGACGTGCATGATGTAAGGCGGCGAGCGGAAAGATCTACAGCATGTGTAAGTTTTCTTATGTATGCAACGACGCGCATATGACCGAACCGGAATTATTCAACATAAGTATAATAGTAAGGTTACTCTTCCCTTGAGAAAGAAACACACTTTTTGGAGGAGAAATGATATGCAATAAGTTACCGGACATGCTGTAAAGCCACTTTTTTATCCAAATTGCTGCATCTCGTGTGGACAAGTGTGGCTTTCGTGTGTACTACGTCATCAAATTCGCACATTACAGCATTACTTTTACCACTGTCAGGCGATGTTTTCAGAATGTTTCTTCAAACTATTTCGAAAATCATTATGTAGGTGAAAAAATGCTATATGACCAGCTTTAACGCTTTTGAGCAATTGAATGAAGAATATATTTTGGACCACCTGATAAAAACGTATGATAGGGTGAATAAAATGCATTTTCGTTATTTCGCTTTTACATTTCGTGCTTACATTGAATTGGTTTCTCGTCGCCTCGCTTTCAGTTCGTGGAGTTCCTCCAGAATGAGTCTCTGGTGATCGAGGTATTCGGTCGTCAAGACGACAGCTCCCCGAGGACCTCTGACCTCAGCACGGAGGAACTCATGCTCAAGGACAAACACAAGACGTACCAGAAGAAAGCCAGCGGGGTGAGTCATCCATGGAGTCGTGGAGATGACAAACTGATACATTGTTCAATAATTTCTATAATTTTAGCAGGACACAGTAGCAGTTTTATGTCGGAAAGCGGTGCATGTTAGAAATATAGAAATGTTATTATTATTTATTATTAGTTAATTGTAGTCAATTGTGAGTTCAATGATAAAACATACAACATGCACGCATGACAAATAACACACAAATATATCTCACCCACCAATCATGGCTTATAAGTGACTTCAAATTGAACACATTAAATTTCTCATTTGTAATCTTACGTATTATTATACGCATGGCGTTTACCGTAATTAGTAGCGTGTGCCATAGCACCCCCACGGCAGAGGTAGCTACAGCACCACACCAGCTAATACATTGATCTTCTGCACAATACGGCTACACGCAGAGAAGGAGGGATCGCGGGCTCGTTGCATTTAAATCTCCCTCCATGGTTAACCATGCGCTCAAGTGCTAGTTCTTATTTTATATAATACTTATATGTGAGTCATTCTCGCCATATGTTCCAGGTGTCCGACATAGATCCGGTTTGTAAACTGACCTAAGCTAATGACTTCCACTGCTTTTTCTTGTTTACTTTATTATGCAAATTTCGTCTTCGCCCTTTTTTTGCCGAAACTGCATGTTTTCGCTCTGTACTTGACGTTCTTGCGCAATGCAGCGCACGTGATCAGTCACGTGGTGTGGACAACGCCTTGGCTACACACGAGGTCAGATCGTTTTGTCGCACGCTGAAGTATCTATTAGTAACGCAAAGGGTTTACCGGAAAGCCTCCCTAGGTTAGTCGATAAGCGGGCTGATCTGTAGATCAACAGGTCGTGGGTTCGCGCCTCTCTGACTCGGTTGGTAAGCGGGCTGATCTGTAGATCAACCGGTCGTGGGTTCGCGCCTCCCTGACTCGGTTGGTAAGCGGGCTGAGCTGTAGATCAACAGGTCGTGGGTTCGCGCCTCCCTGACTCGGTTGGTAAGCGGGCTGATCTGTAGATCAACCGGTCGTGGGTTCGCGCCTCCCTGACTAGGTTGGTAAGCGGGCTGAGCTGTAGATCAACAGGTCGTGGGTTCGCGCCTCCCTGACTCGGTTGGTAAGCGGCCTGAGCTGTAGATCAACAGGTCGTGGGTTCGCGCCTCCCTCGCGCAGTCGGCGGGCAGGCTAAGCTGCAGGTTAACAGGTTATGGGTTTGCACTCTGGCACATCCATCTGAAGCACGTTTCCTCCAACACCATTTCATCTTTGTGGTGGTCCAAACATTCCGCTTGTCTCTGGCAATAATCTACTGCTTGGAAGACCTTTCTGCGCAAACAGTGGGCATGGGTACTGCTCTCTATATAAGAGCATTCTACTCCATACTTTCATTAATCATGGTGAGGGGGGGGGGGGACTCCCTGGTGTAGTGGTTAGCACACTAGACCGCCGATCAGTAGCTCTTGGGTTCGAATCCGGTCCCGGGCTCCTAAACTTGGGCGAGTTTCATACATTCGTCATTCACCGTCCCTTACGTGCACAAAAGCGGCCTAAAACACCAACATTTCGTTTTTCTAATCATGGAAATATCAGGTGTTAATGGGAAAATGTTGTGCATTATTTGGTTGCCATTGTGCAACTCGATTTTGCTATGCTCGGTGTGGCCCATTTATATATCCGCTAAACCTGATTACTGACCTGCATCTAAAGTTGCCTTTACTATACATCATATTATCATATTTGCCATCATTCGGTGGTGTAGGATGCATTTTTGTACGCGTAGTTGCCGTGCAGTACATATTGTACACTGCAGATGTTGCACGTGGATTACTATATCCACGGCCTTCTTTTCTCAAGGGCCGCCGCGCTAGCTCAGTGGGTTAGAGCGCTCGCCACCTGGCCACCTGAGAGCCTAACGACACGTGGATCGGTCGTTCGAGCAGGATAAAGATCCCATGTCCGCCTTCACAAAGAGTAAGGGGTTACCCCGGCGACATGGCTCCGCTCTACCCTTCTTTCCCCCATTAACGCGATATGCCCAGAATTGGTCAAAGCGTCCTGAATATACAACCACCAACCAACCTTTTTTTTCTCGTATAGATTGCGCTCTTTGCATATGCGTCGTCTCACCACCTGTTGTACATCCAGTCCTTGATCATCATTGCATGATGGACGTTTACCTTGCCATGCTGACCGGAAACTTGACATGAACTGAAAATAAGATAAAGATATCTGCATTGTTTAAACGTGGTCGTTAATTTCGTCCACGTACTTTAGTTAGTTATATAATTTATTTAATACCCGAACATGCTAGTAAAGCTTCTCAGACAACAATTTTTCACTTACATTATGACTTTAGAAATATGTTGGAGAAACGTTCAGCGCATGCTATCTTACTGTGTGAATGTTAATTCGGTGAGAAATAGATGTGTGATCACATGTTAAAAGGTGAAAAATAACTGCCGCAATATGGTAACTTTGATGACGTATTACACGAAGAAAGACATATTTTCTCACAAGAGATGTGCTAATTTGGTCAAAAAAAGGAGATTAGCAGCACGTCCTGGTTTTTATTGTGTACGATATATGTGTACTTATATGCTAAGATTATAAATAAGCTTACAAGTTTTAAGTTTCAAGAAAAATATTGCTGTATAAGTAACTTTAAGGATTATTACAATTGTGCCAAATTATTAGCAATTTGAGTTGTTTTTTTTTTAAGGGGGGGGGGGGGAATAGGAGGGGAATACGTGTGTGCGATATCGTTTGCAGGCATGATCGCTATAATTTCAGGGTCTCTGGTAGATGTCAACATAATCGGTGCATTATTAATCTCTTGTAGAACGACGACAAGTACAAGCTGACTGCTGAGCTACAGACGTACAGACGCCGGACGGAGCGCGCAGAGACCAAACTGGTACGTCACCGATAGTCACATGACACGTCACTTGACATGTAGATGGATATTTACGCCTGCACTGCCCATCTACTAGCGATCTCCTGCATGTGTGGGTATATATATAGCACATACAGTAGCCAACCCTGCTTGGTAGAGTTACCCGGGACGAAGACCTGCTTAGAGATTGTTATAGTGACCTGGTTAGAGAGCGTTACGGCGATAGCCGTATAGTGACTGAAGTCAACACGGTGTGGAATAGTCACGGTTAAGATCATAATACAAGCATGTCTATTGGACCTGAAAGTGGGTAATATGCAATAGGTATATAGTTATAGATTTTCGGGTATAGTCTTTCAAATTTGGCAACTTGTGACTAGTATCATGCAGCCAATCAGGAGATGGCTTCTATATGATTCGATGATACCCTTGTTTTTTTTTCGGGCCGCCATATTACACGAAAGAAAAAGTTTCTGGGTTACTCGCCAACTTCCTCTGGCTCCATATGTCCGTCCGGAAGGGATGTCAGGCAGTCAGCGTTTGTTACTTTTATAACTGGCAGACTTCAGGCGTTTCACTCTTTTGCTCAGTGGGGTCACAATATAACGTAAATGTCGCGTTGTTCTTTTAAACAAATGACCATTTAACACAGCTTAGTGCTTAAGCGGAGTATTGAAAAACAAATACGTTATTTTATTTCCATCTTGCAGAGGAAGCTCCGTGAGATGGTAGACTTCGCCAAGAAGTCCAAGAAAGAACTGGTCAAGGTACGATTGAGATTATTTTGTCAGTTTAATATATAATAGGTGCTGAGTTCAAATCCAGACGCCGCACACTTAATTTGGTAATTAATTATTTAATTATTTTAATTTAATTAATTAATTAACTTCATCGATTCATCATACATCCTCCCGAGATGTTCCTTGGTCCAGTTCAGCCCGTGTTGTACAAAAAAGCGGCTTAAGACACCTACGTTCCATATCCCTACTCTCCCGGTCAGGTGGACGACCTGGACAAGGCTCTACGCGGTGGACTCCGCCTCAAGGCCGTCGCCAACATCATCGCACTCTCACAGTCCCACCAGGTGGCGCATGGAGCACGCCAGGAGCAGCTAGGGGGCGCCACATCTCAAGCCTGCTCCATTCAGTGACGTCACGGTCAGCATAGAGACTGACCTATACATTATGTAATTTCTGTGATATAATTTGTTTTTCAAGGTGAAGTTTTGTTTCTTTCTGTTTGTATAGTAATGTTACGTGTGTTCTGTCAACACAATGATGATAATCGGTTTGATTGTTAAATAGTATCTAGGCAACAGGGAAAAACAAATGCCAAGTATATGGAGCTGAACTATCCTGCATCGATACGTGAATGTTCAAAAAGCCCGCACGGTGGGCTTAGGGACCACCTGCTTTATTCTGCTATTGCCATGGTTGTGATGAAATTTAAATATTTTATATCCTGACTCGGTACAGAACAGTATTTTACTAACCATTTACATCTTAGATATTAACCTTACGGCACGCGTGACTTTTTGTTTATGGGAATCAGTTTAGCGGGGAAATGGTCATTTTTACCTCATAACTAACTGGGGTTGAGTTATATTGTCCCGAAGATATTACCCTGACAGCGTGGTTTCGCTGCTCTTTTGTTTCCTGCAACTAAACATAAACTGGCGAGTTTGTAAGTTATTCTGCCGATGGTCATGGGATCGCGCGTATGTTTAGCGAGGCAGGCGGACACCATGGTTACGGTATTCAGAGACAAAGATATGATGTGGAGTGCATTCAGATGTAAGGAAGACACCATTGTTGGGTTACGTACGTGTGTTGGAACCCAAAACGTCGTAGTGACGAAAACGTCAGACCGTGCTGGAATTAAATACACAGTTTTAAGTTTTAATGAGACGGGGAAGGGCCATTTGAGGTTAAAGAAGTGGTTGACTAACAATTATAGTGACCTCGTCGTGGAGGCCGAAACCCGCAAATGCGCAAGAAAGGAAAAGGAAATCTAAGGTTTCCAAGAGGAAAAGATTCTAAAGGGATAGACCCGGGGAGGTGGTGGGGCGATACCCCCTATTCCAACGTTTATGAAGGCACTTAAGCATATATATGAAAGCATATATATCTGGAACTGAATAACTACCTCATACATTCATAACCCCCGTCAATAGACACGGCGATCGAGGCACAGAATGAAACTGTGTATTTGCTCCCAGATGGCGCAGGCCATGTTGGATGACGTTTTCGTCACTACGAGGTTTTGGGTCCTAACAATCGTGTGCACCCAGATGTAAGAAAGATATCATTTGTTGAGTTAAGTACGTGTGCACTAAAGTGGTGGCAGACACTATATACTCCAAACTCTTAATGAAGGTATCATTTCACTGAGCATTTCAAGTTCTTTCTGATATAATCCGTTACTTTAGTGGTCAGAAGAGGGGAATGGCATGGAACCATGTAGTACCAATGTTTACATACTTGACCATCATCCCAGTAGCGTGTGAGTGTTTATTCTTGGGATATTTCCTCTCAGTATCCCTTCATATTAACGCCAAAAGACCTTTAGTCAAGAGGTTAAACTTTATTACCAGGCACTGTATTATAAATTTTCATTCACACGGAGTTTACGTAATGGCTGTAAACATGTTTAGAAGGATAGTAATTTTAAAGTCTTACAGCTTATATTAACCTTTTCGCATTTAGTGAATTTCTGTATAACTGATGGATGTCGTTATTGCGTGGGTTAGTTATGTCCCGCTGGTTTATTGCAGACATGTCTTCAGTATATTCCTTGGACTTGGGTCTGTTGATCTTGTCTGATGCATTAATGTCGCGTGAATAATTAACCCTGTATGTTACTATTGTTATTCATGTTGAAGAAGACCCTTCCAATGTTTCTTAGTCTGCTTCATGGTACTGTGTTTACCAGGGTTCCTCGCTTTGTCTACCGCTATGCCTCGTTACCTTAACAACTCTATGCACTATCCAGAATATTTCATCTCGGGTTTCCAGGGTCTTCTTCTCTGCCCCCGTTTGTTTGGGTGTCATTTTTATATTAATCGCTTGGTTTGTTGGTACTGACGTTGTTTGTTGTTATTGTTTATATAATATTATGTAAAGCAATGGATTAGTGATAGGACGAACGGTCCGTCACTATAGCAACATCAGTGGGGATTAGTTTCATCTTGACGTTGTGGAGAGGATCGTCTTCATCCGTTGAATTGATGATGGAAACCCGGATTATCTGACGATGCCATGAACAGGGTGAGATCAGGCACTGCTGCCATGATCAGAACCAGTCCTCTGTAAGCGTCTTTTTAACCCAGTAAAGGGGGGGGGGGCGGCTTCCTGGCGCAGTGGTTAGCGCACTAGACCACAGATCAATAGGTCCTGGGTTCGAATCCGAGCCCGGGCACCTCATATGAAGCTTATGTCATCCATCCATCCTTCTTCGTCACGGGAGCTTCCTTGCCACAGCTTAACCCTTGTGTGCCTAAAACACCAATTCATTTTGTTTCAAAACAGGGTATATGACTTAATATATAGCCTTACATAGTCACTGTAACGGTATCGTTAATACCCAATCAAGGCAAAGTGAATCCGAACAGGGTCAGATCGTTAACGAATAGAGTGAGTGGAGTCTGTCACGTGGTTTGCTGTCTCCATCTGGTCACGTGACGACTTTTGTTTACATGGCTGTAATTTACAAGACACGCTTTCTACTGAACCCTGTTGTGACAGTTATGGAATATATTCCACCTCTATGGTATATTATTATTGATCTTATATTATAAATGTCAAATTATTGAATAGCATGGCTCAAAACCTTTCGATACGTCTACATTTGACTTCGTTTTATAAGGGGTTTGGCAACATGAACCGTTTCGCCACAGGGTATGTTTAAGCGGACTAGTTTCTGTCTTAAGGACTTATCAATGTTACTCAGCGTTTGACTTTATAAATATTCAGTGCAGGTCCGGTGATCTTCTGGTCATTTTCGACTTCTCTATCCTCGCACCATCTACTCAAGTATGACATTATTTTACAAGCGTATATATCTCGGTGGTGTATTGTGTATACGGAGACCGTGTTTACTCCTGTTGACTTTCGTTTTGAAATAAACTCTTTTTCTCCTCGTCGTATTCATTTTTTTTTCTGTTAGTCTTCTCATTGTGCGCTTCACTGTGGTATTCGCGCATTCCGCCTCCGTGTGTTAAATCGACAGCCTCGACCCCCCCACCCCCCTATCCCGACCCGCTATTTCCTCCCTAATACCTCCACAACTTCACATTATATTCACGACCATCAGGTCGGGTATATACATGTCGCCATGATAATCTCTTATCATCCACGTGGACAACGAAAAGCGATAAAGTACCCGACCTGCACCAATCAGGTATGGGTGCAGGTGACGGAATCTGAAAGAAAAATGGCTCAGTTCGTCTCCCGCTGTGGACCAAACCGGCCCCCGCTGTTGCACACACTAATGTGAAACTATAATTTGGAAACTGTCATTTTCAAATCACATCGTAATTTGAAACCTCGTCAGGCGGTTAAGCATAAACGTGGGCCATAATATGGGTACAGAAGGCCGTCCACCACCTTTATTGTCCTTTTTTCAGACTCTTCAGAGGCACTCGATTCATCGTTCACATTCCGAAAAGGGTTCTCCTTCACGAAGACGTTAATCGATCTGGCCATCATTCAATTAAGAGTAAATAGCTATTCATTGTGTGAACTGGACCAACCGCCACACGGACATATATGACACGGCCTGTATTCTCCATTGAAATTAGTTGCATCAGGACACATTTATTGTACAAATATTCTGATATTCAGCTCATGCATGCAGGGTCCTGGTTTAACGACCTCCCAGATAGCGCACTGATGGGGGACCGCCAGTGGGCCCCCATCGGCAGATCTAGTGGCCCCCCAGTGGCAGCCACTGGTGGGCCATCCATGGCGTGTCCGATGGCCCACAAGTGGTGAGCCATCGGCATGCCACTAATGAGCCACCAGCGGGCCGCATGTGGCCCCCTAGTGAGGTACCAATATGCCACTGGTGGGCCACTGGTGGGCCATCCTCTGTTAATTTTATCAATCTACATTGGTTGTGCATGGATCTGTATATCACATACACAAACACATTGATTTGCATTTGAAGCGTCTAATGACATTGAGTCAACGTTCATCCTTTTAATGACATAAGAGTTCACGTTCATTTAATTTTCATCAATTGTAATCATCTGTGCTGCACTGCATCTCTAGTCCGGATGTACCCTGTTTGGCTGAAACCAAATTGACTCTTAATTTAATAATTAAATCTAGTTTCGTATATATATTTACAACATGACAAGACCTATAACTATATGTGTATACCGAAGTATATATAATACATACCAAACAGATAATTATGACAAAGATATCCAGATACAGATTCTCATTGGGTATAAAGGTAAAAATCTTGGGAAATTAAAAATGCAATTAAGTGTTTCAATTAATGTGTTCAGGCAAAGATAAGAACACTGGTGGGCTATTATAGTGGACCACCACTATTATACTTGCAGTAGTGTGTGACTCGTGTTTTTTTTCAGTACATTAACTGTACATATATGACATCAAAAACAGTTACAAGGTTTGGTATATTGGGTACATAGGTAAAACATATTCCGGTTTGCCTGTAGTATCATAATTTGCACCAATATGATTGTACATGTGCCACTGGCGGGCCACTGGCAGGCCACTGGTGAGTGGTACTTAGCTATTTTAATGCCTTTAGTTTTATAACTTGCCAAAGCAGATGCATGAATGTATTTCTGAACTGTAAAATGAGTGACTAAAGTAAATTTGACTATGTATTTATCATTGAAAGATTAAAGTAAAGTATGATCCAAAGGGTGGAAAAATCGTAAACAGTTCAACGATGAACCATCAAACCCTACATGAGGCCAGGAAATGGTAAGGGTGTTTGTGCCCGTGTAGGCTTTTGCCCTTATCAATAAGTCGTCTACCTTCCAAAGTGATAAAAGATAATTCCACAATTGTTGAACTTTTCTTTCGTTGTCTTATATTCGCTGGGCAGATTTACAAAAGTGTCATTACTGCAATAAACAACACACATTTTTCTCGACACTCGCTCCGCCATTTTGGCTTATCTTCCGTTGTGAGATTCTCAAACTGGCGGAGCGAGTTTGCGTAAACTTGCTATTTAATGCATGTATAAAAGGCCGACATTGAATATGAAGCCACGAAAAATAAGTTTAACACTTGTGGAATTACTTCTTGGTGGAATTACTTTCCAACAACAATTTTTTACAACTTTTACAACAGACGGAGCTCGTTCCTCGCATCACAATTTTTCCTAGGACTATGGCGTAAGCGTAACGCCCTCTGCCGGGAGATCGACAAGAACTGTGACGTAACAGCAACGCGAGGAGAAGTTGTAAAAAATTGTTGTTGGAAAGTTTTGCCAGTACGAAAAGTGATCACATTTGTGTGTATTCAATCACTTTGCCCTCGGAACTATAAAGGTATGAAGAACAACTTGACACATCGATAAGGACCGTTTATGTGTGTACTTTTCTGTAGTCGCCGCCCGAAGAGTGCACATTTTTTAATCAACGCTAAATTTGAATGTTTACTTCATGGCCCTCCGGCCCGCTCCCCAGAGCGGATAGGCCAGGGAGGGGCATGCAACAGGGCTATAGCCGAGGGTGAAAGCACTTTTGGTCGTCTGGATAGCAAATGGCTGAGATGTCTCGGCATGTCTGTCTTCTTCGGTAGTTCGTCTTCGTCTAACCGTTGTTGTAGGTCTTTTTCAGGTGGCACCACGCTTGAATGGTTTTCATTGGTTACAATAATGCACTCGCTGGGAGCCAGCTGGGTTGAGTTGCGGAGCACGCTCGACCGCCGCGAACATTTTTGGTCACTCAGAGGTCGCTATGCAACGACATTGGTCACAGCCGATTTTTTATTTTTCCCAGAATTCCCGCGCGAGGGTTTGTTTCAAAATGGCGCACAAGGAGCAAAATGTGTTGCTAACCGCCGTCTTGGATGAACTTTTTGCGATTGGTGATGAGCCTAGCTGTGGCAGTTATGTGTCCCTGCCTCCATTGGCGTCCAACGAACATTTTGTATAAGTGGGACAGTATCTCGTCTCCAACACACTGCTCTAAATCAATTATTAAATTCCTAAATGCATAAAAACAATGTTGCACTCAGTGACACTGGCAGTGTCAGTCTGTCTGTAACAGTCAGTGTCAACCATGAGCGCTTAAATCCATTGACCCCTCATAGGCTGGCGGCTGCCAGCCTACGAGGGGTCAATGGATTTAAGCGCTCATGGTGTCAACTGTCACTGACACTTGAGTCTTGACAGTCAGATAGTGTCGTGAGGTATACTCTATCAGTGTATATGCACACACTACTAAGTCAGCGTACAGAGAAAGACCAAAGGGGTGTGGGGGCATTCTTCCATCTAAAGGCATGCCATTAATTCTTTTAGCATAGGTCACATATTACAGGGGCGGATCCATGGGGAAGTCTTCTATTTAACATATGAAAACCAAAACCAGCCCCCCCCCCTATCCAGCATATCTGGATCCGACCCACAAACTAGCCCCCTATCTAGATTTTCTGGGTCCACCCCAGTACGCATGCCTAGCATTTACTACAATAATGCATTTTGTAAGCTCTATCATGGCCGGAATATGGAATGGATTTTGCCTACTGCTTTGCAACCCCCCCCCCCAACCCCATTTCAGTGTCAGTTAATTTACTGTGCCTGTGGTAATATGTAAGATTTAGATTCATATTTTCTAAAAATTTCACATTCATGTCATAATTATTTTATTACCATATAGTATTTTTTTTTTCTTGATATCTATACCTTTATGCTTTAAAGTCTACTATATTAATATTTTACTCATGCAAGGAGAACTATTGTTCACACTAAATTAAACCTACTTTGTTTAAAGTTTAATGTAACCATGCTCTGTTTAGTGTTGCTGACCATTTATCTAACTTATGTACGTATCACTCTTACAACCTCTTTACACGAAATAGCACCGTGCACACTGGACCACCTGGCCACAGATGAGCCCTATTCCAGTGCTATGGTAAGGAATACTTCTTCTGTGATAAAGCCTGCTTGCCGTGTTTTGCACAATTGAAGGCCAGTCTAAGTTTCCATTGAAGTAACATACATGTTTAAAGAAGTCCTTGAAGGTCAAACTTTCACCGGCTTCATATTTTAGCGGCATTGATTTAACAACATAACAGTAATCATTTGGTCTTTGTTATCACTGTTTCACTGGGAAATAATGTGTTCTGTTAGCGTTACAGTGTAAAAATATAAATTGGATCTTTTTGTTTCTGCAGGCACTATATGTATAGTTGCAATGGAACGTTTAAATTATAGGACACCCATTTTAATTTCAGAATCCTGTGTCACGCATTGGCCCCATCCCTCACTGACTGGTGCCAAACTGTGGAGAAGAGAGTGTTAAGTTTGCTGTGGCTGCCTAGCAATCAGGAGTCCTTCCGCAGGGTTTGACTTGAGCAAGGGGTCTCTGCACTGTCTTGTAATGGCGGTGTGTAGTGCGTTGTACGGACCTTGCAAAACTTCATCAAGTGGCCTGATAGGGCGGCTATGGAATTACATCGCAATTCTACCATGCCAAGTATGGATTGCCTGGAGTCATAGGCAGTGTGGATGGCACCCATATTGCCATACCGGCACCATCCGAGTTCCGGGATTCCTTCATCAATATATCAATATCAAGAAATTCAACAAGATCGACACATTCCAGTCATCGGCCAGATGTGGAGAGAACAATTGGACTTTTAAAGTGTACAAAGGACATATGATATTTTTGGAAATGTGCAAGATATCCCGGTGGTGATGATGGCGGCATAAAGGGTGCAGGTCATTCGGAGCACGAAAATGCCGAATCCATGGACATCTTTGAAGAACGCCAGCGTTTTTCCCTTTTAATAAGTGGTTATTGTGTGATGCTCTATATTCCCCTTGTTAGTTCAAAGTTCCATATCGGAAGATGATAAAAAGTTTCGGGGTTTCGCTTTTCGCAAAAATTGATACATCATTTAACAAAGAAATCCATATCTACATTTGGCCAACCCTTGACCATTGTATTCATCTTACGGATATGTAGCTTCAAACTGTTTGTAAACGTGTATTCGTCGATACATGTTCTTCTACAAGATTTCATGTATTCGTCTAACTGTCCATGAATGTCTTTGGATCACGCTTTGTATTAGTCTCACTTTCTCAAATAAGCCGGAACACAACGCTGTGGTTTGAGAGTTTCTTTTTATTACGCATTGAATAGGATGGGAGTTGTAGTATAGCGACTTTAGCGACAAGGTTGTGAAGCCGATCGCCCACCATTCATTACCTAAGCAGATTTTTTGAAAGGAAAGCACGAGACCAGGCATCTGTCCACAGTGCAGATTTATTTAATTTCTTAACTTTCGAACATAATGCACGCCTGATAGCGTTTCTTTCTCGTGTGGTAACGTTGCGCTGATGCTCCAGCGCTAAGGAGCGCGCCCTGAGTTTCTGTAGCTGCTGCTGCTGATTGTCTGTGCTCCTCCAAGAAAGTGCGGAACCACACTGGGGGCTAGACGGCTCGCCGCTTACGTTGGCTTCGGGCGGCGACGTGTCTATGACGCTGACGTGGAGCTGTAGTCGCCAGGCTCCTTTACCCATCGGTCACTATGTCACCTGCAATGAATCACACCACTCAATTATGCACTCCAATTATGAGTGCCATCAAAGTTGTACAGTAAATATCACTAACCACCAGTTATTTCCGGCTTGCTTATTGGCAGTATATGTCGTCATGGCCACTATGATTCCTGGCGGTCAGGAACACGTACTAACCGTACCACGTGCTGTTGCTAATAATACAAGCCGGGGTTGCCCTTGCTAGAGTTTTACTTGCTACTGGCCTCATATGGCAGAGAAATTTCCCTACACAACCGCGCCATTATACCGCGTTTTCCTTCCCATTCTTTCATCAGCATAGGACTCACGATGGTATGACAGGAAAGCACTTTCACCTCTATTCCATTGCGTTATTTAGGAACACACTACAGATGCACTTGCAGCTCCTTTAGAGTTTGTAAATGAATGTCTCGCCTTAGCATCGAATCTACCTGCAGTGCAGGAAAACAGCAATCCTACAGCAATCGCACTCCTGGGTTGCCGGCAAGGTCTTCCATCAGGTTTAGATATTACTACCGCCGGCGGCAGCGCATTTTCCCGCGATCATCCACGATGGTCTTGGAGCTGTGCAAGCTAAGGTAAATACATATATAAGATACCAGATAAACTTGGTCCTAAAATGGAGAATGAATAATTTGAAAAGTTTACAGATCTACACAATAACAGTACATGAAATGTGAAGTCAAACGAATATTTCAAAAAAATATACATGTATTCCGTCTTTTTAGCGAGTGCAGGGTTTTGTAAAAGACATCAGGGCTGAAAGCGTGACCATATGCATTCATGGGTTGGGCAACTCGACGCCACACGTCGGCTCCCCTGACATTTGGTGACTGGAACAGCGGCTCGACTGCTCTGTACGTCTCCACCAATACAACAGAAGTACAGACTCTTGCTCCCACTGGGTTGCTGCAAAGAAAAATAGAGCTAGCTGTATAGGCCATATGCCGCAACATCCATCATGCATGTATTCTGACGCTAATATCGCTAAGTAACATTCACTTACTGCTGAAGTCCTGAAATAATATCTGAGACACATGCCTGTAGTTTACATAGATTCTGGCTTCATTGTCTATGTAATTTTTTCATCAAGGTGAAAACAATGCAACTCAATCTTAAAACAAATGCAATTCGGCATCATGCAATTGAACATAATTGCCACAATAAAAAGCATTTAGCCACATCTTAAGCAACCAGTACATTACATGTTTGAATGGAAAGACTGTGCTAATATTCTGATAATGATTGATAAATTGACATGTACATTTATTACAAAAAAGACTTACCCATTTTGTATTACCTCATTTGTGGAAACCATATGGGAGGTGTGTCCATAACCATGTGACACTTTCTTAGCCTGATGTTCACCTTTGCCAAGAACGACAAGACATAGGAACATGCAGAACAGCTCCTGTACTTCCTGCCACATGTTTCATCAGTTTTATACCTGACGTACATCAGTTAGGCATTGCAATAATTCAATACACATGCCTTCCCCAGTTCTAGAGGACGTGGGGAAAATGGAACTTCCCTCATCAACTACAGGCTTGGGACTGACAATTACCTGTACCTTTATTGCATGTGGATGACTTGTTGCTAATGGCGAATAAGTGATCTCAGTCTAAGTCTCATTATAAAAACCTGCGTATGAGTGCAAAAAGTACAGGCAGTTGGCGGGTTACATGTGCTGTTACATGTAAAAGCTTCTTAGTTAACAGCCCAATAGAATGGAATCAATAAAATTAGGGCATAGAGATGTGTTCCAGTTAAAAGGAAAGTGACATTTCCACAAATATGTTCAAGAGTTATTGCAGACCTAAAATCTAACATTTATATGTATTACATTACTTATCGATATGGTGTTGACGCTATATAGTGTGACTACAATCTTAAACAGCGAATATAACAGTGCAATAACATCATCTTCGACATTACCAATGACCATTTGAGCATATATTAATGCAGGTGATTGGCATGCCAATTGAACGTACATGCACTGAACTGCGAATGAAGTGTCAGGGGGGTAAACAAGCCCCCAGTAAATCAGTAGAGGGAGGGGCTAGGGGAAGGGATCAAGCCTGGAGTATCATACACACATTGTAGATACAATGTAGTCCACCCCCTCCCCCCCCCCCCCTATAACCCTATCCCTCAACTGATTTACTGTGTCTGGGCCCATGGTCCATGCCATGGGGCCAGGCCTGTATAAAACATGCCTATAAATCTCTGGTTAGGGGTCGACATCCGTGTCAGCGCCTGTGCATTTTCCCCATTGACTAAGCTGGGCAGTTTCGGTTTTCACGTTTTTTACAGTGTTTATGGTAATTTTGATTCATATATCACAGGTGGCACAACTTTTCATACATACAACGCACGTATCGGATTGAAACTTGTTTGGTCACACATCGTTACCGCGGGGATGGTCTAGTAATAACGAGAAATCGGTGAAAATAATCTTGTAAGTCGCACACTTGTAGCTTCTGGCGGCCATGCTTGTTATCCGGTGCTCTTGTAGCGCCACCGTGCGGGGGCTTGCTCTTGATCGCGGCGTACCATACACCACTTCCGGTTCAAAATTGTACGCGTCCTTGACCAATCTGCCAAGTTCAAATCTTTATTTGTCGTTGCCGATGGCGTGCGCACGCGATCGACACCCATTTGCAACGCACCCCTGGGTTGAGTTGCGGAGCACGCTCGACCGCCGCGAACATTTTTGGTCACTCGGAGCTCGCTATGCAACGACATTGGTCACATCAAACTATTTCCATTTGTTGCGGGATATCTACTAAATAAATGTTTTTACTTTGGAAAAAGCAGGACAATCTAAATGTTGTAAATACTGATAAATAAAAGATAACTATAAAGCATCGATATTTACGGGTTATCCCCACTTATTTGAGAAGAATCGTCGTCCAGAGTTTAATATTATCATGCGGGGCTGCTCTTGATCGCGGCGAACCATACCCCACTTCCGGTTCAAAATTGTACGCGTCCTTGACCAATTCGCCAAGTTCAAATCCTTATTTGTCGTTGCATATGGCGTGAAAACCGGCTTGACAGCCATAAGCAACGCACCCCTGGTCACGCACGCATGCTTGTGACAATGTGAGCAGTTCTAGGCCGGCTCCCAGCCAGAATAAGCGTATATTCAGTGTTATTCGCCAGGTGGCGGGTCACCGTTTCACAATACTCTCCCCTGTTTTCTAAAACCAGCCACCATTTATTTTCAATTAAACAAAGCAAGACTTATAAATAAACCTTTAAAACATTATAGATTATTAGGTTTAACTCTAATTCAGGTATAATATTGTAGTATGTCAACAGACGGAGCATTTCCTCATAGCGGAGTGCGAGTTATAAACGCTTTGTCTTTCTATCTAGAGTTGTATACCCGATACATTAAAGTGGGGGACTCCGGCTACGTATAACAGACACACGAGAAGGCAGTTTTTACAGAGATCACTTGTCAAGAATCTTGCCTATTTTAAATATAAATCAATACCAAATTAGCATGATCATTATTACTGACAGAAGTCTAAAGACTTCTGTCAGTATACTACTCAGCTCGGTTTGTAAATTTGTTACTGACAGAAGTTGAAAACTTCTGTCAGTATAGTACTATGTTCGGTTTGTAAATTAGTTTGTCTGTTTGTTTGTTGGTTTGTTTGTTTGTTTGTCAGCGCATTGTAGGGCGCACGGTTACATGTAGGAATGTTATATTGCACCTAGAGATAGATATGAAAAATTGTGAGGCTAAGTTCGTTAACGGTGTATGTCAAAGGTCAAGGTCACAGCGATTTTTTGAAAAAATAACGTAAAACGCGCATATCTCCGTTAATATTAGAGCTAGAGACGTCGGATCAGTTTCATAACGTGCTACTAGATACGGCGCAACTTTCGTACATTGTTCACTTTTTGACGCGTCATACTCATTTTCGAGGAAAACGTCATTTTATGTTTTTCGAAAAACGCAAAATATGACCTTGAACGGCTTTTCTATAGTTTGACCCATTTCGGTTGAAGATATCGCTCTATGCCTCTAACACGTCATAGAAATATGGATGACAATGAGTTTTGTGAAATCGGAGATTTCGCGGATACGCGCTATGACGTCACGGTGACGTCACTTCCGGTACATTAAAAAAATCGCCAAAAATCGGAAAAAAATCACAAAAAACTGCGAGTGGACTCATCTTGCGTCAAATGTGGTCCTATGTTTGCTTGTAACATAAAAACGGTATGTTCCTATCTTACTTCCGATTCTAGAGCTGGCGCAAAATTCTCTATGGGAATCTCCATGTTAAAAACCTCAATCCTTTATCATTACAGTCACATTTTGTCGCATAATTCAGAAGTACCTTTTTCAAACGGTACACAAAAAATTTACGTACTGTAAGACGGTACCCAGCAGAGGTTGTCCATTGCCTGTGTGATTCGACCCGGAAATGACGTCACAGGAAATTGTCAAATATTTCCCCATTGTGAAAGATAGGGATTTTTGGTGCTTGCAGGGGCTCCCAAGGGCGTCCTATTGAAGCCATCGCTCTATGCTTTCAGTTGTAGATGGATAGTAGTAGGATGAGCCATTTACTATAAACAAGGCGATATAGCCCTGTAACTTTTCGGTATATAGTCGAACGCGTTTAACATGGGACCCTATGGAGATAATCAAACTTACTTCAATATGACGTACTTCCGGTTGAGCTATTTCACTTCGCTTTACCACAGTGCTAGATGTGGATGAGTATAAGAGACTCAGGGTAGGCTGACGGCAAACGTTAGTCTCAGTTTCGTTTCCATGGCAACCGAAGATTTTCCCAATGATAAAGTATACAAATTCCCTCTAATTTGGAAAATTCGTCAAAAATCGAAAAAACTAGCTACACCTTCGATCTTTCCGTATAATGGTAGGGAAGATATGTCTCCAGATTACTATTGGCAGTAAAGCATTATTATCTTTTACATCTTATCTGCAGAGTCTTTTCTTCGTCTGCTCGTTTTTCACTTATCCGTAATGGTGAAGAATAGCAATTTTCGGTAATTAGGTGAAGCTATATCTGAAGAACTAACAGACCTACCGCCGTTCTAATCAACGTTTTGGATTGAGGGCATAAATGTTTGTGTTTAGATATTTGGACGTTGCCGTGCGTCATGCCATGACGTCACCATAACGTGATGACGTCATAATTGTATAACCTTTATTACTCAACTATTATACCTCGTAGCGACTACCGGTTGATTTGACACTGTACCTTATATCAAGAGACAACTGCTGCAATGCGTATCTTTTTTTGCGGTACTGAAACGTGTGCGTCAAAAATGACGTCATAGCTAACGTGCTCCTAAGAAATGTTGGGTTTGCTTTATTTTCAGCCACTTTGGCAATAGCTGTCATAACCCGAGTTGATAAGTAGGTATATTAAAGAAATAGAAGCCATCTTGAGCATTTTCGCGAACGTCAAATGACGTCACGATGACGTATTATTAGATAAAAAGTAAAATTCGTAGCGCCATTCATAATGAGTCGAGCAATCGCTCTTGAGAACGAAATTTCATGTTCACTTAAACTCTAATATAGCATTAAATTGGCGAGCGGAAGATGCCTTACACGACGCGATCCTCACGTCACCGGCACAAACAACGGTTTTACGTGTAATTCCGTTAATATCTGTTAACGCTCATTGCACATTGCTCAAAATAGAGCCTGCGGTGCGCACGTTGTCGGATGAATGCGCGATTTGGCTCAAATGTCCCGTTATACGCTCTGTTTAGTCCGAATTGTCCCCCGTATAGGCGCTGTTTATCCAAAATTGCCCCCTATATGCGCTGTTCAGCTCAAATGGCCGGGTATATTCGCTATTTAGCCCAAATTGCCCGTTATACGCGCTGTTTAACCCAAATTGCCCGTTAGATGCCCAGTGTACCTCAAATTCCCGGTTATACTTGCTATTTAGCCCAAATTGCCCGTTATGTCCGATATTTAGCTCAAATTGCCCGCCGAAAGCTCTAATTTTTGAACTAAAAGCTTCATTTTGCCAACAGAAAGCTCCATTTTGCCAAAAGAAAGCGCTATTTTATCGGCAGGAAGCTCCATTTTGACCAACAGAAAGCTCCATTTTGCCAACAGAAAGCGCTATTTTATCAACAGGAAGCTTCATTTTTCCAACAGAAAGCGCTATTTTGTCAACAGAAAGCTCCATTTTGTCGACAGAAAGCTCCATTGCCGCCAGAAAGCTCCATTTTGTCAACAGAAAGCTCCATTGTGCCCACAGAAAGCGCTATTTTATCAACAGAAAGCTCGAGTTTGCCACCAGAAAGCGCTATTTTGTCAACAGAAAGCTCCATTTTGTCGACAGAAACCGCTGTTTTATCAACAGAAAGCTCCATTTTGCCAACAGAAAGCGCTATTTTTTATCAACAGAAAGCTCCATTTTGCCAACAGAAAGCGCTATTTTTTCCCAACAGAAAGCGCTATTTTGTCAACAGAAAGCTCCATTTTATCAACAGAAAGCTCCATTTTACCAACAGAAAGCTCTATTCTATTTTGTCAACAGAAAGCTCTATTGGGCATAAGTTGCTCTCCAAAGCCGTCAACTATGCTGAATTGCTCTCCGAAGGCTATATTTGGCCCGCCGAAAGCTCTATATATTTACCTCAAATTATGCCTTAAAAGCTCTATTTGGGCCAAATTGTATGTGTAATGGCCTACTTAGCCAAATTTACTGACTAAAACTCTATTTTGCCCGCTGAAACCTTTATTTGACCCAACTTGTCAACTGAATGCACTAATTGACCCCAGATATCCCAATTTGACCTCTAATATCCAGATTTGACCTCTCGGATCCAGATTGACCTCTCAGATCCAGATTTGATCCCTCAGATCCAGATTTCACCCTTCAGATCCAGATTTGATCCCTCAGATCCAGATCTGACCTCTAATATCCAGATTTGACCTATCGGATCCAGATTGACCTCTCAGATCCAGATTGACCCCTTAGATCCAGATTTGACCCTCAGATCCAGATTTGACCCTTCAGATCCAGATTTGATCCCTCAGATCCAGATTTGACCGTCGGATCCAGATTTGACCCTTCAGATCCAGATTTGATCCCTCAGATCCAGATTTGACCTCTCAGATCCAGATTGACCCCTCAGATCCAGATTTGACCCTTCAGATCCAGATTTGACCCTCAGATCCAGATTTGACCCTTCAGATCCAGATTTGACCCTTCAGATCCAGATTTGATCCCTCAGATCCAGATTTGACCGTCGGATCCAGATTTGACCCTTCAGATCCAGATTTGATCCCTCAGATCCAGATTTGACCTCTCAGATCCAGATTGACCCCTCAGATCCAAATTTGACCCTCAGATCCAGATTTGATCTTTCAGATCCAGATTGGACCTCTGAGATCGAGATTTGACCTCTCAGATCCATATTGACCCTTCAGATCCAGATTTGACCCTTCAGATCCAGATTTGATCCCTCAGATCCAGATTTGACCGTCGGATCCAGATTTGACCCTTCAGATCCAGATTTGATCCCTCAGATCCAGATTTGACCTCTTAGATCCATATGGACCCCTCAGATCCAGATTTGACCCTCAGATACAGATTTGATCCTTCAGATCCAGATTGGACCTCTCAGATCCAGATTGACCCCCCGAGTCCAGATTTGACCCTCAGATCCAGATTTGACCTCTCAGATCCAGATTGACCCCTCAGATCCAGATTTGACCTCTCAGATCCAGATTTGACCTCTCAGATCCAGATTGACCCCTCAGATCCAGATTTGACCCTCAGATCCAGATTTGACCATTTAGATCCAGATTTGATCCCTCAGATCCAGATTTGACCTCTCAGATCCAGATTGACCCCTCAGATCCAGATTTGACCCTCACATCCAGATTTGACCCTTTAGATCCAGATTTGATCCCTCAGATCCAGATTTGACCCTCGGATCCAGATTTGACCCTTCAGATCCAGATTTGCCCCTCAGATCCAGATTTGATCCATCAGATCCAGATTTGACCTCTCAGATCCATATTGACCCCTCAGATCCAGATTTGACCCTCAGATCCAGATTTGATCCTTCAGATCCACATTGGACCTCTCAGATCCAGAATTGATCTCTCAGATCCAGATTGATCCCTCAGATCCAGATATCATTCACAGACGCCTATTTTGCCTCTCAGATCCAGATTGACCTCTCAGCTCCCTATTCGACCTGGACATCCACATTTGCCCTCTCAGATCCCGAGTAGTCATCTGGCATCCCCACTAGACCCGTCAGACCCAGATTTAATCTGTCGGATCCAGATTGGACTCATATGATTCTTATTGACTCCCTCAGAACCTGATGGAAGCCGCCAGATAGAGATTTGACAACTAGGATGCAGATTGACCCGTCGCATCCCTATTTGACCTTCAAATCCCAATTGGACCTTGGTGATCCTGATTGAACATTGCTAATCCAGATTGAACCCAACGAAACCAGCTTTGACCCGTCGTATACCAATGTGTCCCACGGATCCCGTTTCGAACCGTCGAATTCGACCCTGCACATCTCGATTTGTCCCACACAACCCTGATCGACCCATCAGATCCCTATTGGTCCCACGAATCCTGATTAGAGCTCCCGCATCCCTATTCGAACACCCTGCGGACCCTCACTTGCGGAAGACAACCCAAGGCATCCTCGATACACGCCTCATCACTTCAGAGGGGTGATTTGTTTAGTCCTCTAATGAATGACCAGTGGCCATGGTGCTGGCTTCCCAAGGCACACCCCAGGAAATCCGGAAACAAAATTTGTTCAAAATTTCACAAAAATGTCATGCAGCGGCAACGTAAGAGACGACCTCAGGCAACAATACACACCATTTGGGCCACTAACTTTTTACTTTTTTTTTTCACACTAGGTCGGCACGAGCATTTGTAATACCATTCACTCAAGCCGCTCACCTAATTCCGAGGCCCCGTCTTGACCTCAAAACCACGCTATCATATTCAATGTAAAGTTCAAGCCAGGGGACCGAGCATATGTACTCAATGTACCGGAATCTAGAAATGGCCCTCATTCCCTTAATAATCATCGTGGAGGGTCCCGGTTTGGATCACCATGTTCAGAAAGACACGCTCTTTGACCCAAAGTCCATTTTCGTCATTATCGTTTGCTTAATAGCGACGCTAGAGAGTCGGGACTGGTTTCAAAGGACGGGCAAACGTCGACTTTGGTGAGGAATCCGCATTCGCTTCTATCCTAGCACGCTTAGTTTTGACGCTGGAGGGCTCCGTAATTTAGCAATGATGAGTACGAGAACAGGTATAAGGTCGGGACCAAGCACACGTAGAAAGTCGGGATTTGGCCGAATTCACTCAAAATGGCACCCTCTATCTGGGAAAACAGGCGGCGTTGAACAGCAGCCGTTAGATTGTGCTATTCCAGCATCCGCATCGTGGAGGTCCAATTTGGGCCCAATTGCGCTTTCAGCGAGCCCAATACGGCTTTCAGTGGGCAGTGTGGGCTAAAACGCCTTGGGATATCGGCATTATTGAGCCCAAATTGGCCATTGAAGGCCATGTTTATCCCAAATTGGCCGCTGAAGGCCGTAATTATTCCAATTTGCCCGTTTATAGCGCTATTTAGCCCACGTTGTTCGTTCAAGGAGCTGTTTAACCCAATATGCCCACTAAAGGCATCATGTAGCCAGCATGAGGCTAAATCAGCTTATAGTATATGTGTTTCTGCATGTCATCGCCTGTACCATAGTTTCGGCGCATAAATGGTGAAATGAAGATGAAGTCACTTCTGTCAGTACCTCAGCCTACGGCTGTCTAGTATTTTGGTATTTGGACGTTGTCGTGCGTCATGCCATGACATCAGCATAACGTGATGACGTCATAATTTGGTAAATGCCATTACTCGCCTATTATACGTCAAAGCGACTTCCGGTTTGTTTGAGGTTAAACCTTATACCAAGGGACAACTGGTGGTATGCATAACTTTTTTTGGCGGTACTGAAGCGTGTGCGTCAAAAATGACGTCCAAGTTTACGTTACCCGACTTAATCGCGAGATCGTCTAAGTTTCAACTACTTAGGCACTAGCTAAAATCACTAGAGGTACATAAGCAGGTAAAGTGAAACAAATTGAAGCTAAATTGTTCATTTTTGTAAGCATCAGTGACGTCATTTGGCGTCACGTTGACGTTTCTATGGCAACGGCACTAAGCCCAGAACTAAAGTATAGAGAGTCTGGCCAAATTGGAAAATTCGTCAAAAATCAGGAAAGCTAGTTAGAGCCGCGATTGTTAGGGTGCTTAGTAGTGCTGAACTATACATGAACATACCTGTGCTCACAAATGACCTATTGCCCTTAGCCTAGGAACCATGGCGCCGCACAAAGGGGACCCCCCTTGCTCGGTCGCTAATGATGAGAAAATGGGGAAGTGGACTGATGGCACTTTCGATTCCCTCAGTGTTGCCTCTTGTAGGTACGATTGTAGGCTAAAATGCCCGTTTGTATAAGTTATTTCAAGCTACATTGACCGCTGCAATGAATTCTCCTGATCGTCTGTAACAAAATCACTTCTGTCAGTAAGCCTCAGCCTCCGGCTGATTTCGGCTCTTGTATTTAAAATTTCACTAAAATCGGAGTGGCGGTTATTACTTAAGGGGTCATTTCAATTTTAAATTAACGAAATTCACGGTGCCCTCAGTATTGACCGTACAAACTTCAAGATGGTATAGAACACTGTGGAATTGTATTGCCTGTCAGGAAAACATATGGTTAAAATTCGCCTTGTAAACACATTTGCGTAAATCGACGAAAGGATCATTGCAATAGTATACTGTACGGCGTTTCCGTTCGCCTAACGCGACCCCCCTCTCGCAGCCCTCACCCCGACCTTCTCCATGTCCGCCAATACACACACGCATTCTGGCTTTGAGGCGCTTCACTGGCGCACACTCCTGCCCTTATCCACACCCACCCCCTACCTTACACCCCTACCCTGTGTATTGCTCACCGGTCCGCTGTCGCTCTGCTGCTAGCTGCATAGTGCTCTTACCGTGAACCGAGAGCCGCCTTGTTTCCCCCGCGCGGGCCCCAACTGACGTCGAGGTGACAGCGATTGCACCAGCATGGGAAGCTACGAAACGCTGTAATTTCTTTAATAATCGGCCGAGAAGGTCCGGGTAAATTAAAATGTCTAGCAAGACGACACCCATGCATCAGTCATGCATCATCAGACGTATCTTAAGATCGTATTTTAAAATTGGTTATATTTCAGCAACCTGGGTCAAGGGTCAGGTCGTGTCCTTGACTATTGTAAATGTAAAGTGCTCGGCTGTAGCTCGAAAACTAAAGAACATCTGAGTACCAAACTTGCCCTGGATAGGAGTGACGTAGCTTATGTCAAATCCAAGCTCAGCTCGAACCCGGAGTGAGAAACGTAACGGTGCCAGAGCGCCTGGAAGTTGGGGGTTCGAACCCGACTTTTCCAATTTTTTTGGAAATGTTTTCGTGCCTCTAAAGTTTCGGTTACTTTTTGGGACGCCTGGAAGTTGGGGGTTCGAACCCGACTTTTTCAATTTTTTGGAACATTGTTCGTGCCTCTAAAGTTTCGGTTCCTTTTTGGGACTTCGGTTACATGTTTGAATTTGGGACTTCGGTTACTTTGTGTCCGAAACTTGTTTCGGACACAAATTAATCGAAGTCCCAAAATTACCGAAACTTTAGATGTATCATGGCCATTAGATGCATCCAGAATAAGGGCCCTGGTGTCTGAGTGTATCGAGATGTGCTATTCGTTTGAGCCGCGAAATTACTACACATGTATATGGTGCATTCTGTTTGCACCCAGGCATTGCACCCAGGGAACTCACTCTTCGTTATGACCCCTCCTTTGTCAATGTCAGTCAGTGAAATAAGTCACTGCAGCGATACACGTAATAAATAAAGCTTGCGTAGCTCGGCTGGCCGACGCCTCCAAGCCCGTCACGGTCTGCCTCCCCCACAAAAACCTTCCTTTTCACCCCTTTTTGCTCTGGCCATAAATTATAGGGCGCGGACTGCAAACGACGGGCGACGGTTTGTGGTAGGGCCCCTGAAGGGGGGTAGCCATGTCGCGTGTCGATTTTAAGAAAAAGTCCATGTCGCGTGTCGATTTGAAGAAAAGTTCCATGTTACGTGTCGCTAAGTCTTATGTCGCATGTCGATTCTAAGAAAACCCCAGTGTCGCGTTGTCGATTTTAAAAATCGCCGTGTCGCCGTGGCGAAAAAGCCCCTCTGGGGCCCTTGTGGTGAGGTATGTCAGTCAGTGAAATAGGTGCCTGGAGCGATATACGTAATAAATAAAGCTTTCGTAGCTCGGCGGGCCGACGCCCCCAAGCCGTCACGGTGTGCCTGCCTCCAAAAAAGATTCCTTTTCACCCATTGTGCTGGGGCCATAAATCATAAATCATAAATCATGGGGCGCTGACGGCAAACGGCGGGCGACGGTTTGTGGTGAGGTGGGGGTAAGAGGTACCTTATCGCTAAGAGTATATGTACTAGCACAAGCGGCCTGCTGATATCTGCCACAGAAACACTTTCTGCGTATGAAGTTTCTCATATCGGTCCTCAACAACACTGAGTCATATATAGTACAAAGACAAATAAAGAAACAAGACCAGGATTATATATTACCCTTTTACAGGGTCGCTATGGTGTAAATATTATTGAGGCATACTCACGCAACTTATTTGGACATAAGGTTTTTCTGTCATCTGTCATGGCTGTCCCCATCCCCTTCACAAGTCTCGCCATAATGATCCTATCGTGTATCACGTGTCTCTATGACGTATCTCGTGTCTCGTATCGTGTTTTATCACATGCTCGGGGGGCCGACGCCTTCAAGTCGTCTCAGATTAGGGTTGCCTGCCCGAAGAACACGAGGAGCCAGCCGCCCCTTCCACACCGGGTGCCAATTGATGCCGGACAGAGCTGACATTTGTGGTGAAAGAGATACCCCTATAGAGGGAACATTTTAAAACTTGCGACCGGGGGTTGGGGAAGAACGTTCTTTCAAAGAGCGGGTTTGCCGTGAAAAGGGGGTATGCATGGAACTGCAACATGTTGACGGTAAAACACCCCTTCCGTGCGGATTTCGGAGGTAAAACGCCTTTTTCGAGCGGATTTTCAGGGTGAAACGCCCCTATTTGCGGGCGGGTTTCGGAGGCGAAAAAGAGAGGGGCTTTACCGCGCACCCACCCCCTTCCCCCGCTCGTAGTTTGCGATTATCTAGATAACCGACCGATACCCAGATCAGCTGCTATTTGCAGTAAATTTATTCCACTCTCCTCATTTGGGTGATTGGCAGATAAGGACACATTGCGTCGCCTAGAATACACATTCAGTCTTGCACTAACATTTCGTCTACTACACCAAATCTTAAGATTATTACAAGGCATTATTTTATAAACTGGCGAATCAATTCTGTCGTGTTCAATCAGCCGCAGGGCGCGTATCTGTGTACCGACAGATTCATTAATTTAAATGTTTGGGCCCTGTAGTACAAATAAAATAAAATACATAGATACATGGCAAGTGTTCATTGGCTTAAATCAATTGATTCAAATTGAAGATATTTCATTACAGTAACATATGAATATTTACAGGGTGTATAGGCCAACATACAGCCACACATATCATGAGCTTTTTTATCGTCAGGTCGTTTGGCGTCACATCTAATGATAGATCGTTCTCGGTACGCTTCAGTAACAACGGGGAGGGCAGGTTATGGGCTTTTTAACCCCCCCCCCCTCCCCTCCCTTACACACACACTCCTATACAAACACGTCTGTAGCGCCCTTTAAGCGCCCACACTAATGTACATAGGCGGACATACAAACAAACATACTAAAATAGACTATTGTCAGTTGCAACGCTTTAGCATCAATACTGCCCGGGTGGTGGTTCGTCTAGCCAAGAAAATGCACGAAGTCGATTTCCTCACTCACTTATGATGGGCAACCGCACATGAGCTATGAAGGTACCGCTCTCTGTAGTGACCACAAAATTAAATCCACCCCCGTCATTTCGTCAAGCTCTCAAAATTTTATGTCACGGCTCAATATGTTTCTACCAGAATATAAAGAATCGCGCACTGCATATGCCACCATATGTCGACATCTACACGTGATTGCTTTGTTCTATAACATAAACATGTACATTTAATATGTACTTGTTTCTTAGTGTGTACATTTTTTTTTCCGCAGACTGATAAGTATTCGAGGTGATGATTTTTGTAGTTAACCGCACAGTCTGATACGAACTGTTCATCGGTTAGATCCCCAGAAATGAATTATTATGGTAGGCGTGAGTCATACGTGAGCACTGCTGAGATAATGGTTGGCACCAGCATTGGAAAAAACAGTTTTTTTCCTTTCCTTTATTAGCTATAATATTCATATATTTCACAAATACCCAACACGCCAAGTGTGATATTTTAGGAATGGGGGGGGGGGGGGGGGGGGGGAGTGTCTTTACTTTAATGTACTTCTCGTTGTGTTATTCTAATTACTTCTAAACTTAATTTCGACAACCCCAACTGGGTGTTCGTTCCGAATTCGGTCTTACGTTAACACGTGGTGGCGAAGGCACTGAGGCGAAACGAAGTGGTTAAAGTTTCAATGATTTATTAAACACCTTAACCCAAATAAAGACAAGTTACAACTCCGTAATCAGTGTCACTTACCTGGCAGCAATTGGTAGAACTGCTGCCAGCCCCTTGCTCCGCAGGGCGGTTATCCAAGAACTCAAAACTATTCCTGCCTAAAAAAGTGCGACCGTCTCGCTCGCTGCCTCCCCGCTGACTCACCGCCCAGACCCAAGCCAAGCGGTGACATCAACGTTTCGGTTGCTATCGCAACGCTCGCGAGACTACACTCGGGGCCAAAAGTATGGGCACCCGAATACCACACAAGCACACTGTCTGAATTCTGCGCAAATGCCTTTTTATCGATTATTGATTCGTACTAAGTGCCACAAAGATCGCAGCTCTAGTTTGCTTATTTTTGACACATTTTTCAATTTGGCCAAGAATCTCTATATTTTAGCATTGGGCTTAATTCCGCTACCATGGATTCGTCAACGTGACGTCATAAGACGTCGCTGACGCTTAGCAAAACATAGCAAATTGGCTTCTAATTTGCCAGTTTACTTACTTATGAACTGACAGTGATGGAAACTATTACTAAAGTAGGTGAACACGAAACGAGTCCACAATGACGTCGGCAGTACTGGTCCCTTGGTGTAATGTAGAATGTACAAATAGACCGAAGTCACTAGGACGTATAGCCGAGTAATGGCCTTTGTTAAACACATCATGACGACGTCATGGCATGACGGCAAACTCAAAATAATAAGAAGCGAACGTTTTGCCCGACAACCCCAAAATGTTGACCAGCACGGCGGTATGCGCATCAGCCTTTCAGATATGGATTGACGAAATGCCTTGTTACTGACAGAAGTTGAAAACTTCTGTCAGTATACTGCTATGTTCGGTTTGTAAATTTGTTACTGACAGAAGTTGAAAACTTCTGTCAGTATAGTACTATGTTCGGTTTGTAAATTAGTTTGTCTGTTTGTTTGTTTGTCAGCGCGCTGTAGGGCGCACGGTTACATGTGGGAATGTTATATTGCACCTAGCGATAGATATGAAGAATTGTGAGGATGTTAATATGTTTGTCATCTGGATATAGGGCGCATGGTAGCAGTTACGGTTGTCAGAAATAGCTCGGCTAAGTTCGTTAATGGCATATGTAGGTCAAAGGTCAAGGTCACAGCTATTTTTTGAAAAATAAGTTAAGAACGCGTTTATCTCCGTTAATATTACACCTAGAGCAGTCAAGTAAGTTTTAAAATGTGCTACTAGTTATGGCGCATCTTTGAGCCATGGACGACTTTTTGACGCGTCATACTCATTTTCGAGCTACATGAGGTTTTATGTTTTCTGGAAAACCCAAAATCTGACCTTGAACCGTTTTTTGGCGGTTTGACCAATTTAAATTGAAGATATCACTCTGGTGTTCCGACCTGCCATTGAAATATGAATGAGAATAGCCTCTGTGAAATCTGAGATTTTTCGAATACGTCATATGACGTCACGAAGACGTCACTTTTGGTACATTGAAAAAATCGTCAAAAATCGGGAATAAATGATAAAAAATCGAGAGTGGCGTCATTTTGTAGGCAATGTGGTCCGATGTTTGTCTGCATTATAAAAATAGTATGTTCCTATCTTACTTCCGGTTCCAGGGGTGACGGCAATTTCCTATGGGACCTCCAATGTTAAGGCCCTAAATCTCTCAGGCTGGGGAAATTGGTTTGCCCCGTATTTCATCGGTGCCTGCATCAAACAGTTTCGGGATTTTTTCTTTGGTTAAACATAGTGCCTAGTAGCGATGGTTCTTACTAGATGGAATTTGGACAGGAACTGACATCACAGGATTTTTTTGAAATTTTTCCTATTGTGAAAGATAAGGATTTTTGGGGCTTGCAGGAGCTCCCACGAGCGTCCTATTGAAGCCATCGCTCTATGCTTGCAGTTGTGGAAGGATAGTACCAGTATGAGCCATTAACTACAAAAACGGCAACATAGCTCTGTAACTTTTCGGTATATAGTCGAACGCGTTTAACATGGGACCCTATGGAGATAATCAAACTTCCTTCAATATGACGTACTTCCGGTTAAGCGATCTCACTTTGCTCTGCCACGGTGCGAGATGGGGACGAGTACAAGAGACTCAGCGTAGGCTGACGGCAAACGCGTGTCTCAGTTTCGTTTCCATGGAAACCGACGATTTTTCCAATGATAAAGTATACAAATTCCCTCTAACTTAGAAAACTCGTCAAAAATCGGAAAAACGAGCTAGACCTTCGATCTTTGCGTATAATGGTAGAGAATATATGTCTCCAGATTACTATTGACAGTAAAGCATTATTATCCTTTACATCTTAGCTGCAGAATCCTTTTTTCGTCTGCTCGTTTTTCATTTACTCGTAATGATGAAGAATAGCAATTTTCGATAATTAGGTGAAGATATATCTGAAGGACAAACAGTCCTATCGCCGTTCTAATCAACGTTTTGGATTGAGGGTACAAATGTTTGTGTCTAGATATTTGGACGTGCGTCATGCCATGACGTCACCATGACGTCATGACGTCATAATTTTATAACCTCTATTACTCGACTATTATCCATCATAGCGACTTCCGGTTGATTTTACGCTGTACCTTATATCAAGGGACAACTGTTGCGATGCGTATATTTTTTTGCCGTACTGAAACGTGTGCGTCAAAACTGACGTCCAACTCGCGTTAAACGGCGTATTGAACTTCAAAGGGCCAAAACTCGGTTAATATTTGAGCTAGGGAGACCAGATTTGGCATGAAGCGAGAGGCAAATGTAAATGGTAAATTTCTCAAAAATTGCTCTAGGACGCTTAGTTTGACCGCTAGAGCGCTCGCAAGAGGTGCACCCCCTTTGCTGAAGCTCCCATTATGAGTCAACGGCGATATCGACCGGCATTGCCTCTGCTTTTGCGATGGCCACCGTTTGCTTAATAGCGACGCTAGAGAGTCGGGACTGGTTTCAAAGGACGGGCAAACGTCGACTTTGGTGGGAGGGCGCCAGAGGGCTCCGTAATTTAGCAATGATGAGTCTGAGGACAGGGATTAGGGTGTGACCAAGCACACGTAGACAGTCGGGATTTGGAGGTATTCACTCAAAATGGCGCCCTCTATCTGGGAAAATAGCCCGCGTTGAACAGCAGCTAGATTGTGCTCATCCAGCATCCGCATCGTAGAGGTCCAATTTGGGCTAAATTGCGCTTTCAGCGAGCCCAATACGGCTTTCAGTGGGCAATTTGGGCTACAACGCCTTCGGATATCGGCATTATTTAGCTCAAATTGGCCATTGAAGGCCATGTTTAGCCCAAATTGGCCGCTGAAGGCCGTAATTATTCCAATTTGGCCGTTTATAGCGCTATTTAGCCCACGTTGTTCGTTCAAGGAGCTGTTTAACCCAATATGCCCACTGAAGGCATCATGTACCCAGCATGAGGCAAGAGCAGTCTATAGTAAGCTTATATGTGTTTCCGCATGTCATCGCCTGTACCATAGTTTCGGCGCATAAATGGCTTTCCAAACTAACTCATGATAAAGGTTTTCTTACTATAATGGCAAAGCCTCGCCATAAAGTTAAGAGATTTTTCTATGGGCGCGTCATATATAGAACCACGAATCATCTGATCCATGCGGTACGCGCGAAAAACATGGAGCCCTAGTGGAGTGAGTCTCAGGCAGAGAGTGATATATACATTGTGATCATACGGCCACAAAAGCCGTCTTTACGTTTGGCGTCTTACATCGACCACTGTGTGTTTAAGGTCATCTAGAACATAGAAGGTAGTAACTTACCGTTTGTGACAGTTGTAAATGGTTGTCCTGTTAATGCGCGGTGCGTCATGGTCACGTGATAGGCAACAGGGGCCCCGTTTAAAAGTTTGAAAGTAATAAAAAAAAATATCAAGCATTTTTAATCCCACAAGTGGCTGCTCCTTCATTGAAATACATAAAAACAACCTATGTTGCCACCGCAGCCTCCAATTATTTTGTTATGCCATTCATAGTGAAATAGAATATCGCTTTTGTCTGTTGATTAAGTGGGTTTTTCGTTGGCGGTAGGGAATAAGATTGGTAATAAGCACATGATCTCTCATCTGATTTCATCAAGTGATTTCTTTGCGCTGAGTCACTTAAAATCTGATTCACTTCTGGTGTTGTGGGTGCTGTGTAAGTTGAAGCTGCTACGTGACAGGTGTGAAACACTGGTCCTGACGATGCACCTGTAGGGAAGGACAACTGTATGATTGCCGTTACAAGTACGCCAGGTGGGGGGTGGGTGGGGGAGGGATGCCTATTCTCCCCCTCCTGACCGTCCATGCCTACATGCATTCTCCACCCCCTCCCCGGGGCCGACCCGATCTACAAATCCGGCTACTTCCAGATTTAAACGGAATCGATATTGAAATCGATTCTGACTCATCAGTTCGAATGGGTCACTCGGGAGCCCCGCTCAGAAAACACCGATCTATATAAAGACGAGACGGTCAAGCAAAGCTTGAGAAGGAAGACGAAAATTGGGGTTATGGGACCAATTCGACAATGTGAAGACCCATTTCATGACGTTGGCATGGCACGCCGTCAGCCATTTGGCGTATCGAGGCTTTATAATGGGCTTGGCCATGTTAAAGTGTGATTATTTGCTAGCGTCCAAACTACTGCTTCGATTTTGAGGCCATTTGGCAAATATGATGCCAGTAATATGGGTACATATTCCATTACATATGAGTCATCTATCTGCATTGATGTAATCACGGCGATTTTTTTTAACTTTTGTTAAAGTCAAAATTGATCATCCAATAACTCGAAAACTATAATGTAAGGTGAAATCTAAGGGTGTACTTTTCTTTTGCGAATCTCTCTGAAGAATACTCTGAAACAAATCGCAAATCTCTAGACCCAATATTAACGGAGTTACGCGGGAAAACCTGTTTCGTGACCTTGACCTTGGTAGCGTGACCTTGGTCAATATAATATTTTGCGCCCAAATACTAATGTCATCTCTCACGCAAGGTGTCGTTTGTCTGACATGCCCCCTTCATGGAGAAATGAAGGAGGCCTGATTCCCGCCAAAATGCTCCCATAAGGTCCCATGTTAAACTTCGGGAATTTTTTGCAGATGAACCATGTGGACGATTTTCAAAATTGAAACACCGTATACAAGGTACTTATGAGCCCAATACGTGAGCGTCATTAAGTAAAAAATGGGAACGTTATAGCGACTTTGCCGATTTTTGGTCCTATCTTTCAATAGTTAAGCGAATTTCGAAAAATTCCTGCGACCTTGACCTTTGGCCTACATGGCCCATCTACGAACTTAGCCTGACGGTGGGCCGTGGCATTGTCCGTGCGGAAGGAAGAGTCGATATCTCAAACTTTATAGAAAAAGAAAACAAATCCAAAATTTCTAATTTTCAAGTGCTCGTAGCGCAAAAACTTTTCATCGTACGTCAAATCTGATGTCGTTAACGAGAAAGATTTTGAGGAGCTGAGTATTTTGATACTAATTGCGGCTCTCTAGCTGCAATATTAAGACACCTAGAGCGAAAAATGTGTTTTGGACGCATGACGTCATCGTGACGTTGGCCTTTGAGTCATATTGCCCATCTACGAACTTAGCCTGACGATTGCCTTTCCGCATCTTTCTGTGAATTTGAAGTCGATATCTTAAGGCATTCGAAAGATAATGCGCGCACAGACAAACAGACAGACCGACAGACAGACAGAGACAGACAGACAGACTAACCGAACACACCGACATAAGACGAAAATTTTCAATTGCACTAGAGCAGTTCAAAGCAAGCACGGGGCGAATCGGCCACCAGTCTACCTACTAGAACGAGATTCTCGCCAGCTCAGCGTCAGTGTGTGTGTGTAACATAAGACCAGCGAGTGACGAGACGACGCCATACAACAGACGGCCGGAGAGAGAGAGAGAGCTTTGATTTCTGCCGGAGAGTTCGTTATACGATAACATTGGGATGGCGTTCCGCGTGCAGACGGCAATGGCCCTGGCTGTGGTTGCAGCCATCTTGGTGGTGGTTGCTAGCCACCGAGGTGGTGGGGGCAGGGGGTTTAGCGGCGGACGGGGGGGAGGAGGAGGATGGGGAGGAGGTCACAGAGGAGATACGGTAAGCATCTCTAAAGTATATAATCTATACTTTTTCACTAACTCCTATTATAACATCTACTTGTCCTACAAGTACTTTCAATGTTTACTTATCCCATATCTGATACACTTGATACTCTGCGGCTATTCTGAAACAGAAATTCATGCTGTATGACCTCTCAAAAAAACCGCCCTCCCATTTTTGTTGTTGAAAATTTCTGTCGGACAAGTAGGCCTACAAAGAAGTCTTTACTTGTCCCACAGGCGACATCTCTCGTACCTGACATGCGAGAATTTCGAGCCCTGGTTTTTGACGAGGCAGAATGTTAATATAATATCGGTAAAACAGGATGTGTGCAGGTATTGATCTGTGTTTACTGTCCCCATTCAGGGACATGCAGCATGAGATGTGAGCCCAGAACGCATTGACCTACACGTCTCACGGCCCCTGTTGGGGGGTGGGGGGGGGGGGGGGGTAGACATCTAGCTAAGAAGAGGTCCATGTCGCGTGTCGATTTTAAGTAAAGGTCCATGTCGTGTGCCGCTAAGTTTTGTTTCGCATGTCGATTTTAAGCCATCCCCAATGTCGATTTTTAAAATCGCCGTGACGGCGTGTCGAACAAGGCCCTTTGGGGCCCTATACGTCTGTATAGTTACCATTATTTTACCATTGCGATGTTTTCTCTGTACTTTCTTACCCTGTCAATGTGTTTCCTCAGAGGCCGTGTTTCGTGGAGGTGCCGGTGGAGGGCCAGGAGGGGGTGTACGTGGAAGACCCGGAGTTTCCCGTCGTCGCGTGCGACGAGGGGGTTGAGTGCTCCTTCGGTCCGCTGACCAAGACCTGCTATACCACCTCGCTGGGGTTGTTCTACTACTGCCAGAACCCCATCGCCTGGGACTCCGTGGAACCCTTCGAGGGCATCGTAAGTAGGCCAGGTCATATCAATTCGTGAGTAGGTCATATCAAGTCGTTAATGTGTCATGACAGGTCAAAGATCAAATCTCATAGTTTAGAAAACCGAAATCGTGGTTGTGACTCGATAATCTCCTCATCCGTCCAAGGCGGACCATCATTGGAAGCAACATGAACGGGCGCGTTATGATCAAAATGTTCATTCTGGATATATAAACAGTTAAAGTTACCCGAACAGCAATATTTTCTCTATAAAATGTAAAAATGTTTCCCTGGTTTCTGTTTCGATCCAGATGAGGAAGGCCTGTCTGATCCAGACCGACACTAAGGTGTTCCAGGAAAATGAGTGCTGGAGGAACAACGACTTCTGCGACCCAGACCACGCCGTGAAGGTCGTCGTAAACGAAAACCAGGTGTTGGAGTTCCGTTACTGCAACAGGGTGGCCACAGAGGACCAGGTGAGGGGACGGGTGGGGCGGGTGAGGGGGGGGGTCGCCACAGAGGACCAGGTGAGGGGGCGGGTGATGGGGTGAGTGGGGCGGGTGAGGGGGCGCCACGGTGGACCAGATGACGCGGTTGGGTGGGGCAGCACGGCGGACCAGGTGAGGGGTTGGGTGGAGCAGCACGGTGGACCAGGTGAGGGGTTGGGTGGGGCAGCACGGTGGACCAGGTATGAGGGGGTGGGTGGGGCAGCACGGTGGACCAGGTGAGGGGGGGGGGGTGGGGCAGCACGGTGGCCCAGGTGAGGGGGTGTGTGGGGCAGCACGGTGGACCAGGTGAGGGAGTGGGTGGGGCCGCACGGTGGACCAGGTGAGGGGGTGGGTGGGGCAGCATGGTGGACCAGCGGATGGGGTGGGTGGGGCAGCACGGTGGACCAAGTGAGGGGATGGGTGGGGCAGCACGGTGGACCAGGTGGGGGGGGGGGTGTGGCAGCACGGTGGACCAGGTGGGGGGGGGGCGGCACGGTGGACCAGGTGGGGGGGGGGGGGGGTGGGGAAGCACGGTGGACCATGTGGGGGGATGGGTGGGGCAGCACGGTGGACCAGGTGAGGGAGTGGGTGGGGCAGCACGGTGGACCAGGTGGGGGGGGGGGTGGGTGGAGCAGCACGGTGGACTAGGTGGGGGGGTGGGGGGGGGGCAGCACGGTGGACCAGGTGTGGGGGGGGGGGAGGGGCAGCACGATGGGCCAGGTGGGGGGGATGGGTGGGGCAGCACGGTGGACCAGGTGAGGGAGTGGGTGGGGCCAAGCACGGTGGACCAGGTGGGGGGCGGGTGGGTG